>CP139509.1:443875144-444475144 GCA_021014915.2 Artemisia tridentata subsp. tridentata | reverse complement strand
GTATTTAGTTGTAAATATTCATTTCTACAACTTAATCACTTAAGGTATGAATAAACAAGTGCTTAATGCATTATATGATCAAAGGAACATTTTCTTAAACACTAGATTTTTTATAAAATGTCAAAAACATTTTATATCTTTTAGAAAAACATTTTTGGTAATAAATAAAAAGGTTTAATTCATTATAAATTTATGAATTCAAATTTTCAACCAAAATCAGTAAAAATGTTCCAGAAAAATCTTCCCCACAAAAAGACAAAACTGGGCAACGGCTAGGGAGGGCGGCCCCCTTAATTATACAAGGCGGCCCCCTTAATTTTAAGGGGGCCGGCCACGCTCCAGTAGCCTTCCAGCTGTCCAGTTTTCTGCCTATAAATACCAGCCTTCCCCTGGATTTTTTCTCACCTTTTGCACTAAAAACTTTCTGGTTTAGATCTCATTTCATATTTTCAAAAACCCTTTGATCATATAATTATAAGCTTTTGTTTCAAGTGATCCAAAGCTTCAACCTCTCAAGTTCAAGAGAAGAATACTTCTATCCTTCAAGACAAGAAGTATTACAACTTGGTGTATCTCTTCTGTGGAAAACTAGAAGGGGGGTTGAATAGTTTTCACCGTTTCTCGAGTTTAATTTGTTTTGTTATTTGTTAGTTCAAAGGAAACAATCACAAATTAAGTTATCACACAATATAAACTAAAGGTAAAGAGATGAAAGATCAAACCACATAACACAAGTGTTTATAGTGGTTCGGCTTGCAAGAGATCCTTATCCTTGCCCTACTCCACTTCCTCGAGTTACTTACTCGAGAGATATCTTTCACTAAGAAACAAACTCCCTTCTAGGTGGAGAAAACCTTTACACGTCGCTTACTTCCTTTTCCGGTACTAAGCTAAACACCGGGTTCTTTCACAAGGTAGAACCAACCTGACGTGGCCTAATTACTTTACCGACACTAAGCTAGATGTCGAGTTCTTTACAAGGGTACAACCACTCCCTACTCTCTTTGTGCTTTGAGGACTAAAGCACTAACCACACTCACTGATCTAACTGATACAAATAATAAGAAACACTTAAAGTGTTTACACAGAACCTATACTACAACTTTCAAACAGTCTGCTTGTTTGAAGCTTGTTAACTTGATCTTCTTTGCTACAAAAGAAACATCAATGATATAGATATAACTACTGTGGTTAGTAACTAAATTGAATGTATGTGTTTTTCTTTTCTAAGTGGATGATTAGTTCAAATGCCAAGTCTTCTATTTATAGGCAAACCTGGTAGACCACCCACGGATCCAGCGGATCCCTCAGAAGGGATCCGTCTGTGTATAGATTTGGATCCGTGGTTTTGACAGCTAATGTTGCACAAGAGATCTCCTCAAATCTTTCCATATCCTTGTGTTGTCAAATCAATATCTTCCAATGTCAACTATATAACTTGAGTATCTAATCAAAATATCACACAATCTTTACCAAGATTGTATTTGTGATGTATGCCATGATGTCACTTTGTAACTTTTAAATTAAAGTTTCCATTTAAGGAAATACACATGTATATGTAATATAATGTTAGTGATCATGTTAAATGAAAGATGTGTTTTTAAAAAGACTTTAACTAGTATTTATAATTTGCTTAAGGAATATACTTTGTGTTTGTCATGAACAAAACATAAGCAAAGATCGTAAAATATAAATAACGTTTTTAGTACGATATTTGTATTAACATCTTCCATCCAAGTTGTTGGTGTATCATAATTGTAAATCATTCATTCATTTGTGTAAAGTGTGTGTATAAGGTGTAAACATAAGTGACTAGATATGTATAGTGTGTGAGTAGTGAAGAAGGTGTATAAGTAGTTGTGGTGTAAAGAAGTCATGTACAAGTTGTAAAGCCGTGATGTAGAAGTTGTGAAGCCGTGGTGTAGATGTCGTGAAGCCATTGCTTAAAAGTTGTGAAGTCGTCATGTAGAAGTCGTGAAGCCATAGCTTAGAAGTTGTGAAGTCCTGGTGTAGAAGTCATGAAGCCGTAGCTTAGAAGTTGTGAAGTCGTCATGTAGAAGTCGTGAAGCCGTAGCTTAGAAGTTGTGAAGTCGTCAAGCCATAGCTTAGAAGTTGTGAAGTAGTTGTGTAGAAGTCGTGAAGCCGTAGCTTAGAAGTTGTGAAGTCGTCGTGTAGAAGTCGTGAAGCCGTTGTGTTGAAATCGTGAAGCCGTCGTGAAGAAGTTGTGAATAAGTCGTGAACTAGCTGTGATTGAGGTCGTGAGATTTGTTCTAGCTACTATTAGAACTCGACATTTAGCTTTGTGTCGTTAAACCGGTGTAAGCCAAAGTTGTGTAAGGTTTTCTCCGCCATAAGGGAGCTTGTTGAAGTAGTGAAGAAAACTCTCGAGCAAGGTGTGCTCGGGGAGTGGAGTAGGGCAAGGAAGGTGTCCTTGTAGCCGAACCACTATAAATCCCTCGTGTCTCAGTTTGATCTTTCCATCTCTTACTTATTTCTTTATATCGTCATTACTTTCATACATGTAGGCATATATAACTGTTGGTATTAATTAGAAGTTGATTTCACATAAAGATCAATTTAAAACTCCATTCATAAAAAGAAAACCTTTTTTAACAAATCTAAAAGGATACACATATAATTAATAATATTGGTCAAGTATCATTTTTCATATAAACTCAAATCTAAGGTTCTAAAAGGAAACAAAGTTTTCATAATAAAATTAAATAGACGTAAAATTAATCAACCCCTCCTTCTAGTTTTCCACACAAATAAACTACATATTAATAGATACACGTTTTTTTTTATCATTTATAAACTTTGTTTTGAAACCGGACCAATAAGTACCCACGTCATTAACAAGAATTAGAAATGTAAGCTTAACAAAACTTTACTTAAATTATTATAACAAGATCAAATGTTTTTCTAAACATATAATTTACAAACACGGGTCGCAACTAGTCTTTAATAACTTGATAAACTTAGTAGATTTTACATAAACAAGGTAAACCAAAATTTTATTATACCAACCTTATATAACATTTTCTCAAATCATTAAACCCTTAAATCTAAACGTCACTTACACTTAGTTTTATTTCAAAGTCTATACAACTAATTATATATATATATATATATTTTTTTTTTATTTTTAAAACTACACATCCTTAATATATACCACATCTCGATAATATCTATTCGTGCTTTCAAATCATTCATTTCATCATCTTCCGAATCCCGTCACTCAAAATCCTGTAAGACTCTCGTTTCCTCATTTCCGTACACTTAGGTATTTCGTAGAGCCAATACCTACAATTACTTAGGAATCCATTCATAACCTCAATTGCTGCCACACAAGTGACAACAACATAAACACTTTAAAAACATTTGAATTAAATTCTGTAAGAACTTAATTTGGTACTTGAGACTTAAACATGACTTATTAATCTAGGTTGCGTATTGGTGCCGTACACTTCCTAATTTCACAGCATTCACTATTCAGACCATTAAAGGTGAGTTTATAGCCCCACTTTACTTATACTTGTTTTACAAATATGGGGTGAGAAACATGCAAATCATTTTATGGACCATAATACTATTAAATATGGGGTGAGAAACATGCAAATCATGTTAGTAATGAATAACTTTAATGAAGAAGTAGAATGCATTGGAAGTGTTCTTCCAAACAAGCCTTTCTAGATGTTTTGACTTTAAAAAGTCAAAGTAAGTGTCTGATCATTATTTGTACCTAAAGCAATGATATAAAGTACAACAAGCTATACAGGGATAATGATAATATGCAATAAATCACTAAGGATATCGGATTCATATATATTGAAAATTTTATGACAAAAGTCACAATGATGTTATAAGTACCTAAAGACATCCAAAAAAAAAAAAAATCCTAAGCCAACAATGTAAAAGGTCCTAAATAACTAAACTAGGAAGCTTATATTTAGGAGGGTGATATATGATGTTTAGATGCTCAAGAATGTGAAAAATGAACCTCATTTCATTTTGGAGCTTGTGCACCAAAAATGTTTGTTCTTTGAGTTATGTGGACGGTTCTTTCATACATGCTCAAGTCATGGAAAAGACGACCGAGCGGAGGAATAGAGGTGGTGGTAGAGGTGAATCTTGACTTAAAAGTATTATGCATAAGTATTTATGATGATAGTATTGACTCATCTTAATGAACCGAATGTGTTCATCTTGTATGCCTAAATCAATTTTTGTGTCAAAACAAGATACTATTAGATAACTATTAATTATTTTAAAGCATAATCATTTATTGAAAATTTGTTTGTGACAAAAGTCTCAAACATAAGATTACACATGAAGGTTCCTAGAGATGATAAAATCTTAAGAGTAATTATTGCGATGATACTACAAACTTTTATTTTTCTTGTTTTGATGATGACATGATAGAGGCAAGCCATTTAGTTTCTAAATCACTAGTGTCGTAGAGGTTAGAGACAATATTGTTGTCATCTTGAATGTTAGTTTCATTGATCCACATTGATTCATCCAAGTGTTGAAGTGTGGTAATTATGTCATGTGATGGATCTATTAGTAAGCTTGAAGATGGGGATGAGATTCTTTCTTTAGGTGGTGATGATTGTGGTGAGGGGACAATTGTTGTGGAGACACTTGGTGAAGTGACAATTGGCGTGGCAATTGTTGTGATGATAATTGATGTGATATGGTATTGAGGTCCATGAATCACCGGATGGAGAGGGTGGAATAGCATGGGTTCTAAGTTTTCAAGACTTATTGGTGGAGGATTGGTTGATGTAAATGGAAGATCTTCTAATTCTTCAAGATATGGTTGTGGAGATGTTGGTGGTGTCCTAAAGAGTTCCATGGGTTGGAGTTTTGGTGAGGATGGTGATAATGCAGACTTCTCAGATTGTGATGGAGCGGGAGCGAGTGGTGGTGTGGTTGCTACAGGAGTAATGGTAGGAGGTGATGTTGTTGTATTGGATGAGTTTGTAGCGGGTGAATTTGATCTTGAAGAAGAGGATATGTTGACTATGGGAGTTATAATAGAAGTTGTTGTGGTGACTGTGGATATGACAGGAAAGGTTACATTACGAAGTGGGTTTGCATACCAGTAAGGTCTGACGCTAATTCTAGCCGTTCGTCTGTATGGTCTAGACATGTGAGGTTGGTTGGGATACTTCCTGGAGATGATATGTGAATTTTGTGGATGTTTAGTGTGCTATGTTCATCTCTAAGGTTCTAATTTATACTTCCTAATTGTATGAGAATTGGTGTTTGAATTAAATGAGTGTGAATATCCAGGACTTGAAACAAGATAAAGTTGTTTGTCCTATTGACAAAGTCAAACCATAGAAATGGAGTTGACATAAAAATGACTCAAAAGGGTTAAATTTGATTGATTTATAGGAGTAAGTGCAGTCTGTGTGTGATGGGATAGATCAAATTTTGCAAGGAAATATTCTTTGAATTTCATAATGGTTTCTAATGGTTTGGAACAAAGATTTGTGCAGGTCATATCAAGGAAGTCAATCCATTGAGCTTGGGTTGAGTAATGTGTTGTGGATTTGCAGTAAATACAAGGAGATAGTGGAAAATCTTATGATTTGATATTTCCACGGATTTGACGGATCCCTAAAAAGGGTTCCTTATTTGTATCAGTTTGGTAACTCATACCTAAAGTTCAAAAATTTAAATTTTGGTGGGAAATTTTGTTCCTAAGTTTCTAAGAATTCCTATATGATTCTAAGATGAATTATGATGAGTGAATGAATTCTTAATGGTACTAGAAGTGAAAATCTAAGAATCGGGATGAGTCAAAAGAGTTTTAGAAACTTACTGAGAAAGTTGCGGATCCAAGTTGTATCAAATGCGGAACCATATTGAGGGATCCGCCAAATCCGCAGGTAGGCGGATGGCGGAACCAACGATAAGCCTTGGCGGATCCAAGTTTAAGGATCCGTCGGATCCGTATCCTAATTGCTAAAACTAAACAGAAGACTTGTCATATTTTGCGTTTTTTGATGAAAACCCGAAAATTCACCTAGACCTTACTTAACATCTAATATGTATAGCAAAACAACTAAATGTGATAATATTAACACACGATTGATCATAGATTAATCCGTTCTTAGAAACTTACCGTAGTAGGAGTTAAGCCGAACATAGGCTTAGACTTGATAACCCCGAGTGTTATCAATCTGCAATATTTAGTTAGTTCATATACACAAAATAAAACACAACCAAGCATGAAAATAGACCTGATCATTAAACTTCATCATGAACAATGTTAAGCCAAATAGTGGCATAAGTTTGGAAAATTGATAACCATACGTGTTATCATCAGTTTAAGTAGAGTTAAAACACATAAGTATAAAGTACTAAAGACATGTCTTAACAAACATAGAAATATGACCATATAGGATCTAAAGGACAACTGTTCCACACAATCATTTATTCTCGCTTTTCTTTTAATACTTTGAGTATTTTCTTTTGATCTTTTCATAGTTTCATCATCCATCGTCCTGCACACTTTAGAACTCCCTTTGTTTGTCGGCTTTCCGCAGATTCATTATTGAGAGATGGAAGTTGACTCAAGTAATCTAAGAGTGGAAGTTTTGAGTTAGGTAATCCATATTCGTCACTAGCTGATGAAGATGATGAAGATGAAGATGAGAGGCAAGCTCGTTTCCCTTTTCCTACTTTCACTCTATGGTCACTAAGAGGGACAAAGGTGTGTTTGATTTCGGGGTAATCTGGGACAAAACCAACAGAATTTGGAAGGATGGGAATGGAAGCTTTGAACAAACGAGTGAGTAGCATTCTGATGAAGCGAAAAGTGTACCGCTTTTAAGGGGTCATTTAAGCCCTAAATCGTATTTATTTGATCAAATATTGCCCTAAATCGTTCCTTTTGTCATTTTAGGTACTTTGGAGAAGAAATCTGGAAAAGGAAGCATTTTGGACGTTTTTGGAGCATAAAAGTGAAGAAAACGACAAAGTCTCAAAATCGGCTGGAAAAGTACCTGTGACGGCGTCAAGCACCATTGTGACGCCGTCAACCCTTGACGCGCCAGAGAGGATTTTGGATGATTAAAAGGGGACGGCGTCAAGAAGGCCATCAAGAAACCCTAACCACGGCGAGGTGACGGCGTCAGCTCTATAATGTGACGCCGTCAGATCTGATTTTCTATATATATTCTCATAATTTTTAGTCATTAGTGTGCAACTTTGTGAGGAGAAACCCTAAGACGATTTTTTATGCTACTTTTAAGGGTTTTATACCCTTGGATCTCCCATGTTCAATTGAAGATAAGTAATCAATTAATCATTCAATATGTCTATGTGTTGTTTGATTATATCTTGTTCTTGTCTTTTATTTAACATGCTAGGCTAGATTTATCTTGTGTATGCTTAGATCTAATGAAACCTAACTATTGATTATTGGTTGTTGGTGTGTTATTAATTGTATTGGATGATTGTTTATCGATGTTAGGCTTAAGAAAATTGGCTAACCTCCTATACGGTAACTTGCTTGAACGTCTTAAGAAACACGAACCAATGCGTACTAAGGTTATTATGGTTGTATTTAATGCATGAGCGAATTCTAGTGATCCCATGTTAGGAGCTTCTTAGCCGGCTCGACATAGGAGTGAAGTAGGAGCTTATAGAGTTGGGGAAGTACGTACGCCACCCCACGATTGGTATTAAGGAATACACCCGTCATCCACGCAATTAATACACACTAATCAACCGGTAAAAGATAGTTAGGGAGTAAGGAAATCTAAGTAAACACATTTCTCTCCATATAAGTTCCACAACCTTTTTATTTTCAGTTATTTTATTTTATTTGCAATTGTAGTTATTTGGGTTAGTTGACTAGCAACTAATTCCGCCCACTCCTTCATACCCGAGATTTTACTTGCTTTTATAAAAAATATAAAAAATACAAAAAGAATCTTCCCTCACCCTTAGACCTATCAGAGTAGTTTTTCAATCCTAACGACACTATTCCCCTAGAGAACGATCAATCCCCCGGTACTTGCCACTACACTATACTACATCGGTCAGGTACACTGCCTGGTGGGGATTGCAAGCCTCTTGAGATCCCTCGAGAGGTAAAACCTGTTGTAAGGTCGCAAAACCACGCATCAAGTTTTTGGCGCCGTTGCCGGGGAATAGTTATTGTTTAGGTTGAATTTTTATTTTATTAGGTCTACTCACTAGATTCCTTTCTAGTGAGATTTTTATTATTTTATTTTTCTAGGATTTCTTTAGTCTATCTATTTTTCTTTGTGTGTTTGTTCGTAATTTCCATTGACTCTTCCGTTCACCATTATGGAGAACGCGAATCCACCATACTACCAACCACGTAATTCACCCACTCCATATGACATCTTGATGTTTAAACAACATAAAGATGAACCTCTCTATGATGCATGGACTCGTTTTAAATATTTACTCCAAAAAGTCCCTCATCATAACTTCGATTTATGGTCCCTAACTCAAATATTTTACGATCGTGTCGACCGACATGCCCAAAGGGACATTTACCATTTTGCCGGCAGGGATCTTAGGGAATTAAGTGCTGAGGAAGCATGGGAAGCTATTGAGAATTGTGTCCAATATTATTATATAGTAGACAACCCAACAAACATTAATACAAGTCAGTTGACCACAAATTTCAAGGATCATGAAACAAGTTTGTTTGGGGATGAGGGCAGAGTTGAGCCACCTAGTTGCATGTCATGGTTAGGCACTACCATAATACAGGGTGAACACTTAGGTGATCTTGATGTGATGGAGGATCTAGCCGAGCATGATCACATTGATAAAAAAGACCTAAGTTTTATGATCGATGACGATGAATCTCAAGAAACACATGATGAATCTTTTGGGCAATTTGAATATTGCAGTCAGAATATTGAGGATGATCCTTATGATTCGGATATAGAAGTTGAGATGCCTAGAGAAGCACTTGAGATACTAGAGAAAATGTTAGGGTTAGATTCTACTAAAACACATGTTGAGGATATAGGTGATCTTGACACAAGGAATGATGAGGTAAGTAACATAAGCCCACCAAGTACCCCACAAGTCCTACCATCATTTGAGGCACACACACAACCCGTGACTTACCCAGAAGAAGTTGAGGAGACTATAGGAACCCCAATAGAGGTAGAGCCCTTGGACCAAACACAACTAGAAGAAATAGGTTTGAATGCTTTTGGTGATCACAACCTTTCTTTTAGTCCTATGGAAGTTCCTAGTTTTGATGAGTCGGAGCCTCAACCAAAACCGTTACTTAATCTTCCATCCTTGGATGAAAATTTAGGAATTGAATTAGGTCCCGATCCACCCATCAAAACATATAGTCCGGGTAGTCTTAAGTTTAAGGTAGTAGACATTAAGCCTTGTAGTGAGGAAGACAATATAGGAGTGAAAAATGACCTTACATACTTATATCACCCATTCATGATTGATCGTAAGAAACATTATGGGTTTAAACCAGGTTTATTAGGTCAAGATGGATTCCCAACTAGGAGTCTCTCAAAGTTGATAGAAGATGATCCCTTTTTAGGAGGAAACTTTAATTCACCCATTGACCAAAGTAAACTAGGTAGGGTTATGATGAACGGAACACACCCCTTTGAGTATATAATTCATCTGTCACTCTTTTCTCATGAGGCATGCTTCCACCGAAATGGTATGTATCAATACTATCACCCACACTTAATCCTAAGTGTAGGGAAAACCTCCCCTATTTCCGTTAAATAAGGGTAGAGTCAGGCTCGTGACTCGAACAAAAACAAGCGCTTATTGGGAGGCAACCCAAGCTTTTATTTGTTTGTTTGTTTGTTTGTTTGATTTTATTTGTTTCCGTATGCATGTTTTATTTTTATTGTTATTGATTCATGTTCGAAACTAAATTGTGAAAATGCTTTATCTTGTTTTTAACTTCGTCTTAACTACATATAAAGGTATTTTGCAAAAGATAAGTGTAAGGGAAATCCAAATCGGTTTATTAGAACAAATGAACATGAATCATAACAATATTAAATTAACATACATATTAGTAATTGTTTGAGTCAAATGCTTGTATCGAGTCATAATGATATTTTGCAGGATTTCCAGGAAATAAGGATTGAGTTTTTCCAGAAATTTTCCGGAAACTTAACATGAAAAATCTGTCATATCACTTCTGACGGCGTCAGGAACAATTTTCTGGAATTTTTTTTGAAAGTTTTGTTTTTCTTCCGGAATCATAAAATGCTTTATTAAATCTCTAACTTATAAACTCCAGGAATCTGCAAAATAATCATTCCACAAGCATTATATCCTTATACAGATTTATCCCGCCGATGTTATGCAGGTTTTCGTGTTTGTTTTCTCAGGTTTAACAGGTTATTTTGGACAAGGAGATGTATGTGGAATCTAGCTTTTGGCGCTGCTTTAGTCTTGAAGCTTCAACATTATCTTGGAAGAAGATCTAACCATGTTACCTCTTTATCCACCGAGCGAATCAGGGGAGTATTTGATTTCATTCTTTTACCTTATTTACTTTTACATCTTGTTATTTGAACATTGGGGACAATGTTCATCTTAAGTGTAAGGGGGGGTAAAGTACGATACCTTAGAGAATGCTATTACGCTTGATTTTTCATTTGTTTAATGGTAGATGTGTAATAAAACTGAGAGAAATGTCTGTTAAGGCAATTTTAGTGCCAAATTTAAAATTTTTTACAACATATAGGAGTGAAACTTTGGTCTTAATGAGCGTCTCACGGATAGGAGTTATATGACTAGCACATAACCGTACCACTAAAAAAATTTTCCACCCCCAAATATGTGAGGTTCGCCCCTAGAATTGGTAGAAAAAGCATTTATGCTATGATGTGTGTACCGGTAGCACTTAGATTCTAGAACTTGCGTTAGGACCATTCCGAGGCCACAAGTGAGACTACATTCGTGTAGTTAGATTTACTACATGATAAGAGGCATTAGGATTAACCCATTGTTTTACACCTGTGTTTTT
Source organism: Artemisia tridentata subsp. tridentata (assembly GCA_021014915.2). Classification (NCBI taxonomy): domain Eukaryota; kingdom Viridiplantae; phylum Streptophyta; class Magnoliopsida; order Asterales; family Asteraceae; genus Artemisia; species Artemisia tridentata. Next base: position 444,464,115 of record CP139509.1, on the reverse strand, counting down.
GTTATAATTACATTGGCTACATTGGTCAAGTAATTCTCCCACACCCTTTGCGTTGTACTCATTTTTTGTACACGATACCCCTAGTACACCCCTCAGAGCCTATCTTTTTGTTTCTAACTTTAAGCATTTTACTTAAAGTAAGAATTTGTTTACACCCCACTTAAATGTACACCCAAATCGCCTTAGCCTACCTTGTATGCACTCATTTTTTGTGCATTATTGTGACAATATTTGTTTAAACCCCAAGTTAATTATCTAATTGATTACATGGTTGCTAAGTCGAGTCATATCCTTGTACATATTGTTTTGGGACGATTGGGACTCATGGGTAAAGTACTAGTGTAATGGAGTAATGAGGAAGAACAACATTATTACCCCCATATGTGCTAAATATTTTAAAAGTACTCCAAGTGTTTCGATTATCTTAATTCGAGTCATTAGAATAGTTAATTGTAAAGTTATGTAAAAGTTCAAGTGTAAGGGGAATGCAACGCCCCTATGATGTATTATTTTGGATGGTAGGGCAAGAGTGTATGCAAAAAAAAAAAAAAAAAAAAAAAAAAAGAAAAAACATACGGACTACCATCCCGTTTCATTTTATGTTTATTTTATCTTTTTGTTATTTTTTTCATTAGCTTAAGTAGAGTCTAGTCTTGGCTTAGCAACGTCATATTGTACATGTAATTAATCAAGATCTTTAACTCGCCACCAGTAAAATATCCTTTATCCAACAAAACCGTGTTTATCATATCCCTACACCTAACGTTATAACCCATTTAAAAGCCCTCTTTGATAGTTTATCTTAGGTGCTTACGCCTAGTGGTGGAGGTTTTTGATCCTTTCCCAAGCCTATGGTAATCTATTTGCTATGACAGGTAGTGAGAGATATTATTCATTTTCATTTATGAGATATACTTTTACGACACCTGAGAGATGTGAGTATCTAAACACTACTTGTGAGGTGCTAGTCTATAATCTCCGTGCTTATTATGATTAAAGTGGAACGACTATTTGTTGTAATTACTTTTATATTAGCGTTAAATGACCCCTAACTTGTATTTTGATTAGAATAAAAGCGCATTTGCTTGAGGACAAACAAATCTCAAGTGTAAGGGTATTTGATGAAGCGAAAAGTGTACCGCTTTTAGGGGGTCATTTAAGCCCTAAATCGTATTTATTTGATCAAATATTGCCCTAAATCGTTCCTTTTGTCATTTTAGGTACTTTGGAGAAGAAATCTGGAAAAGGAAGCATTTTGGACGTTTTTGGAGCATAAAAGTGAAGAAAACGACAAAGTCTCAAAATCGGCTGGAAAAGTACCTGTGACGGCGTCAAGCACCATTGTGACGCCGTCAACCCTTGACGCGCCAGAGAGGATTTTGGATGATTAAAAGGGGACGGCGTCAAGAAGGCCATCAAGAAACCCTAACAGCGGCGAGGTGACGGCGTCAGCTCTATAACGTGACGCCGTCAGATCTGATTTTATATATATATTCTCATAATTTTTAGTCATTAGTGTGCAACTTTGTGAGGAGAAACCCTAAGACGATTTTTCTGCTACTTTTAAGGGTTTTATACCCTTGGATCTCCCATGTTCAATTGAAGATAAGTAATCAATTAATCATTCAATATGTCTATGTGTTGTTTGATTATATCTTGTTCTTGTCTTTTATTTAACATGCTAGGCTAGATTTATCTTGTGTATGCTTAGATCTAATGAAACCTAACTATTGATTATTGGTTGTTGGTGTGTTATTAATTGTATTGGATGATTGTTTATCGATGTTAGGCTTAAGAAAATTGGCTAACCTCCTATACGGTAACTTGCTTGAACGTCTTAAGAAACACGAACCAATGCGTACTAAGGTTATTATGGTTGTATTTAATGCATGAGCGAATTCTAGTGATCCCATGTTAGGAGCTTCTTAGCCTGCTCGACATAGGAGTGAAGTAGGAGCTTATAGAGTTGGGGAAGTACGTACGCCACCCCACGATTGGTATTAAGGAATACACCCGTCATCCACGCAATTAATACACACTAATCAACCGGTAAAAGATAGTTAGGGAGTAAGGAAATCTAAGTAAACACATTCCTCTCCATATAAGTTCCACAACCTTTTTATTTTCAGTTATTTTATTTTATTTGCAATTGTAGTTATTTGGGTTAGTTGACTAGCAACTAATTCCGCCCACTCCTTCAAACCCGAGATTTTACTTGCTTTTTTAAAAAATATAAAAAATACAAAAAGAATCTTCCCTCACCCTTAGACCTATCAGAGTAGTTTTTCAATCCTAACGACACTATTCCCCTAGAGAATGATCAATCCCCCGGTACTTTCCATTACACTATACTACATCGGTCAGGTACACTGCCTGGTGGGGTTGTAAGCCTCTTGAGATCCCTCGAGAGGTAAAACCTGTTGTAAGGTCGCAAAACCACGCATCACATTCCATATGGCAATGTGGTTTTCCCTAGGACACGTATATCAACCATCCTTTTGGCGATATAGTAAGCAAGATTAAATTTTTGACGAGTTGAAATACAATAGAGCATATAGCACAGTCCAGCATTCACGTGATCTTTGTTACCAATAGTACTAATGACATTAGATCTTAGAATTTCTTCAAGTCTCTTAAACTCAGGTTTGAGTTCATTGAGTTCCATGGCAAATGGATCTCGATTGACATCTTTGCCCGAAGTTTCTTAATTGGATTGGTTCTAGTGTTGAAAAGATGATCTCGGATAATTTCTTTAGAAGTTAGGGGAGTGTCATATGGATGTTCCCGTCCTAAGTTTGAATTAAGAATGGTTAGGGACCATTTGTCAGAGTAGAAGCATGTTCCTTCACTTGGGATGCGTAACACTTTCCCGAAATGGTCTAAAGGAAAATTGTAGGAGTTTTGGTTCACATTGAAGTTTATGCTAAATGATCCATTGTCATCAGAAACAAGTTTTACTGAGGCATAAAATTCGAGAATGAATCGAGGAATGATAGGTTCATCTATGTCGAGAAGTGAGTCAAATTGAATGGTGGCCATTTGTTCACGAATGTTTGTTTCTTCTAAAAATGAAGAGTCTACAGTTCTACCCTCATGAACATACCGACTTTCTAAAGCTTTGAAAAGTTGGACTTGCGCTTCTGTGAGTCCTTTTGTTTGATGATGTTTGGGTAGGTACTTCTTTGTTTTCTTGTGATCGTAATTAGTGGCAGGAGGCATGATTTTCCTAGTCATAAACAATTTTATAATTTTAGTTACAATAATCTAAGATGCATGAAATGTGGACTAATATGGAGGTGTGTTTATCTTTGACTTATTTTGAAAATACACGTTTTGTGACAAAACACTTTATACCCCAAACATTCCTGTTTGACGTTTGATTTTGTATTAGCAATGTTTGAAATTTATTTAACCTAGTCATGAAAAGATTTCTCATGGGGTTTTTGCAGGAAAATTTATTCTAATTGTTTGGAAGATTTGAACAGAGGTTTCTTTGGTTTTATTGAATTTGTTAAAGAGTTTAACAAAATGGAATTCCTATTAACTTTTGACAAAAGAAATATCTGTAGTGTCTAATTAAGAATAATAATCTGACATGTATTATTGAAATTTCATGAACCCTAATTTTGAATTGAAATGAATTAGTGAACTTACAGTGAGTGATTGAGCACGAATTAATGTGAGATGAAGGACCTAATTTTTGATTTAGGGATGGTGAGAGTCGACTATGAGTTGATTTTGAAGGTTTAATTAAGTGAGTGGTGCAGTAAGGAGTGTTTGGTAATTCATGGTCTGATTTTGCAACTCACGGATCCGGCGGATCCTTCAAAAGGGTTCCGCCCTTGTTAATAATTGGATCCGCAGGATCAGAACAAGGTTATGATATTTTTGTTTTTGGTTAAACTAAGATTTGAACGAATGTTTTGAGTGCTTCTAAATTAAGGAATGGAGATTACTTTCATGAGGTGTTTGTCCGAGGATTTAGCACTGTAATCCTTTTTGAGAGATTGTCTTAATACAACATATTGTATTCACTGTTCAAATCAGAAATAAAGATAAAACAGTTGAGCTAAGTATTAGCTGAGATGAATGATTGCAAGGTTGATGAAACAGAAGAAGATTGGTAATAGAGACTAAAGTTATAAACTACAGGTATTTTCTCCACACTTTGCCTCAACTACTTAAGTATCAAGGAACGTTAGTTTCTTAGTGACTTGTGGTACAATGTCTCACATTGGTACACAACATGTTTAGAGATTCACCTAATTGTTATGATTTTATGATCTAAGAAGGATAGTCACACACAAGGTTTGGTGTTATAGTTATATGACAACATATTCTACTTAATGTATCACTACTTTTGATCCTTAATATGAGTGTTTTACATGTGAATGATTTGAGATGAGTGAAAACATCTTTATTCCTAGTTGTTTGGCATTTAGAGTTCTAGAATGAAGTTTTACTTATCATACATGATTTTTGATCATAGCATATCTTGATAAGGAGATGAAATTTTTCTTAACGAAGAGTGGGTTCTACTAAGTTTGTTTTATGTTTTCATGACTTTAAGGTGTTTTGCTCAAGCTAGTGTGTTTGTGAATAGGAGAATATGCTTTTCCTATATGTTTAATTAGATAGCTTTGATTTATGCTCTTATTTCTAAAATTTCAAGCTTACTTAGATTCTAGAGAAAAAACTAAATTATTTTAATCTCAATGTTTTCTAATGGATGGAATTTGAACATTATCACAAACTACATTGTTTAGACCTATGTATTATTTTTATGAGTTTTGGAGAGATAATCCTTTATAATATGGTGAGATTTTCCTAAAATTAATGTTCTTCCTAAGTACTCTCAAGGTTATGAATAATTAAGTTAGGAACTTTCATGGATGTGATAATTACAAGTGTGTTTATTAAATTTTATCTTGGTTAGAGTCCTTGCAAGTTCTTTGAACTTATCCATGTATGGGTATTACCAAAGTGTTGAGATAAAGTACAAGAATATGAGACAACATTTGTCTTAAGATAATATATCCGGTTTTAGCAAAGGCTTAACAACCTTTTCCTAGTAATCATACTATCTTATATACATAGAATTTCTATTATCACATATGTAGTAATATTTAATCATACCACAAAGAAATAGTTATGAAATCATGAATTATCTTATGAGAATAATCATCATGAGTAGAGTTATGAGAGTTCATACCTTTTTGATGATTAATACCAGGAGTGCTATTGATCGAGATGAGCACTTTTGTGATTTGAGAAGATACCATTGTATCAATTGTATCTTGGGATTAAGTGAGATTATAAAGACTAAATCCTTTTAAGCATACCTAAAGAAAACTTGAGTGTTTGGTCCCCAATATCTCATGGGTCCGTTTTGGGTTAAACAACATATTACCATGGTTCACTAATATCTCCAAGACAGTCAAATGGTATTTGTCTACTAAGCTCATTTCCTATGTATAAAGATGATTCTACTGTTGTTTTAACTATATCCCTATCTTTGATCATTTTAGAATTAGTCTTTCTTGAATGTTGATTTTTCTGTTTTTCTACTGTACTCACGGATCCTTTGTTTATACTATACGGATCCAAAGTTTTGGATCCGTGGGATCCGCGGGTTACTAACTCAGTTGGTGTGATTTTATTTTCTTTTATCGTGTGACTCTCAAAATCACTTAAATGACCATTTTTCATGAAATCAGGCTTGAAGCTACCATGAGATGATTTAAGAATTCTCATAGTGTCATCTGCACAGTTTATGTGTTTATTGAATCTTTGAAACTTGAGATTTTGTTTTATATATTTACTTAGAGTAAGTTTATGCAACTCTAATTTAAGTTTTATTTCTTGACATGATGCACAACATTTAGTTTCCATATTGTCTTCCAAGCTTTTAACTTTTTCTTTCAACTTATGTACTTTATTTATCAAGTGTTCCTCTTTGGTTTTCAAGATCTTATTTTTGTTTATGACGTTTATAATGAGCTTACTCAATCTATTGTGTTCTATATCTAATGTGTCGTAGTCATTAAACATGTATGAAGAGTCAGAGGATACCTTTTTTGTTTTGTTAGCCATAAGATCCACTTTGTTGTCTTTTAGCATATCTTTGTTACCTTCACTGTTGAAACTAGATCCGGCTATAGTGCTAGAAGCTATCAACTCCTTTTTGCCTTTAGGTATCTCCGAATCTTTTTCCATTGTTGCTAGATGAGCTTTGAGGTATCCTATGAGCTCGTCTAGTGTCATCCTTGAATGATCCTTAGAATCTTCAATATTAGTTGCTTTAGCTTTCCATTTTGGGTCAAGATCTTTCCTGTCAAAATACTTACTAGAAATGGATTCATCAAGAGCTTTAGGTGAAATATTGTGTCTAGCAAAAGTTTCATTTTCTAGATCTGAGTGTTTTGACATTTCAAAAATGTATTTTCCAGAAAGCTATTTGTTTAAAAGATTGGTGATCTTTGCAAGGATTTCCCTTCTTTAAAGTTTTCAAAATCGATTTGATCGTTTCAAGTTTTAAAATACAATTTATTTTAAAAATCTTGAGTAACGTAGCTCTGATACCAATTGTGGAAAACTAGAAGGGGGTTGAATAGTTTTCACCGTTTCTCGAGTTTAATTTGTTTTGTTATTTGTTAGTTCAAAGGAAACAATCACAAATTAAGTTATCACACAATATAAACTAAAGGTAAAGAGATGAAAGATCAAACCACATAACACAAGTGTTTATAGTGGTTCGGCTTGCAAGAGATCCTTATCCTTGCCCTACTCCACTTCCTCGAGTTACTTACTCGAGAGATATCTTTCACTAAGAAACAAACTCCCTTCTAGGTGGAGAAAACCTTTACACGTCGCTTACTTCCTTTTCCGGTACTAAGCTAAACACCGGGTTCTTTCACAAGGTAGAACCAACCTGACGTGGCCTAATTACTTTACCGACACTAAGCTAGATGTCGAGTTCTTTACAAGGGTACAACCACTCCCTACTCTCTTTGTGCTTTGAGGACTAAAGCACTAACCACACTCACTGATCTAACTGATACAAATAATAAGAAACACTTAAAGTGTTTACACAGAACCTATACTACAACTTTCAAACAGTCTGCTTGTTTGAAGCTTGTTAACTTGATCTTCTTTGCTACAAAAGAAACATCAATGATATAGATATAACTACTGTGGTTAGTAACTAAATTGAATGTATGTGTTTTTCTTTTCTAAGTGGATGATTAGTTCAAATGCCAAGTCTTCTATTTATAGGCAAACCTGGTAGACCACCCACGGATCCAGCGGATCCCTCAGAAGGGATCCGTCTGTGTATAGATTTGGATCCGTGGTTTTGACAGCTAATGTTGCACAAGAGATCTCCTCAAATCTTTCCATATCCTTGTGTTGTCAAATCAATATCTTCCAATGTCAACTATATAACTTGAGTATCTAATCAAAATATCACACAATTTTTACCAAGATTGTATTTGTGATGTATGCCATGATGTCACTTTGTAACTTTTAAATTAAAGTTTCCATTTAAGGAAATACACATGTATATGTAATATAATGTTAGTGATCATGTTAAATGAAAGATGTGTTTTTAAAAAGACTTTAACTAGTATTTATAATTTGCTTAAGGAATATACTTTGTGTTTGTCATGAACAAAACATAAGCAAAGATCGTAAAATATAAATAACGTTTTTAGTACGATATTTGTATTAACATCTTCCATCCAAGTTGTTGGTGTATCATAATTGTAAATCATTCATTCATTTGTGTAAAGTGTGTGTATAAGGTGTAAACATAAGTGACTAGATATGTATAGTGTGTGAGTAGTGAAGAAGGTGTATAAGTAGTTGTGGTGTAAAGAAGTCATGTACAAGTTGTAAAGCCGTGATGTAGAAGTTGTGAAGCCGTGGTGTAGATGTCGTGAAGCCGTTGCTTAAAAGTTGTGAAGTCGTCATGTAGAAGTCGTGAAGCCATAGCTTAGAAGTTGTGAAGTCCTGGTGTAGAAGTCATGAAGCCGTAGCTTAGAAGTTGTGAAGTCGTCATGTAGAAGTCGTGAAGCCGTAGCTTAGAAGTTGTGAAGTCGTCAAGCCATAGCTTAGAAGTTGTGAAGTAGTTGTGTAGAAGTCGTGAAGCCGTAGCTTAGAAGTTGTGAAGTCGTCGTGTAGAAGTCGTGAAGCCGTTGTGTTGAAGTCGTGAAGCCGTCGTGAAGAAGTTGTGAATAAGTCGTGAACTAGCTGTGATTGAGGTCGTGAGATTTGTTCTAGCTACTATTAGAACTCGACATTTAGCTTTGTGTCGTTAAACCGGTGTAAGCCAAAGTTGTGTAAGGTTTTCTCCGCCATAAGGGAGCTTGTTGAAGTAGTGAAGAAAACTCTCGAGCAAGGTGTGCTCGGGGAGTGGAGTAGGGCAAGGAAGGTGTCCTTGTAGCCGAACCACTATAAATCCCTCGTGTCTCAGTTTGATCTTTCCATCTCTTACTTATTTCTTTATATCGTCATTACTTTCATACATGTAGGCATATATAACTGTTGGTATTAATTAGAAGTTGATTTCACATAAAGATCAATTTAAAACTCCATTCATAAAAAGAAAACCTTTTTTAACAAATCTAAAAGGATACACATATAATTAATAATATTGGTCAAGTATCATTTTTCATATAAACTCAAATCTAAGGTTTTAAAAGGAAAAAAAGTTTTCATAATAAAATTAAATAGACGTAAAATTAATCAACCCCCCCCCCCCTTCTAGTTTTCCACACAAATAAACTACATATAAATAGATACACGTTTTTTTATCATTTATAAACTTTGTTTTGAAACCGGACCAATAAGTACCCACGTCATTAACAAGAATTAGAAATGTAAGCTTAACAAAACTTTACTTAAATTATTATAACAAGATCAAATGTTTTTCTAAACATATAATTTACAAACACGGGTCGCAACTAGTCTTTAATAACTTGATAAACTTAGTAGATTTTACATAAACGAGGTAAACCAAAATTTTATTATACCAACCTTATATAACATTTTCTCAAATCATTAAACCCTTAAATCTAAATGTCACTTACACTTAGTTTTATTTCAAAGTCTATACAACTAATTATATATATATATATATATATATATATATATATATATATATATATATATATATATATATATATATATATATATATATATATATATATATATATATATATATATATATATATATATATATATATATATATTTAAAACTACACATCCTTAATATATACCACATCTCGATAATATCTATTCGTGCTTTCAAATCATTCATTTCATCATCTTCCGAATCCCGTCACTCAAAATCCTGTAAGACTCTCGTTTCCTCATTTCCGTATACTTAGGTATTTCGTAGAGCCAATACCTACAATTACTTAGGAATCCATTCATAACCTCAATTGCTGCCACACAAGTGACAACAACATAAACACTTTAAAAACATTTGAATTAAATTCTGTAAGAACTTAATTTGGTACTTGAGACTTAAACATGACTTATTAATCTAGGTTGCGTATTGGTGCCGTACACTTCCTAATTTCACAGCATTCACTGTTCAGACCATTAAAGGTGAGTTTATAGCCCCACTTTACTTATACTTGTTTTACAAATATGGGATGAGAAACATGCAAATCATTTTATGGACCATAATACTATTAAATTTGCTCAAAACTATTGCGTAGTTAGCCTAAGCCCTAGAACCCACTATCATGCCCATTTTCATGAGCCGTTAGTTCCTTTTGGGAAGCGCGATTGCTTAAGATAGATCTATTGGGGTGACTCCCCCGTCCGGTTGGCCAGACAGGTCAATGCGGGCGTATAGCAAGTCGGACTACGAGTGTATTGGGTTAAACACTCGCTAAGGGCCCCTTGACTATTATTTATGTGCTATAGATTTGCGCACTAAACTGTCGAGCTTCCATTGCATGAACTTAGAGCTAGCGCGATAGACTATTTTGTATGACATTATATGCGTTGTAATGATCGTACACAAAACTATTGGTCCAAATTCATTATTTATTGCTTTAATTTAAACCTATGAACTCACCAGCTTTTTGCTGACTTTTAGCATGTTTTTCTCAGGTGTGTAATTTGATTGTTATGGCAAAGTTTCGGCAAGGCAAGGGTCATAGCCCTTTTTCAGAAGAATTGGCAAATGATTAAGACTTGTTTTTATGTGGGACAAATGAAACTAATGGGTCTATTTTTCCAAACAATGAATTATCTTTTGTAAACACTAAATGTTTATTTATTTAAAACGGAGTATGTCTTCCGTTCTTTGTTTACCTTGTGTTGTGATTTCCAATCCGTCTAGTAGCACCCTCGAAGTTCTGTATGCTTCCGCGACTGTTAAATTTTGGGGGTGTTACATCTATCTTGCTTTCTCTTTTGTACCATTCGATCTATACTTAATTAGTGTGTGATAAAGTATTGATCTCGTGTCCTACACCATAAATAGCGTCTGTACGGGATGTCCTTTCTATAATGAATCCTCTCCGACAGCGACACAAGAAATGATTTTTTGGTTCCACCTGGCCAAAGAATTTGTATAATAATTTACAACATAAATCAGTAATGTTACTGTTAATTTAAATAAATTTTTAATCATTTACTATGTTTTGAACGTGTGAGAATACAAACAGTTATTTACAACATAAATCAGTAATCATTTACAATATTTTGTCGGTATAATTATTTACAACATAAATCAGTAATCATTTACTATGTTTGTGCTCAACTTGTTGATGCAAATAATGTTCTAAAAACGTTATTTATATCTTTCAATTATTTCACGTTTTGAGGATGACAAAATGTGAAATTACGATACGTTAAAATCAACGTAAACAAGTCTTTAATCGGAAGATCCCGTTTCTACGCAAATCACTCTTGAACAAAGTTACAACTTGAACTAGTGATCAATTAAGTGAATTTATGTTTTGAAATTTCACATTTTAAATGGGACAAAACATTTTTTCAAAAATATACATGACAAATTATTTTTGAAATATTAAGAAATGTTTTAATGGAAAAATAAGTTTGAAAATCACAACAGCTATTTTCCCCCCAAAATCAGCTCCAACCTTCCCCAAATAAGTTTTCACCAGAAAAGACAAAATTTGGAGCGTCCTAGTCTAGGACGGCTCTACGGTTCCGTTAAATTTAACGGAGCCGTGGGGTATTTAACGGAGCCGTCCGTACAAAATTTTCTGTAACGTTCAGATTTTCTTTGCCTATAAATACCCACCCCTTTCACAGTTTAAGGTATCCTTACACACACAAAACTTTCTGAGTTGAATACTCTCTTCACACTTTCTTTCTTAGATCAATTAGGTTAGTTTTTCTTTTGTTCAAGAGTGATCCAATCATCCTTCATGTGATCCTCTTCATTCCTCTTCATTAGCAAGAGAAGAACACAAGTATCCAAGTAGATACAAGGTGTTGTCATCCCTCTTCATTAGCAAGAGAAGAACACAAGTATCCAAGTAGATACAAGGTGTTGTCATCCCTCTTCATTAGCAAGAGAAGAACTCAAAATCTTCAAGAAGACAAGAGTTGTAGTGGTTAGGTTTTGTAACACTTGTTACATCCTTGTTGTATCTTAGCATACATCAAGATTATCTTTCTTTTGTGAGAGTGTGAGTGAAGATCATTGTGATCTTAAGAGAAAGTGAAGATCTCTTGAAGCCATTGGGCTTGTGTGTGAGTAGTCAAAGGATCTAGAGTAGTTAGATTAAGTGGAGTGAAGTGAGAGTTGATCTTTGTGATCGTGTCGAGATCTTGGTGATCTCTTGAAGCCATTGGGCTTGAGTGTTTGGTCACGTGGACCTTGGTAGATTGGTGCTAGCTAAGATTAGCACTCGACATCTAGCTTAGTGTCTGTAATAGGATAAGCGACGTGTACGGTTTTCTCCGCCTGAAGGGAGGTTGTTGATATAGTGTTTGAAACTCTCGAGTTTGGTACTCGGGGAGTGGAGTAGGGCGAAGAAGAGCTTCGTAGCCGAACCACTATAAATCCTTTGTCTCGGTTTGATCTTTCCAACTCTACTCTTTACTTTCATTATTTTGTATTAGTTAGTTTAGTGTGTAGTTCATATTGGTGTTGATTGATAACACATAGAGTTCGAATCAAGGTTTCCAATAGCTAACTTTTAAAACAAGATTTTTAAAAGGATTTTTAAACTGGTAAACTATTCAACCCCCCTTCTAGTTTCCCACAATTGGTATCAGAAGCCACGTCAGTCAAGTTTTTAAAGTATATTGTATTTTAAAGCTTGAATCGATCAATGGATTCCGACAAATATCTAGAAGGGAAATCTATGCAAAGACCACCACTTTTCGAAACTGATTGTTTTATATATTGGAAAACAAGATTCGAAACGTATGTGAAATCAAAAGACATTGATCTTTGGCATGTTATTACCGAGGGTGACTTTCAACCTATTCAAATGAATCCGGAAACTAAAAAGGATGAAATAGTTTCTTATGATAAACAAAGTGATGAACTTAAAAGGAAATTAGCCAAAAATAATGAGGCTAAAATGATGATTTATAATGCTTTGCCTAAAAAGGAATTCGAAAGAATTTTCATGTGTAATACGGCAAAAGATATTTGGAAAACTTTGTTAGTTACTCACCAAGGTAATAACCAAGTCAAAGAGAACAAGATAGATCTTCTTGTTCAACAATATGAACAATTCTCCATTTCGGAGGATGAGTCAATAGATAATGCTTTTGCTAGATTTAATACTATTATCACTAGTCTTAAAGCTCTTGATGAAGGTTATTGATGACGTATAGTCCGCATTCGGGTCACGAACCCGACCCATACTCAAGTCCATCACGAATGGGCTCAAGCCCATCACGAATGGGCTATTACGATAACAGTTTGGGCTTACGTTGGCCCAAACCCAAAGTTATTTATGGTCTTGATAGGATATCTCTTATTAATGAGATATGTATCAAAACCGACCTATGCGGGATACGCTGAGGAGTGAGGAGCACGAAACCAACTAGGGTTTCGTGTATATATAAAGAGTCTCTCGACTCTCATCAAAGGTACGACTTACAACCCTAACTCTTCAACTAAACCCTAAAACCGATTACTTACTCTCACGCCGGAGGATAATCGTGGGAGACAATCCCACGATAAGCCTAACGGTGTCTTTTTGTTTTCTTAGTGCGCAGGTCTCAAGCATTAAGATCTGATTGGTACGGAATCAAGGAACGCCCAACTTTTGTATCAACAAGTGGCGCCATCCGTGGGACCCTACACTAAGAACTCTACGAAGAACTAGAATGACGAAGCATGGAAACCCAAATCAGCGGACTCCGCATACGAAGAAAACACATGACGACCTACTGGGGAAGAAGCAACAAACTGACTCAGCTGCTAAGCAGGCCCCTGGAACAACCAGTGCGCCCAAAAGCCTAGGATCATACTCAGATCTGGCTTTCACTCCAGTAGAACCGCTCACAAGGACTACTCAGGCTACTACGACAAGTACTAGCGCGGTAGACCTACAGCGCACACCTCTCACCATGCCAGAAGTAAACTTCACTGAGCCACCAAATGCGCCTATCCGAAACAAGGATCTTGTTTTGGAAACAGACACCCTCGCGCTAGAAGGAGTCACGCCTGAACTAGCGCCAAGTGATTTCGTGTCTCAAAACTACGAAACCTTGGCTGCGCTCATGCGAGAGGAGGCGAAAAAGAGGTCAAGTCAAAGTCTGCACGCCAGGCTCAACTTCGACCCTGAGCATGAAGCATCCCCACTGCGCTACCGAAAGGAAAGACGCGAGAAGGATAGCCGCAAACACCCAGTGTTTACTAGGATTGGAAGGAAGGTTGTGGATGACGAAGCAGCCGAATTTCAGCATCTGGAGGAGCATGAAGATGGGGAAAGGCGCGCCAATGTCCACACTAGGCTTGGTAGTCGCAGGGTTCATGACAGGCTTGGGCGACGGTGCTCCCCAAGCGAAAGCCCTTCAAGCTCTGATTCCGAGGATAGTCGGCGCAACCGCCGCAGAGGAGCAAGCTCGGATTCCGATGATAGTCGGCGCAAGTGATGAACTCAAATAAGTACATTTTATTACTATCATTTATCCTATTAATTTGACTTGTTTTACTATATTATGTATGAGGATTGATACTTAATCGTTTACTTTTGTAATTCTCAATTGAAAACAAGCATTTGGTGAAACTTGGCGATTTTGGACTAATTATGGAGCAAAACATGCATAAAGTGAAGAGTCTACTGAAATGGACAAGATCAAGTCAAATCTGCTCCAGATGCGCCGCATCTCACTCATTACATGCGCCGCATCACTATCAAGATCTCACCAGATACGATCCAAGATACAAGAGGACATGCGCCGCATCCAAAGATGAAGATACACCGCATCTTCTGGCGGTGTACGAATATTCCTGAATATTATAATCTTGGACCCCACGCGAAGTTAAGTACATGCGCCGCATCTACTTAATAGATGCGCCGCATCTCACCCTCAGACAGAAACTATAAATACCCCAAGACCAGACGAATTTCGTACGACATATATTATATACGAGACCGAAGACCAGAAACCTAGGACGAATTCAGTCAAGGCAGCAGCACAAGACACACCCAAATCAAAGATACAAGAGCTGTAAGAAGGTGCTGCATATGTTTAATTCATTAAGTAGTTTTGTTTTATTGTGTTAGTAAACTTTAATTCATCAAGATTGGTGGCTTGTGTAACGTGACAACGGAAAGGTTGCACTCCCTTAAAACTGCTTTCTCATTAATTAAAGTTTATATGTTGATGTCATTGGTGACTTTTATTAGTGCATTGATAACCTCTGTGGCTAGCTGAGCGTTGATCGGGTCGCCATGCCTCTGCCCTTGCCTGTTTATTAGATGCCTATGTATTCTATGGTCTGTAGAAAAGTAGGAGAAAGATAAACGAGATAGTCATAAGTAATCATTAAGGGTTTACTCGCCGATAAGATTAGAACCAACGAGAAAGGACTTAATCTCGGTGCGTTGCATCGAACTATACACTTCATATAACACAGCAATAAAACAAGTGACAAACTACTTATCATAAGGACAGCCCTCTTATTGTCTCGAGTATTTATCTGTGTACGGTGTGTTTACTTGCTGATTCGTGCCTATTGGTTTAGTTTATTATTTAATTGCAACCAAATCGTGCCAGTCTCTCAGGCTGAACCCCCTTGCGTTAGATTAGATTGTATAGCTAACTTAATATATTAAAATACTGATTAGAATAACTAGATAATACGTTCCACTCTTAGTGATCGACACTCTACTTACCATTATATTCATACTGACCGGGTACACTGCTCGTTAAGTGTGTGTGTTATTGATAAGTCGGCTAAATATAAATTTAAAACTTGATTAGGCATTAAAACTGCTAAACCGCAACGACACATCACGCGCATCAAGTTTTTGGCGCCGTTGCCGGGGAGTGAATTGTTATTATCTGTTAATTTGATTAGTATTTTAATTAGGTTTTAATTTTTTTTATCTAACCGCTAATTTTGTTGTGTATTAGATTAATTTGCATTCATTGTACTATTTTGCATATTTTCTGTTTTTGTGTGTTATTTGTTTGCTTTTATTTGTGTTTATTTTTGTGTGTTTTTATTTGTTTTATTTTTCGTATTTTTTGTGTGTTCTGCTATCGTTGTACTGAGCTAAATCGAACGATACGGCGCATCTGATTTCTCAGATACGGCGTATTGCGTTCAATTTTTATAAAATACAACGCGTTTAATTAATTCGATACGACGCATCTTTTCCCCAAGATACGGCGTATCTGTTTTTAATAAGAAAATTTTTCGAAGCGATAAAGTGATACGACGCATCTTTTCCCCAAGATACGGCGTATCTGTTTTTAATAAAAAAAAATTTCTAAACGTTAACGCGATACGACGCATCTGCTTAAGCAGATACGGCGTATCTATTATTTTAATTAAAAACAGTTTGCTAATTATTAAACAGATACGGCGTATCGATTTTTATCGATACGGCGCATCTTCTGAATCAAAAATCTTATATTTTGAAACGTAACGAAAATACGGCGCATTAACTTTTGTTAATACGACGCATTTAATTTTTATAAGTATATCGATTTTTGATAATTAAAACAGATACGGCGCATTCTAATTTCTAAAGCGGCGTATCTAATTTTCTGAATAAAAGTGTGATTTAATTTTAACGATTATAAGATACGGCGTATCCAACTTTTTGGATACGGCGCATCGTCTGCAGTTATCAGTAACTTTTATTTTTCTTATCTCCGAACGGAAAATACTCTGACCCTTATACCTGGAAACTTTTACTTTGATATCTACCTCTCTTTGATTTTCAGGAACAATGTTCGATATTTTCCCCAACTTGTTCGGTAGACCCCGAAGAAATCTTACCATGGAAGAGTTTGCACTACTAATCGCTCAAGCCAATGAAAAAGAACATCATGAAGCAAGAAACTTTATTAATGAATTCAAAGGCAGTCATGAGCTGTTACTAAAGGAACAAAACAACATGATTTATGGATTGGCAATTGAAGTGCACCAATTGTCAACGGTGCTTAATAGGGTACTTTTGGTAAAGCAAGACTTGAAAGGGATTACAACTAGAGGCGGAAAGTCAACCTTTCAAATCGGAGAGACACCTGAGGATGACGGTACAAACAAGATTTCCCCTGAATCTTTATCACCTGAGCAAGAGCAACCAAAAGAGAGTGATCCAGAACCGGTAATTAGAGAAGAACCTTCTGTTGAACCTAAATGATCAACACTACCTTTCCCACATAGGGTAAGGAAAGAGAAGGAAGATGCCTATCAAAAGAAATTCCTGGAGAATCTCAAGCAGCTGCAGCTAAGCATACCATTTATGGAAGCCCTGGTGCAAATGCCAAAATATGCTAAATATCTGAAGAGCTTGCTTACAAACAAGTCCAAACTTGAAGAGGCTTGCACAATTACAATGGGGAAAAGGAGCTCAGCTGCATTGCTCAACAAACTTCCGTCTAAAGAAAAAGATCCAGGGAGTTTCACTATTCCTTGTCAAATTAAAAATTTGCATATTGAAAATGCCTTAGCCGACCTAGGAGCTAGTATAAGTCTTATGCCCTCTTCTATGTATGATAAATTAGGTCTTGGTGAACCAAAACCTACTAGGATGTGCTTAGAAATAGCTGATAGGTCCATACAATACCCATTAGGAATAGCTAAAAATATATTAATAAAAGTTGATAAATTTGAATTACCTATCGACTTCGTTATCCTCGATATGCCTGAAAATTCTAGAACTCCTATAATATTAGGACGACCATTTTTAGCCACTGCTAGGGCCATAATTGATGTTTTTAATAAAAAGATAACTCTTACCATAGGAAAAGATGAGGTTGAGTTTAACATGGAACAATCTATGAGTAAAGATAATTCCGATGACGATGAATGCTATAATATCGATGTTTCTGATGACACGATTAATCAATTTACTCAGAAATTGTTAAAAAGTAATTTACTTGATTCTTTTCTGCTTAAAAATCTTGAAAACACAATTGCTATAGAAGATCAAGTTGAAGAGAATACTATTGGTGATGATTTAGCTACTGGCTCTGCTGTATTTAACGCCATGCGGCGCATCGAAAATACCGATGCGGCGCATCTATCTGATGACAGCAGCGATATAGTTAAAGAACAAGTTTATTCCGCTAGTGCTACTGAAATTGATATTGTTAAACCTGTGCTTAAGGATCTCCCTTCTACTTTGGAGTATGCCTATTTAAATGGAAACACTAATTCGCCCGTTATTATTGCATCTGATTTAACGCCAAAGGAAAAGGAATCACTTTTGCAGGTGCTTTATAAACGAAGAGGAGCATTAGCATGGAGTATGTCTGATATTAAGGGAATTAGCCCGTCATTTTGTACGCATAAAATCCTTATGGAAGATGAATTCAAGCCAACTATCCAACCTCAAAGGCGCTTGAATCCAAAAGTCCAAGATGTGGTGAAAAATGAAATTGTGAAATTACTTGACTCTGGACTTATCTACCCAATTTCTGACAGCTCGTGGGTCAGTCCTATCCACGTCGTACCAAAAAAAAGAGGAATGACGGTAGTACTCAATGACGATAATGAACTAATTCCCTCAAGAACTGTTACCGGATGGAGAGTTTGCATCGACTACCGCAAACTCAATGATGCTACGCGAAAAGATCACTTCCCTCTTCCATTTATTGATCAAATGTTAGAAAGACTATCTGGTCATGATTATTATTGCTTTTTAGATGGTTTTTCAGGTTTCTTCCAAATACCAATTGACCCTGAGGATCAAGAGAAGACGACTTTCACCTGCCCTTATGGAACCTTCGCCTATAGGAGAATGCCGTTCGGACTATGCAACGCCCCTGCTACTTTCCAACGTTGTATGACGGCTATCTTCCATGATATGGTAGAAGACTTTATGGAAGTCTTCATGGACGACTTCTCAGTGTTCGGTAACTCATTTAGTGATTGTCTCTTTAAACTTGATAAAATGCTTGCTAGGTGTGAAGAAACTAACCTTGTTCTTAATTGGGAAAAATGTCACTTTATGGTTAGAGAGGGAATTGTGTTATGATATAAGATTTCTGGGAAAGGTATAGAAGTCAATAAAGCTAAAATTGATGTAATTGCTAAACTACCTTACCCCACTAATGTAAAAGGTGTTAGAAGTTTTTTAGGGCATGCGGGATTTTATCATAGGTTCATAAAGGATTTTTCAATGATATCTAGGCCTATGACCCAATTATTGCTAAAAGATGCGAAGTTTGATTTTTCTGAAGATTGCAAAAAGGCATTTAATATACTTAAAGAAAAACTAACTTCCGCACTGATTGCGTGGTTTTGTAACCTTACAACAGGTTTTACCTCTCGAGGGATCTCAAGAGGCTTACAACCCCACCAGGCAGTGTACCTGACCGATGTAGTATAGTGTAGTGGTAAGTACGGGGGATTGATCGTTCTCCACAGGGAATAGTGTTCGTTAGGTATGAAAGGCTACTCTAATTAGGTCTAAGGGTCGAGGAAGATTCTTTTTATGTTTTTATAGTTTTTATAAAAGCAAGTAAAATCTCGGGTTTGAAGGAGTGGGCGGAATTAGTTGCTAGTCAACTAACCCAAATTACTACAAATGCAATAAAATAAAATAACAAAAATGAAAAGTGGTGAGAAACTTATGTGTAGAGAAATGTGTTTACTTAGATTTCCTTACTCCCTAACTATCTTTTACCGGTTAATTAGTGTGTATTAGTTGCGTGGATGACGGGTGTATTCCTTAATACCATTCGTGGGGTGGCGTACTTACTTCCCCAAACTCTACAAGCTCCTACTTCACTCCTATGTCGAGCCGGCTAGGAAGCTCCTAACATGGGATCACTAGAATTCGCTTGTGCATTAAATACAACCATAAAAACCTTTAGTACGCGTTTGGTTCATGTTTCTTAAGACGTTCAAGCAAGTTACCGAATAGGAAGTTAGCCAGTTTTCTTAAGCCTAACATAGATAAACAATCATCCAATACAACTAACAACACACTAACAACCAATAATCAATAGCTAGGTTTCATTAGATCTAAGCAAACACAAGATAAAATTAGCCTAACATGTTAAACAAAAGACAAGCATAAGATAGAATCAAACAACACATAGACATATTGAATGATTAATTGATAACTTATCTTTCAATGAAACATGGAAGATCTCAAGGCTAAAAGCCCTGAAAAAGTAGCTAAAATCGTCTTAGGGTTTTATCCCAAAATTCCACACACTAAGCTCTCTCTTAATGACAAAAAATTAGAAAAATATATATAGATTTTTGGATCTGACGGCGTCACCTTATGCATTGTGACGCCGTCACCTCGCCGCTTTTAGGGTTCCCGGGTGACCATTTTGACGCCGTCCCTCTTTAATTCTCCAAAATCCGTTCTGGCCTATCAAGGCTTGACGCCCTCACCTCTTGAACGTGACGCCGTCCCCTTATGAATTAAGCCGTGACGCCCTTGATTTAGTTAAAGCGTGACGCCGTCAGAATTCACATGCTAACTCACTGGCCCGTCATGAGTAAATTTCACATCCCACTTTTCTTGCCAAGGCATGACGCCGTCAAGAGATGATTCTGACGCCGTCAAAGGTAAATTTCAGCCGATTTTTAGACTTTGTCGTATTCTTCACTTTAATGCTCCAAAAACGTCCAAAATGCCTCCTTTTCCAGATTTCTCCTCAAAAGTACCTAAAATGACAAAAGGAACGATTTAGGGCGATATTTGATCAAATAAATACGATTTCGGGCTTAAATGACCCCTTAAAAGCGGTACACTTTTCGCTTCATCAAATACCCTTACACTTGAGATTTGCTTGTCCTCAAGCAAATGCGCTTTTATTCTAATCAAAATACAAGTTAGGGGTCATTTAATACTAACATAAAAGTAATTACAACAAATAATCGTTCCACTTCAATCATAATAAGCACGGAGATTACATACTAGCACCTCACAAGTAGTGTTTAGATACTCACATCTCTCAAGTGTCATCAAAATAAATCTCATAAATGAAAACGGAAAATATCTCTCACTACCTGTCATAGCAAATAGATTACCATAGGCTTGGGAAAGGATCGAAAACCTCCTCCACTAGGCGTAAGCACCAAAGATAAACTATCAAAGAGGGCTTTTAAATGGGTTGTAATGTTAGGTGTAGGGAAAAGGAAAACACGGTTTGGTTGGATAAAGGATATTTTACTGGTGGCGAGTTAAAAATCTTGGTCAATTACATGTACTATACAATGTTGCTAAGCCAAGACTAGACTCGATCTTAAGCTAGAAACGAAATAACAAAATAACAAAAACATAAAACAAACATAAAATAAAACGGGATGGTAGTCCGTATGTTTTTTCTATTTTTCATTTTCTCATTTTTTTTTGTATTTTTCTTGATTTTTCGATTTTTTTTTTTTTTTTTTTTTTTTTTTTTTTTTTTTTTTTTGCATACACTTTTGCCCTACCATCCAAAATAATACATCATAGGGGCATTGCATTCCCCTTACACTTGAATTTTTACATAACTTTACAAATACTAATCTAATGACTCGAATTAAGATAATTGAAAAACTTGGAGTACTTTTAAAACATTTAGCACATATGGGGGTAATAAATGATGTTCTTCCCCATTACTCCATTACACTAGTACTTTACCCATGAGTCCCAATCGTCCCAAAACAATATGTACAAGGATATGACTCGACTTAGCAACCATGTAATCAACTAGATAATTAACTTGGGTTTAAACAAATGTTGTAACAATAATGCACTAAAGATGAGTGCATACAAGGTAGGCTAAGGCGATTTGGGTGTACATTTAAGTGGGGTGTAACAAATTCTTCCTTTAAGTAAAATGCTTAAAGGTCGAAACGAAAAGATAGGCTCTGAGGGGTGTACTAGGGGTATCGTGTACTAAAAATGAGTACAACGCAAAGGGTGTGGGAGAATTACTTGACCAATGTAGCCAAAGTAATTATAACAAAAACACAGGTGTAAAACAATGGGTTAATCCTAATGCCTCTTATCATGTAGTAAATCTAACTACACGAATGTAGTCTCACTTGTGGCCTTGGAATGGTCCTAACGCAAGTTCTAGAATCTAAGTGCTACCGGTACACACATCATAGCATAAATGCTTTTCCTACCAATTCTAGGGGCGAACCTCACATATTTGGGGGTGGAAAATTTTTTAGTGGTACGGTTTTTGTGCTAGTCATATAACTCCTATCCGTGAGACGCTCATTAAGATCAAAGTTTCACTCCTATATGTTGTAAAAAATTTTAAATTTGGCACTAAAATTGCCCTAACAAGTATTTATCTCAGTTTTATTACACATCTACCATCAAACAAACAAAAATCAAGCGTAATAGCATTCTCTAAAATCGTACTTTTACCCTCCCCTTACACTTAAGATGAACATTGTCCCCAATGTTCAAAATAAAAAGATGTAAAAGAAAAAAGTAAAAGAATGAAATCAAATACTCCCCTGATTCGCTCGTTGGATAGTGAAATTACACGGTTAAATCTTCTTCCAAGGTAATGTAGAAGCTCCATGACTAATGCATCGCCATAAGCTTGATTCCATAAACATCTCCTTGTCCAAAATAACCTGTTAAACCTGAGAAAGCAAACACGAAAACCTGCATAACATCGGCGGGATAAAATCTATATATAAGGATATAATGCTTGTGGAATGATAATTTTGCAGATTCCTGGAGATTATAAGTTGGAGATTTTAATAAAAACTTTTTATGAAAACAAAACCTTCAAAAATTTCTGGAAATTAAATCTGACGCCGTCAGGTTATAACCCCTGACGCCGTCAGAAATGACCTGACAAAAATTTTCATTTTAAGTTCCCGGAAAATTTCTGGAAAAACCTTTACCTTACTTCCTGGAAATCCTGCAAAACATCACTATGACTCGATACAAGCATTTGACTCAAACAAACACAAATATGTATGTTAATTTATTATTATTACGATTCATGTTAATTTGTGTTCTAATAAACCGATTTAGATTTCCCTTACACTTAACTTTTGCAAAATACCTTTATATGTAGTTAAGACGAAGTTAAAAACAAAATAAAGCATTTTCACAATTTTCTTTTTAACATGAATCAATAATGATAAAAATTAAACACACATACGGAAGCAAATAAAAACAAACAAACAAGCAAATAGACACACAAAGCAAATAAAGCTTGGGTTGCCTCCCAATAAGCGCTTGTTTTTGTTCGAGTCACGAGCCTGACTCTACCCTTATTTAACAAAAATAGGGGAGGTTTTCCCTACACTTAGGATTAAGTGCGGGTGAAAGTAGCGATACACACCCTTAGGGTGTGAATATGCCACGTGAGGTGAAGGGGGTGAGTGAATGGCTTCCTTCATCCCAAAACTACCCGGATAATATTGGTTGATGGGTGGGTCGGTTCCTCTTTTTTCTCCTAGATGTAAATCTAAGGATGAAAAGTTCTGTAAAGGTTGAGGTTCCAATTCATCAACACTAGGAAATTCCCTAGAACTATGAGTAAGGTCATCACTAAAAGTGTGCAAACCTATATCCTCTAGTTGTGCTTGGTCCAAGGGTTCTACCTCCATCGGGATTCCTAAAGTCTCTTCTACTTCTTCCGGGTAAGTCACGGGCGGTGTGGGTGCCTCAAATGATGGTTGAGTATTTTGTAGGCTTATGGTGTTTACCTCATTATTCCACGTGTCAAGATCACCTATATCCTCATCAATTGTTTTCTTAGGTAGTGATAATAACAAACCTAGTGCTTCATCCAACTTATGGTTTATTGATACGGCTCTATCCACAATTCCTTGGCAAACTAGGTCGCTTTTCCTATTAGCCTCACTAAAACAAGATCCTAAACATGGAGGTTGTTCATAAGAATCTATCCTAGGTGAAGGCTCATATGATTCATAAGTGTCTCTAAATGAGGTATTTTGAACTTCTTGGTGTTCTAGCCACTCAACCATATCTTGCAATCTTAGAAATCTAAGTGAAAAGTCCATTTGAAGCAAATTACAAACAAAATCACAAAGAAAAGATAGACTACGAGAAAGCTACAAAATAAAAAGAAAATATCTCACTTGATAGGAATCTTGTGAGTAGACCTAATAAAAATAAAATTTCAACCTAAGCAATAACTATTCCCCGGCAGCGGCGCCAAAAACTTGATTGCGTGGTTTTGTAACCTTACAACAGGTTTTACCTCTCGAGGGATCTCAAGAGGCTTACAACCCCACCAGGCAGTGTACCTGACCGATGTAGTATAGTGTAGTGGTAAGTACGGGGGATTGATCGTTCTCCACAGGGAATAGTGTTCGTTAGGTATGAAAGGCTACTCTAATTAGGTCTAAGGGTCGAGGAAGATTCTTTTTATGTTTTTATAGTTTTTATAAAAGCAAGTAAAATCTCGGGTTTGAAGGAGTGGGCGGAATTAGTTGCTAGTCAACTAACCCAAATTACTACAAATGCAATAAAATAAAATAACAAAAATGAAAAGTGGTGAGAAACTTATGTGTAGAGAAATGTGTTTACTTAGATTTCCTTACTCCCTAACTATCTTTTACCGGTTAATTAGTGTGTATTAGTTGCGTGGATGACGGGTGTATTCCTTAATACCATTCGTGGGGTGGCGTACTTACTTCCCCAAACTCTACAAGCTCCTACTTCACTCCTATGTCGAGCCGGCTAGGAAGCTCCTAACATGGGATCACTAGAATTCGCTTGTGCATTAAATACAACCATAAAAACCTTTAGTACGCGTTTGGTTCATGTTTCTTAAGACGTTCAAGCAAGTTACCGAATAGGAAGTTAGCCAGTTTTCTTAAGCCTAACATAGATAAACAATCATCCAATACAACTAACAACACACTAACAACCAATAATCAATAGCTAGGTTTCATTAGATCTAAGCAAACACAAGATAAAATTAGCCTAACATGTTAAACAAAAGACAAGCATAAGATAGAATCAAACAACACATAGACATATTGAATGATTAATTGATAACTTATCTTTCAATGAAACATGGAAGATCTCAAGGCTAAAAGCCCTGAAAAAGTAGCTAAAATCGTCTTAGGGTTTTATCCCAAAATTCCACACACTAAGCTCTCTCTTAATGACAAAAAATTAGAAAAATATATATAGATTTTTGGATCTGACGGCGTCACCTTATGCATTGTGACGCCGTCACCTCGCCGCTTTTAGGGTTCCCGGGTGACCATTTTGACGCCGTCCCTCTTTAATTCTCCAAAATCCGTTCTGGCCTATCAAGGCTTGACGCCCTCACCTCTTGAACGTGACGCCGTCCCCTTATGAATTAAGCCGTGACGCCCTTGATTTAGTTAAAGCGTGACGCCGTCAGAATTCACATGCTAACTCACTGGCCCGTCATGAGTAAATTTCACATCCCACTTTTCTTGCCAAGGCATGACGCCGTCAAGAGATGATTCTGACGCCGTCAAAGGTAAATTTCAGCCGATTTTTAGACTTTGTCGTATTCTTCACTTTAATGCTCCAAAAACGTCCAAAATGCCTCCTTTTCCAGATTTCTCCTCAAAAGTACCTAAAATGACAAAAGGAACGATTTAGGGCGATATTTGATCAAATAAATACGATTTCGGGCTTAAATGACCCCTTAAAAGCGGTACACTTTTCGCTTCATCACGCACCTATTATAATTTCGCCGGATTGGAATTTGCCTTTTGAACTAATGTGTGATGCTAGTGATTATGCTGTTGGAGCTGTACTTGGTCAAAAGATAGATAAGAAATTTAAGCCAATTTATTATGCTAGCAAAACATTGAATAATGCCCAAGAACACTACACCACCACGGAAAAAGAACTTTTAGCAGTAGTTTTTGCATTTGATAAATTTAGATCATATCTTATATTGTCAAAAACTATGGTTTACACTGACCATTCTGCTTTGAAGTATTTGTTCAATAAACAGGATGCCAAGCCGAGGCTTATTAGGTGGGTTTTATTGCTCCAAGGATTCGATATTGAAATTAAAGATAAAAAGGGTGCCGAGAATCTAGCCGCTGACCACTTATCTAGACTTGAAAACCCTAATATGGAGGTGCTTGACGAACGGGAAATAGCCGATGACTTTCCTGATGAACACCTCATGATGGTAGGAATTAAGAGCAATAATATTGGACCATGGTATGCCGACTATATAAACTTTATTGTTGCAAATGAAATTCCAAAAGGGCTAACATCCGATGAGAAAAGAAGGTTTCTAACTCGCGCTAGCGAGTATATTTGGGATGAACCTTATGCCTTTAAATTATGTCCTGACAATATTATACGAAGATGCGTAGATGGTGATGACATCCCAGCAATATTGGCACATTGCCATTCAGGGCCAACGGGGGGACATCACGGTGCAGTCGTCACAAGAAGAAAGATCCTTTATGCGGGATTTTATTGGCCCACTATGTTGGATGATGCAAAAGATTATATAAAAGGATGTGATGCGTGTCAACGATCCGGGAATATAACATCAAGAAACGAAATGCCACAAAATTATATCCATGTGTGTGAAGTTTTTGACATATGGGGATTGGACTTCATGGGACCGTTTCCTGAATCTAAAGGTAATAAATATATTTTGGTTGCTGTTGATTACGTATCAAAATGGGTCGAAGCGCAAGCATTACCAACAAACGACAGCAAGGTAGTACTTAAGTTTTTACAACGTTTGTTCTCTAGATTTGGAATTCCTAAAGCATTGATTAGTGATAGGGGGACACACTTTTGTAATCATCATCTGGGAAGAGCCTTGCAAAAATATGGAGTATATCATAGGGTTTCCACCGCGTACCATCCTCAATCCAATGGGCAAACTGAAGTAACCAATAGGGCTATAAAGCGAATTCTTGAAAAAACGACAGGATATAATCCAAAAGGGTGGTCTGACAAGTTAAATGATGCTTTATGGGCATTCCGTACAGCCTATAAGACACCAACGGGATGCACTCCATTTCGTCTTGTATACGGAAAAGCATGCCACCTACCGGTCGAAATTGAACAAAGTGCATATTGGGCTTTAACTAATTGTAATATGGATATGGAAGCTACAACGAAGAACCGTTTCATGGAACTTATTGAACTCTATGAACTAAGAGATGAGGCCTACAAAAATACTAAGATCTACAAAGAAAGAACTAAAAGATGGCATGACTCGAGGTTACGTGGAGATAAAACGTTTACTATTGGAGAAAAAGTGCTACTATTTAATTCTAGATTAAAGATGTATCCTGGTAAACTTAAATCGAGATGGACGGGTCCGTTCGTTGTCAAGAAAGTGTATCCATATGGAACTATTGAAATATGCGACAAAAATGGTTATATATTCAAAGTAAACGGGCAACGTGTGAAGAAATACTTTGATAATAAAATTGAGGATAATGAGAACGAGGTGGTGGAGTTTGAACCTGACGTATTGGAATGAAGAGCTGAACGTGAGTCTAACTTGAAGACTCTGGAATAAAGACAAGTGCTGACCGGGAGACAACCCGGATTTATCTTTTTATTATTCTGTTTATGTGTCGAGTCAGTCAGGCCGCTGAGGATACGGCGCATCTCAATTCTGAGATGCGATGCATCTCCTGCAATGGTCATATCTTTATTTTTCTGCATTTTATATCTTTCGAATTTAAAACTTTTTATCAGTTTATTTTAATGCGGCGCATCCCTGGTTAAGGATGCGGCGCATCTTCTATTCTGATCCGTAATTATTCCGGGCTCGATACGGCGTATCTTCTTCCATAAGATACGGCGCATCGACTGACCTGATGATTTTCATTTTTAATTTTTATGTTTTTTTTTTTTTTTTTTTTTTTTTTTTTTTTTTTTTTTTTCTAACTACTAATGTGTTATGCAAGTTTGAACATTTCTTAATATTAGGTGTGTTTTTAAAAGTGTTGGTGGTATTATAGATTCCTGCATTTCCTGTGGATACATCGATTATGAAGCTTAAACGTTCTAATCCACAAGAAAGATGATTTTTGCTCTAATACTAATGGAGGATCATACCGAGCAAATCTCAGGGGAGTTTTTCTGTTCTAATTCTTTTATTTTCCAGTTTTTAACCTTTGATACAAACAACGAGGACGTTGTTTAACTTAAGTGGGGGGATTGGAGAATTAGAACACTTAACACTTACTTGTCCTTAAACTTTTCAAAATATGCTTAAAATGTGCTTAATATATCAAAATTTAAAATTTTTAGCATGTTTTTGTTTAAAGTCTAAGTTGCATAGCTGCACACAAGACGTTATTTTCAAAAATTATGATTTTTCAAAACTCACAAATCTATGAGTGTGCCGGTGACTTGTAAACTTTAGAACTTGGCTTGTATACTATTCGAGACCACCATAATAAGTATTATTTTATATAATTGGAATGACTTGTCTAAATTGGTAAATTTCTAGGATTACACCCAAATAGCCTTATATGTTATGTGTTATTAGCTAACTACACTGGTTAGTTAACCCCCGTATAAACCCTTTTGTTACTCTCATTTTTAGAGTAAGATACCCCTAGAAAAACACTCAGAGCCATTCCTTTCGTTTCTTACACCTATGTTTAAAATGTTTCGTTACACCCTTACACCTTAGCCTACCCTGTAGATTAGAATACGTGGTTGGTTAATTGCTATAGGCAAAGTGAGTTTCCTTACATTACCTGTGTTCGCGTGCGTAATTCATTATCTATGGTTAGGTCGGGAAATTGCACAATGCAATTGGAGTGAAAGTAAATATTGTATATCTATGAGTTTATTTTTTGTGTGTTTACTACTTTCACTATTACCGTTATTTCTGAAGTATGAAAAGTATGGAAAAATTATCCAGAATTATCATTATAGTGATGTGGTGAAATTTTACACATCTTTGTTTAAAAAAAAAAAAAAAAAAAAAAAAAAAAAAAAATCGAAAAAATGAGAAAAGAAAAAGAAAAAAAAAGAGTTGGATGTTTGTTTTTAACCAACGATGTAAAGTTATGTAAGTGGTCGATATCACCACTAGTTGTTGTACATTATATCTATGATTGAAATGGGAGTTGGCAGTTATGGGAACGCCAACTAAGGTTTATTCTTTGATTAAGATCTTGTTGAGTATAATTCGTGTCTACCTAAAGCGTGTGTTTCAAGTGTTAAAGCGTGAGTTATTCAATGATATGAGTCTTATTCATGGGATGGTTGGGATAGTGATTAACCACACTTAGGATTTTAATTTATTTGTTCTGTTTATTTTTCATTTTACACCAATTTATATCCCAAATATTATCCATACCCTGTATTATTCTTTATCCGACCAAACCTTTGATTTATTGAGATTAGGGATTTGAGCAATCTTAAGTATCGTAGTCGTGGATTCGGCTATGTATTTATGATTTTGTCGCCCTTTTTGATATATTATTATTGGTGAAAGTTTGGACCCATCTTTAGCCTATTCGAGTTAAGGATTTGAGCAATTGCAAGTATCGTGTTCGTGGATTCGATCATGTATTTGTGATTTTGTCGCCTTTTCTGGAATTTGAGATCGATGGAGATTAAGAATAATTAACCCTTAAGCCTAAAAACCCTTTTTACCGCTTTAGACTTGTTATTCCTTAGCTTTAGTGGTGGAGATGTGTAAACTTGCCAAGCTTATGATAGAATATTCGTCGCGACTGGACAGTTAAACGATTAGATTTGCTTTTATCAGATTATTTTATTTTACTTCTAATTCGTTAAGTGTTTAGTTGTGTGATTATGATAAAACGAATACATGCTTAAATATAAAAATAAATCCTAATATCTTTTAGGATACATTTTCATAAGATTAATTCTAAGGTTTACTTGGGGACAAGTAAAGTTCAAGTGGGGGGATATTTGATGAACTCAAATAAGTACATTTTATTACTATCATTTATCCTATTAATTTGACTTGTTTTACTATATTATGTATGAGGATTGATACTTAATCGTTTACTTTTGTAATTCTCAATTGAAAACAAGCATTTGGTGAAACTTGGCGATTTTGGACTAATTATGGAGCAAAACATGCATAAAGTGAATAGTCTACTGAAATGGACAAGATCAAGTCAAATCTGCTCCAGATGCGCCGCATCTCACTCATTACATGCGCCGCATCACTATCAAGATCTCACCAGATACGATCCAAGATACAAGAGGACATGCGCCGCATCCTAAGATGAAGATACGCCGCATCTTCTGGCGGTGTACGAATATTCCTGAATATTATAATCTTGGACCCCACGCGAAGTTAAGTACATGCGCCGCATCTACTTAATAGATGCGCCGCATCTCACCCTCAGACAGAAACTATAAATACCCCAAGACCAGACGAATTTCGTACGACATATATTATATACGAGACCGAAGACCAGAAACCTAGGACGAATTCAGTCAAGGCAGCAGCACAAGACACACCCAAATCAAAGATACAAGAGCTGTAAGAAGGTGCTGCATATGTTTAATTCATTAAGTAGTTTTGTTTTATTGTGTTAGTAAACTTTAATTCATCAAGATTGGTGGCTTGTGTAACGTGACAACGGAAAGGTTGCACTCCCTTAAAACTGCTTTCTCATTAATTAAAGTTTATATGTTGATGTCATTGGTGACTTTTATTAGTGCATTGATAACCTCTGTGGCTAGCTGAGCGTTGATCGGGTCGCCATGCCTCTGCCCTCGCCTGTTTATTAGATGCCTATGTATTCTATGGTTTGTAGAAAAGTAGGAGAAAGATAAACGGGATAGTCATAAGTAATCATTAAGGGTTTACTCGCCGATAAGATTAGAACCAACGAGAAAGGACTTAATCTCGGTGTGTTGCATCGAACTATACACTTCATATAACACTAGCAATAAAACAAGTGACAAACTACTTATCATAAGGACAGCCCTCTTATTGTCTCGAGTATTTATCTGTGTACGTGTGTGCTACTTGCTGATTCGTGCCTATTGGTTTAGTTTATTATTTAATTGCAACCAAATCGTGCCAGTCTCTCAGGCTGAACCCCCTTGCGTTAGATTAGATTGTACAGCTAACTTAATATATTAAAATACTGATTAGAATAACTAGATAATACGTTCCATTCTTAGTGATCGACACTCTACTTACCATTATATTCATACTGACCGGGTACACTGCTCGTTAAGTGTGTGTGTTATTGATAAGTCGGCTAAATATAAATTTAAAACTTGAGTAGGCATTAAAACTGCTAAACCGCAACGACACATCACGCGCATCAGCAAGCGTCGCAAAAGAGTAAGCTCATCCTCAAGTGACTCCTCGGACAACGAGTACAAAGAAACAGGACACTGGAAATCAAGGGAAAACACCGCGACTAGGAGGACGAAGACATATCTCGTCCCTGGCGCCGCCAAAAAGTTGATGCGTTCACTCGGCGCATCAGCGATTTTTCGGAAAATAAGAGAAGGCGCATGCCCGCTAATGTCAAAACTTATGATGGGACAGGTGATCCTGATGATCACCTAAAAATTTTCGAATCAGCAGCCACTATCGAAAATTGGCCACAACCTGTGTGGTGCCACATGTTTAACTCTACATTAGTAGGAAATGCGTGCAACTGGTTCAGTAAGCTTCCACGTAGAAGCATCGGTGGGTTTGAAGAGTTGCGGAAGGCGTTTCGTTTGAACTTTACTCAGAGGAAGAAGTGCGCCAAGAACCCTGTCGAACTCGCTAGGGTAAAACAGCGCCAAGGGGAATCCACAAGCGTTTTCATGGAGCGCTATAAGGACGAATGCATACACGTCAAGGCATGCCCAGAAATACTAAAGATCTTAGGGTTTATGAACGGAATCAATAACCCAGATCTGATAAAAAGTTAAACGATTGGGTTCCCCAAACCTTTGACGAACTTATGAAGCGTACGAGGTCCTTCATCCAGGGAGAAGCCGCCGCTGCGGATAGCAAGAAAGGCTACTCAAACAATAGGTCACAAGAAGAGTCAAGGAGACAATCCAATGACCAGAGTAGCAATCGTAACAGAAGCTATCGCGGT
Source organism: Artemisia tridentata subsp. tridentata (assembly GCA_021014915.2). Classification (NCBI taxonomy): domain Eukaryota; kingdom Viridiplantae; phylum Streptophyta; class Magnoliopsida; order Asterales; family Asteraceae; genus Artemisia; species Artemisia tridentata. The sequence continues at coordinate 444,432,434 of CP139509.1, read as the reverse complement.
CAAGGGGGCGGACGGGGAAACAACAAGTATACCCCGCTAACGAAGACTCCAAAGGAGATATTCGCAACGGAAGGCGCGAACTTTCCGAGACCACCACCGATGCGCACCCTAGAAGATCGGCGCGTAGGGAACGGGTACTGCGAGTATCATGCACAGAAGGGCCACACTACCAATGAGTGTGTCCAATTGCGCCAATTAATTGAGAAGCTAGTAAAAGAAGCCAGATTGGACCATTTAGTGAAGAACTTTAAGGATGGGAAAGATAAACAGAAACTTGGAGGCAAGAAAGAAGCGCCTAAGGACAAGGCTGACACAATCTACATGATACAATCATGGAAACGAAAGACTAGGCAAAAGGTCAGCCAGAAATTTTCCCATGGAAACGAAATCTCTTTCCCCACCTTGGCCGCGGACAACGCAGTGGCATAACCACTCAACATTGAGATAAATGCGGGGGGGGTCACGATATCCACCTCATGTATGTTGATGGAGGGGCATCAGCGGATATAATGTATGAGCATTGCTTCAAGAGATTGCGCCCTGAGATACAAAGACAGTTAAGCCCAGCCACTACTGCGCTTACTGGCTTTACAGGAGAAAAGATATGGCCCATGGGGCAACTGCGACTACTAGTCGCTGTTGGTAATAAGGAACACTCCACGACAGCCTGGATGAATTTTATGGTGATCAGATCTCCTTCACCATACAATGGCATTATTGGAAGACCAGGAATTTCGGCAATACGCGCAGTACCGTCCACAGCGCATGGGATGCTCAAATTTCCAGTAGAAGGCGGCATTGTCACCATCTACAATAGCACCGCGCCACCTAAAGAATGTAACACGATTACATGCGAAACGACGCATACCCCAGAACAGAGCGCAGCTAAAGTATCAAACTTGAAGTTTGCAATTCACCCTGAATACCCGGAGCAAGAAGTATCGATTGGGGGATCGTTGTCTGACAAAGGAAGAGCGGCCGTGTGCGCACTCTTGCAAAGGAATCTGGATATCTTCGCATGGGAACCAAAGCACATGACTGGTGTGCCACGCTCGATTGCAGATAACAAGTTAAAAATCCGACAAGGATATTCCCCAGTAAGGCAGAAAAAGCGCGGCCAGGCTCCAGAGCGCGCAAAGGCCATTCTGGAAGAAGTACACAAACTTGTGGACGCTGGCATCATGTAAGAAGTCTATTACCATGATTGGCTCTCCAATCCAGTAATGGTCAAGAAGAGCGATGGTAGTTGGCGGATGTGCGTGGACTTTACTGACCTTAATAAAGCATGTCCACAGGACTGCTACCCACTACCAGAGATAGACTGGAAGGTGGAATCTTTGTGCGGATATCCCTTTAAATGTTTCTTAGATGCATACAAAGGGTACCACCAAATCCAAATGGCTAAGGAAGACGAGGAAAAAACAGCCTTCCACATAAGCCAAGGTGTCTTTTGTTATACAAAGATGCCTTTTGGCCTGAAAAATGCGGGCGCCACCTACCAGCGACTGGTAGATAATGCATTTGAAAAGCAGGTAGGCCGTAACCTAGAGGTCTATGTGGACGATCTTGTCATAAAAAGCCATACAGAAGACGAAGTGGTGCGCGACATTGAAGAAACATTTACAACACTACGAAAGATCAACATGAAGTTGAATCCTAAGAAATGCACCTTTGGCGCTACAGAAGGCATGTTCCTAGGATATTTGATAGAACCAGATGGCATTAAGCCATGCCCAGAAAAAACAGAGGCTGTCATCCAACTCCCTTCACCGCGCACGTTGAAAGAAGTTCAGTCTCTAAATGGAAAGCTAGCCGGTTTGAACAGATTCCTGTCCAAATCAGCGGATAAGTCACTTCCTCTCTTTAAAACACTCAAGAAGTGTACGAAAAAGGGAGACTTTCGTTGGACTACGGAAGCGGAAGAAGCTTTCACACAGCTTAAGCAACATATTGCATCGCTTCCTAAGCTAGTCGCACCCCGACCAGGGGAGGAGTTAATCGTCTACTTATCCGCGACTCATGGAGCAGTCAGCGCAGTGCTACTGACGGAGAGGAATTCTGTACAAACACCGGTATATTTTGTAAGCAAAGCACTCAGGAAGACAGAGATTAACTATAGCCCAATGGAGAAGTTGGTCTTGGCATTAGTGTTCGCCGCCAAAAGATTGCGTAGATACTTTCAAGCGCATCCAATAGCGGTGATCACAGACCAACCTATCAAGCAAGTTATCTCTAAACCTGACGCATCGGGGTGATTACAAAAATGGAGTGTGCTGCTAGGCGAGTATAATATCTCCTATAGACCACGCACTGCGGTTAAAGGGCAAATACTAGCAGACTTCATCATTGAAAAACCAGATACCGATGGCGCACCTCCATTGAGCAAGATAGAACTACAAGAACCATGGGTCCTGTTCATGGATGGATCTTCATGCGTGGATGGGTCGGGTGCTGGCCTTATCCTCACTAATCCAGAAGGAATGGAATTCACTTATGCACTGCGCTTTGAATTCACAGCCACAAATAACGAGGCAGAGTATGAAGCCCTAATCGCTGGATTACGCATTGCAAATAGAATGGGTGTACACAACCTAGAAGCAAACGTGGACTCCCGATTAGTAGCCAACCATGTGTTGGGCGAATATGTGGCTAAAGAGGATAACATGGTTCAATACCTCGACAAGACCAAGTCACTAATCAAAAGTTTTGACAGGTTTACCATTAAACAAGTTCCTAGAGGGGAAAACAAAAAGGCGGACGCACTAAGCAAGATCGCATCTACAAGCTTCGCGCACCTGTCAAAACAAGAATTGGTGGAGATTCTAAAAAATAAATCCATCTCGGAGATGGAGATATCCACGGTAATAGAGGAAGAGAATCCTACGTGGATGACCCCTATTATCGAATTTATAAGCAAGGGGAAATTGCCCGATGAGCAGAAGGACGCTCGGCGGATACGGCGCACAGCGCAGAGGTTCGAACTTAGAGATGGTATCCTATATCGGCGCTCATTCCTACAACCATGGCTTCGGTGCGTTGGACCTCTTCAGGCAGATTACGTACTCCGAGAGATCCACGCTGGTTCATGCAGTATGCATTCAGGACCACGGTCCGTCGTAGCACGAGCATTGCGCTCAGGATACTACTGGCCCACTATGCACCGTGATGCGCGCGATGTGATAAAGAGATGCAACGACTACCAAGTTCATAGACCCATCCCGCGCAGACCACAACAAGAGCTAACGCCTATCACTTCTCCATGGCCATTCCATAAGTGGGGTATCGACATTGCGGGTCCCTTTCCTGTTGTAGCGGGGGGACTAAAATTCCTTATTGTAGCAGTAGACTACTTCACTAAGTGGATTGAGGTAAAAGCAGTTGCGACAATCACAGGTAATCAAGTAAAACGATTCGTTTGGGAAAACATTGTATGCCGCTTTGGATTACCTGGGGAGATCGTTTTGGACAACGGAAAACAATTCCGTGATAACCCATTCAAAGACTGGTGCGCAGAACTGAATATCACACAACACTTTGCGTCAGTTAAACACCCACAAACCAATGATTTAGTTGAGCGCGCAAATCGTAGTCTAGGCGAGGGAATTAAAGCGCGCTTGGACAAACACAAAGGAAGATGGGTGGATGAATTGTCGCATGTCTTATGGGCGCACCGCACTACAATCAAAGTTAGCAATGGAGACACTCCTTTTTCCCTTGTCTACGGGACAGAAGCTGTCATACCAGCTGAAATTGGGATGCCAACTATCCGCACCGCGGAAGTTAACGTCGCGACCAATGACGACGAACGACGTATAGACTTGGACCTATTGGAAGAAAGGCGCGAGCGCGCAGCTATACGTGAGGCAAAAACCAAGTCAAAAATGAAGGGATACTATGATGCTAAAGTTCGAAGCACCTCATTCAGACCAGGCGACTTTGTTTATCGTGCTAATGATGCGAGTCACGCAGAAGATGCAGGTAAACTTGGACCAAAATGGGAAGGACCCTATGAGGTTGTTGAAGCACTAGGTAAAGGCGCGTACAAGCTGCGTGACATGGATGGCCGTGAGCTACAACACACATGGAATATCTGCAATCTCAAGAGATGCTATCTTTAGGAAAGGTTACGACCCAATACACGGACACCTCCGCACTTTAGTAAGTGCTCAATAAAAATCCGTGTATTTATATATTTTGTTTCATTTAGACAAATGTTTTATCTTTTTACAAAAACTTGCAAGTATTAATAAAATGTTGCGGTTTCTAGCTAACTCCGTGACACACTTTACTTTATTGCTTACATATCATTTATGTCTCAATACTATTTGGTACATTATCTTTTGCCTACATGGCGTGCATGCACCAATTAAAAACCCACGATGGTAAAAGGATGAGTAAACCTACTAAATAACTCGTTGAGTAAGAGGGTTGCAAACCCATCAACATCGGATCACGCATCCTTGTTAAACACCTTACTCTCAAGACGTTGGAGTAAGTTCGATGTGTACCCCACGACGGATACACATCAATGCACACTATGCGCGTTTAACAAATCAGGAGTTAAGACAATTAACCCCTTAGGATGGTATTCGCAGCACGCTGCAATCCATACACTTGTGCACCCACACGATGGATACACAACAACTTGTGCATTTCATATATGTTATATACGATCATGTCATACACGACTATGTCATAAATTTCATACACGCTTATGTTATACACGATTAAGTCATGAATTTCATACACGATTATGATATAAGTGATTATAAATCCTTGTAATCTTTTTTAAATGTGTTTATACAAACGGTTTGATTCTTAGACATATTTTATGCAAAGACAAAATAACTAAGTACAAAACTTATAACCACAATCAAACTTGATGCAATATGCGTACAATCGTATTTTTCAAATCAACACTCTAGTATGGATAACAAGTTCATACAAGATATAGACTTAACATGCACATGTGCAACAAAATGTTAATCTATTACACAAAATTACCAAGACAAGCTACGGGTACGCCTGAGCCCTGAGCTACCCGCTTGGCGCGCCACACTACCAGCATCTTTAAGCCTCTGCAACAGGTCAGCATCCTTGGGTGCTACCGTTGGCACGCTAACAGGCACTCCATCAGACCTGGGAATGTGAGCCGCACCAAGACCACAAAGAATGGCTTTCCCCTTCACGCCCTTCTTCCTGGCAAGTCTCATCTCATGGGCTTCTAAAGACTCCCTCAATGGAATTTCCTTCTCAAGGGCAAAAGGGTTGAGGATGTCACGGGGACGAGCGAAAATAAGCACATGTAGCTGCGACACATCCGGCTTCAGAAAGTAGTCAAGCTGTGCCTCAGCGTCTTCGGATGAGTGCCTAGCCAAAGTTAAACCCTGCATGATCACGCCTATGGGGTAATCCTGGTCACGCTCCAGCTGTGCAATATGAGGAAGCTCAAAAAGTTTCAACTTCTCCATAGCAGCAACAAGTTCACCATAAGCGTTCTCATTATAACCAGGTACTTCGGAGGGAGACATAGCCAAAACCTTGGTCGCACACAGCTCCTCTACTGCTTCTGCCTTACCGCGCGCTAGGGCACATTGAACCACATCCCCAAAGGAGTCCTTGACCTCTTGAGACTCCAGCATGGTCAAGGCAGCAAGACGCAAGCCATGGCTGATAAGCCACCTGCGCTCAGCAATGGTTGACACCAAATGAGAATACAACTCCTCATCAAATTCGATGCTGAGCTTGCGCAGTTTGCTCTCCTGATTCTTCAGCGAACTCTCCACAGCCTTGCGGAATTCCTCCAAGTTAGAGAAGAGTCTCCCCTTGTTTAGCTCCATATATTTCAAGGCCCAAAGGCAGGAGGCCTTGTACTCTTTTGCTCCAGTGCACTCTTGATTCAGTTCGGCCAGGAGCGACATCTTCTCATTAGCAATTCTCTGGGCGTACATAGCAGATGCCCTCACTTCAGCCTGCGCATCAGCCAACTGCGCCTTCAGAATGTCAATCTCCTTGTCCTTCTACGCAACCTGGCTACCCTCACCGCCATATTGAGCTTGTAGCCGCGCAACCAATGAAGCCTGGTGCGCAGCAGCCAACGCCAACTCCTCTATAAGGCGATCCGTTGGCGCATCTTCAAAAGATTTTTTCTTATCCACTAGACTCTCAGGCACAAACTCACCAGCATTTGCAGCACCAGTCTTGGGTGGCGAATCCCCAACATGCGCATCATCATCAACAGCAGTTTCAGCACTACACGCAAATAACAAAGTTACTATATAGTATTAAACGCAGAATAAAAGTCTAAAGATAGAAGTTTCATTGCTTACCGGGGGGAAGGAGCTTTGAACAGCGACGCATCCTCCTCAGATGATTGCCCGACAAAAATAGCAGGGCGCTTACTGGATGTACCTGCGCCATCATCACCAGATGATCTCTTGCGCTTTAACCCTTGGTCCTCCTCCTCAGACTCATCCATAGCACTCCCCGACGAGTCTATATGCAATAACTCCACAGGGATTTGTGACCCAGGAGCGGGAAAGCTACGCAGAAGAGTAGCCATAGTGACACCTGTGGGGACTTCCTCTGTCTCCTCTGACTCCTCTGTCTCCTCCTGCACGATCACCATCGTGCTCCCTGCAGTAGCCTGAAGAACTATCTCCTCGCCATCTCTCAAAGGGCGCACCCCTACGATCACCTGTTTCGGCTTCTCCAAGCGAACAACACCAAATAGGTCCATCTCTACGCAACAAACAACAAACAAACACAAAAGGAGTTAGATAAGCTACAAAGGGAAGAACGCTTACAACTACTAAGCGAAGAGGAAGGAAGAGACAAGCACCCACCCCGGCTATTTTCATCCAAAAATGTTGGCACTTCTTCTGGACTACCGAAGTAATTGCGACTGATGCCCATGTGCACCAAAAACTCTTCTGGATACGCTTTGATCGGTATGCGATTGGTATTTATCGTATTCGCATCAACCTCGTTATACAATCCGGGGTCTGGGCGCTCGTCTCTCGGTAATGATTCTCGAGTGTAGAACTCAAAAATCCATGGGAAAAATGCACTATCAACCCAAAAGAATTTTTCTCTCCAATCCCTTAGTGCGTCTAACTTCTCCGTATAGCACTGCAGTGGCCCTGCGCGCTTGGAGAAGGAAACCCACCCGTTTGACCACGACGTGTGGTAAAACGCACAAAATAGATGGATTGTGGGTTCTATCGCTAACAAGCGACAATTCACTTCAAAATTAGTTATTTTTGCTGCACCTATACAGTGCAGCTGTGAAATATGGAGACGATAATGGTTTAAAATATCGCACAAAAATAGGGAAATGGGTGCGCGTTGGTTGGCAAATTCGAAGAAACGTGTATATACCCCCACCTTCCCTTGCGGGAAGTTCGCTATTGACGCATTCGCCACCGGAACTTCCGGATGCAATGCGAGAGGGATGTGATAATCTGAGGTGAACTGACGAAGTTCATCCTCAGATATATCGGAACTAAAATCGGACAATTGAAGAACCATGATTAACCTTCAATAACTCTTATAAGCGCACGCGCTATTACCTTAGTTTTCGTTGATTCTTTGATTGCTGTTTGAAGGTTTAACAATGGTGGAAAATGATGATTTTTACTGTGGTAGCCACAGTGAAAAGACGGCTAACCTTTATATAGGGTTACACACATTCTTGGATGAACGACACATGTACCCCACTTGCTCTAATCGTGTGGCTGGGAAGCAAAAAGGTAAAGCACTTTTTCACCCACCCCTCACGATTTACGAAGGAGATACGGATGTACTTGGACTAGATTAATTTGCTTTTTTAGGCGGGAAATACTTGAAACTTCCCCGCTACGCATCAAGGAATATTTTTAGCTACAATTGTTAGTCTAGCGTCCGCAATTTCGCATTGCGCACACTAGACTGGGGGGACATGATGACGTATAGTCCGCATTCGGGTCACGAACCCGACCCATACTCAAGTCCATCACGAATGGACTCCAGTCCATCACGAATGGGCTCAAGCCCATCACGAATGGGCTATTACGATAACGGTTTGGGCTTACGTTGGCCCAAACCCGAAGTTATTTATGGTCTTGATAGGATATCTCTTATTTATGAGATATGTATCAAAACCGACCTATGCGGGATACGCTGAGGAGTGAGGAGCACGAAACCAACTAGGGTTTCGGGTCCATAACCAAGGGTTCCAATTACGAGATCTTGTAGCAGAGGCCCTATCCACTCAATCCAGAAACAAGATCGGACGTTATTCCGGTTCGTCTCCATTTTAGTGAAACTCTTCCTCAAGCAAGGCAGCCGATAAGTCATCGAATATAAAGAGTCTCTCGAATCTCATCAAAGGTACGACTTACAACCCTAACTCTTCAACTAAACCCTAAAACCGATTACTTACTCTCACGCCGGAGGATAATCGTGGGAAACAATCCCACGATAAGCCTAACGGTGTCTTTCGGTTTTCTTAGTGCGCAGGTCTCAAGCATTAAGATCTGATTGGTACAGAATCAAGGAACGCCCAACTTTTGTATCAACAGTTATTCTAGTAAGAACTATGTTAGGAAGTTTCTTAGAGCTCTACATCCTAAATGGAGAGCAAAGGTCACCGCCATAGAAGAGTCAAAGGACTTGGCGGCATTATCACTCGATGAACTTATAGGAAATTTGAAAGTTCACGAGATGATCATCAAGAAGGACTCTGACACTGTCAAAGGCAAAAGCGAGAGAGTTAGATCTCTAGCATTAAAAGCCAAGAAGGAGTCCAGTGATGAGGAATGTTCGAGTTCTGGTAGTGAAGATGAAGAGTGCGCACTAGCCGTTAGGAACTTTAGAAAGTTCCTTAGGAGGAAAGGTAGATTTCCTAGACAACCTCGCGAAGAGAAGAGGTCATCCCAAAGAAATCATGATGAAAGAAAAGGGACAAGTGATAGGAAATGCTATAGATGCGGAGATCCTAATCACTTCATAGGTGAATGTCCTAAGCCACCAAAATCCAACAACCAAAGAGCCTTTGTAGGAGGTTCTTGGAGTGATAGCGGTGAAGAAGAAGAGAAGAAGCCTAACGATGAAAAGTATCTAATGGCTCAAGCTTCTAACGAGGTACATTCCGACTCTTCTTATTATAGTGATAATAATTCGTCAATAGATGATAGTGAATTGCATGACGAATACAACAAACTATGCGTAGTTAGTACTAAGATCTTAGGCAGAAACACAAAACTTAAGTTAAAACTACAAGAACTAGAACTACAAGTTCTAGAACTAAAAGATCAAGTCAAAAGACTTGAGAAAAAAAAGGAAGTAGACTTAGGATGCGGGTCATGTATAAGTCTTCAAGTAGAAAATGAAAAACTTAAAGAAAATGCTTTAAGAATCATTAAGTTTGATGAAGGAACTAAAACACTTAATGATATACTTGAAAACATTAGATATAGTGAACATGACCGTGCGGGTTTAGGTTTTAACCCAAATCAGGCTTCTACAAGTGGTACCAAACAAGTTAAATTTGTAATGCTTGAAACGTCTAAGTCTGAAGGGGACGGCACCACTAAAGGTACAGACGGCACCACTAAATTTAGTGGTACCGTGGTACCGTCTGGTGCTGAAGACAAAACTGGGTCAATTTTAAAAAGTAGCCTAAGTCCTAAATCGAGTCACATAGTTAAAAATAGTTCTAGTGTGTCTACTCCAAGTAAAGAGGAGGTCAAAAGATCTTACAAACCATTTTCATCCCCCGAACATGGATTTGTAAAGCGTGACACTAGGTCGACTACTCCTCCGCCTAGAAAGGTGAACTCTCCCAAACCTCGGTCTAGAACTCCTCTACCGAGAGGTAACTTTAGAAGACAAAATCATCCAAGTAACTTTCCCGTAACTTGGAATGATCGTCCATCAAAAGGTTACTTACCATGGGAAATGTATCCTCCATTCTCACATCCTAAACTAACGCAACAAATGCGTAGGATGTTTGACTCTAACAACTTTGGACCCATGAGATATTGGGGACCAGATGTTTGAACTTTTGTTTTGCTAGGAAAACATGAGTGTAAATAAATTTCGGAGTCTAACAAAAGGAGTATGATGTGTTATCAAACAAGTCTGGTGACGCAAATGTCAAGTCATGTCTTATATGCTCAACATTCAACAAAGGTAGTCTTATCCTATAGTTTTAAGAGCAACACCTCAGGCACAGGTACGCTTTCTTAAAACACCCTTTGTTAGTAGTAATGTTTGGCATGAAATAGTATAGTTAGAATCTAACATGGTAGGCACTATAACACAGAAACTATATTCACATCTCATCATGTCAAACTCAACTTGTCCAGAAATGTTCGATGATCGCTTGAAGATCATGCGTGACAAGTTTGAATTAAGCATTGATGAGTGAATCAAGTTTCCTTCCTTGCACATAAGTAATCTTGCCTAAATTAAGTATCTGTTTAAACTTATGTATACTATATGTATGAGATACATAGTTCCTGTAATAGTCTTAATTGACACTGACGCCCATATCCGCAAAAACGAAACTCACAAGAGACGAAGAAGGTGAGTGAGCGGATATAACTAGGTTAGGGGCATAATAGGTAAAGTAGTTTACCTAACGGCAAGTAGGTCCATTATCATGAATAGTGTTGGCTTTGTGCCCACTTGTAAGAAGTGTCCTAAAACCTCTTACATCAAAGTGTTTAATGTATCATACCATACATTAAAGATACTACACACTTGAGATTACGATATCTTGAGGAGATTGATGTAGAAAATGTTTCTATACAACTCTGATAATGTGAGAGTTAATGTGGATTGAAACATAAAGAGTAATGTTTGTACCTTCATAGGTTGATTTACAAACATCTTGGTTCCCCAAGAAACAAACTACTCTTATTGTCTCCACGACCGAAGCCGAGTACGTAAGCGCCGGAAAGGCATGACAACAAACACTATAGATGAGGCAACCCCCTATGAAGAGTAGCAGTCAAGATGCCATTAGACTTGACCGGGAACCCTGTAGTTTGCTCATGAACGAAGCTCGTCGAAGTACGTCATCTCCTCCGTCTCTTGAATGACAACATTGTCTATTCACCAACCAATACGTTCTCGTCACCCAACTCATGACTATTTAGATAATTCTTTCGAATTATTAAAGTCATCGTCCACCTCTCTTCTCATGACCTCTTAATAATTCACTTGAAATATTAACGTCATTTCTCACGTCTTGTTTCATGACTCATTTGTCATTTCACTCACATCACCTCATGACTCTTAAGTCATTCCTCTCATCCCGCTTATGACTATTTCGATATTTCAATGGAAATATTAAAGTCATCTCTCGCGTCATATCTTATGTACGTTTTATCCCTTCTATGACTCCTCAAATATTTCACGGGAAATATTGAAGTCATTCTCCATGAATCACCCATGACTTCTTGAGTCATCTATCTAACTCATCTTATGACTTTTAGAAATTCCTCTAGAAGTTCTAAGTCATTCCCTCACAACTCGTCACATGACTTCTTGAATATTTCACGGGAAATATTAAGTCATTCCTCGCGTCTCGTATTCCGAATAATTAAATATTTCATGGGAAATATTATAGTCATCCTCCACAACTCAACTCATAACTTCTATTTATTTCACGGGAAATACTAGAAGTAAATCCTCATCAAATGACAACTTAGTCAATTTCCTTGGAAACACTAAGGTCATTTCCGGTCATCCCATTTAATCGTCTTTCGTCAAAAAGTTTATTAGGTATAAACTTTTTTCTCGTGTCAAAAAGTCTTACTAAATAAGTAAGATTAATCAGACAAAAGTCAAAACGGAAGAAAAAATTGGACCATCAGATATACGGCTCCATTAAAGAGCCACGGCTCCATTAATGTTTAACGGAACCGTGGAGCCGTGCATCTGAAAAACGAGCCCATTTCCCTTTCTTCTGCACAGACTTTCCTAACACACCCAAAAACACTTTCACTTGCTGTCAAAACCGAACCATAACACCTTAATTCAACTAAACTCTTGCAAATCAAGATTGAGGCATTGGAATCAACAAATCCTAATCACAACATCACTAATTGTAAGTAAATCACTCTTAATTTCATTTAATTTGAGTCTAGGGTTTGTTCTTGAGTATAAATCCGAATTGGGGATTTTCAAAATTAGTTAAACCCTTGTGAAATTAAGACTAGGATTAGACAATGTAGCATTCACATGATTCCCTAAACCTAGGATTTCCAAAAACCCATTTATGTTGCAAAACCTAATCCAAAATTAATCACTAAATTCGGATTATGATTGATTATTTGTAATGGAATCATGTTTAGGATGATTAAAATTGAGTTAGAAACGTTTTGCATTAAAAGCTTTTCAAACTAAAAGCTCTTTGGCGCCATGTTGAGGCGTTTGCCAAACACCCCAATTCGATCATTTTTCGAAAAACTTCACAAGTCTAGGATCATGAAACCTTCTTCATGCATTGTTGATGCAAATTAAAAACGTTTTTGCATGCATACATGAACTCTCAAATATGGGTCGAAGTACATAATTGATATGTATTGTTCGACATATTTGATTGAGCAAAAGTGAAGTTAGGAGCGTTTGGGTAATCTCATTAGGATAGTTTTAGAGTCGAGATTGCCGCACCTCCACATTGTTTGCATTTAGGCACACACACTAGAAGTGTAATCATTAAAATGCAACGAACTAACATATACAAAAATATTTTTTTTTGTAGAAACCAATGCCTCGAAATGATTATCAAGATACCAGACAATACATTCTTAGTACTCTTGAAAATCTAAACATTCCTGATGAGCAAAGAGCTTATTTCGCAAAAGTCCAAAATCGATACATACACGCTATGTCACGACAGACAACATCCGTGTCTGTTTCCCCTCTATCGAGTTTGATTGTTTATACAAAATAAACGATCAAGTCTGTCCTCGTTTTGTTCTCGAGTTTTATAGTCGAGTCCGTACCTTCACTGATGATGATGGTAATGTATTTCTTGATTTTTGGATTCAAAACCAAAATATCATCCTGTCTGTCTCCGAGATTGGACAAATTCTCGGTGTTCCTGCATATGGTCAGTGTGCATACACTGAAGACCATTCTCTTGAGTCTCTCTTCTACAATCTTGAGAATGTAGGTGCCTATCGCACTGAAATTCCCGACCTCGAGTCCATCAAACAAGTCATCCAAACACCTCGAGTCGTCCACACGTATCTAAAGCGTGATGGTTCAATTGTCCACCTTGACCCAAACCGTATCTACCTCAAAGAGCTCCTTCCCGACCTTAGAAGTTGGGAACTCCTTCTTCGTGAGAACGTGTTGAGCCTTGCGGGCAACCGTGATCACGTCTCTGCGAGTCTCGCCCATATGCTCTACTGTCTTAGTATCGAGGAACCATATAACCTCGCATACTATATGGTCAAAAGGATGGCCAATATTCACAGTCGTTCGGATAAGCTCATTCCATATGGTATGCTGCTTACTCGTCTTTTCCATTGGGTCATGGAAAATTTTCCCAATCTCCAAAGTGTCGACTATGTCCTAGTCAATCCTGTTATGAAACCTCTTGGTGGACCACGACGTCGCACAAAGCAACGTAAGGACAAAGGGTCCAAGCGTGGTCGTAAATCCACTTCCAACATTCCCCTCTCATCCTCTTCCTTCGATCACGAATCATCATCTCAACATATGCATGCGGATGATGATGAGGTGAACGAAGAAGGAACGTCTTGTCCACGTTCTCCTTCTCCCGACATCTACTTTGACAACCTTGACACCTCATCATTTCGACGTACAACCGACCTCGAAAATGGGATGGTCAATCTATCCCACGCGATGAGAAGGCAAACTACAATGTACAATAGACAAGTGGAGATGCATGAGTAAACTATCGGAGGATTCAAGTCCATCGGCAAGGCGATCAAAGGACTTGGGAACAAGATTAAAAAGTTGGGGAAGAAACGAGACTAGTTAGGATTAGCTTAAGTAGTACTATTAACTTAAGTATTATTAAGCTATTATAAATAATGTCATGGCAATGTCCATAAACATTAACTTGCTTGAAATGTTCTCCTTTAACATTTCACACTTGAACATGGTTAATTTGCTTAATTAATTAACCTTTATGTTAATCAATCTTGCCTAGTTCATGCATGTTCTATTATTTTATTACATGCACTAGATGTTAAACTTGCTTGAATTCATGCATGCTTAATAGTTACCTAAATACATAGATGATCACATGATCATGTTAGTTACTAGTTGAAACTAGCTTTAGGAATTCTATGTGTTTAGTGATTTGAGGCTTTGAGATTTGCAACCAATGGATTCCCCAGAAAATTTCCCCATTTAGGCTGCCTAAAACCTGCAGACCTGGAAAGAAGGTCAAAAGAGCCCACGGCTCCATTAAATAGGCCACGGATCCACTAAATTTAGTGGTACCGTCGTACCTTTAATGGTACCGTGCCTCTGGAAGACGAATTTAACAATTCTCTTTCACTTTTTGACTTTCTTTTCCTGAATAACTGCAAACAAAACCTGATTCCCATGCACCCAAATCCCCAAATCCAACATCCTTTTCAACCTTGCATGCTTATGATTTGGCTATTTAAGCTAACATTATGCATTGCCATCTTCACACCTTCACAACTCACCATTCATACACCATGTCTTCCACCATTGCTTCCACCTCACACAAGAACAAGAAACCTAGATTCAACATCAAACCAACCAATCAAACTACTCTAGTTGATCAATGGATCAAGAGTGTTGACACACCTCAATCATCAACTAAACCTATCACCAATGACATTGCCTTCATTGATCTTACCTTGGATGATGAAGATGAAACCCACACACCCATAACCTCTACCAAATCATCATCTTCCTTCACTACACCTTATGCTCCATCCAAGGCAACCTCTAACAAACCCACATCCTCATCCTCCACAACAAGAACCAACACACACTCATCTCAACCTAGTCCCATTCACCCTTTAGCCTTAACACTCAACTCATCACCATCAACTTCCCTTGAATTGGGAACTAACACATCATCATCTTCACTTTCACCATCACCTCAACCCTTAATGGGTTATCCCATCCTCTATCCACTACAACCTCACACATTGAGTTGCCCTTGTTGCAACTACAACCAAACCCTCATCATGAACCTTAGGGAAGACTTGAGTCTTCAATTTTCATACCTAGAACACCTCCTCACACCACCCATAGGACCCATCATCCTTCCACCACCTCCACCACACAATAGCCCAAACTAAACATGGTTATGTTTAGTCCCTTCCAATAAATGCTTAGGAACCCTTTTGAAGTTGGAAGCAAATCTAGAAGCCTCATGTTACTTTAGATGTTTATGTGTCTTCTTGTTAGTTTAATTTGCTTTCTGATGCGTGGGTTTTGCAACCTTACAACAGGTTTTACCTCTCGAGGGATCTCAAGAGGCTTACAACCCCACCAGGCAGTGTACCTGACCGATGTAGTATAGTGTAGTGGTAAGTACGGGGGATTGATCGTTCTCCACAGGGAATAGTGTTCGTTAGGCGTGAAAGACTACTCTAATTAGGTCTAAGGGTTGAGGAAGATTCTTTTTATGTTTTTATAATTTTTATGAAAGCAAGTAAAATCTCGGGTTTGAAAGAGTGGGCGGAATTAGTTGCTAGTCAACTAACCCAAAATTACTACGAATGCAAATAAAATAAAATAACTGAAATGAAAATGTTGGTGAGAAACTTATGTGTAGAGAAATGTGTTTACTTAGATTTCCTTACTCCCTAACTATCTTTTACCGGTTAATTAGTGTGTATTAGTCGCGTGGATGACGGGTGTATTCCTTAATACCATTCGTGGGGTGGCGTACTTACTTCCCCAACTCTACAAGCTCCTACTTCACTCCTGTAGGAATTAACCTTCTTGATTGTGTGGATCCATTCGGGTGGCCTTGGATCTTGAAAGATCAAGAAACCCATTTGAGTTAGTTGGTAGAGAGAAGTTTTAGAGAGAGAGGGAACTATGTGAAAATCTGTGAATTAGATTAATTGTGACAAGAGTTCCACCCTTCCCTTGTGTGGGAAGGGTTATATATATAGTCCTAATATTTGTGCCCCTAGTGGGCTGTGGAGTGAGCTGACAGTGGGGAAAGCCCCGACCCACTCCACGAATATATATTACTACACTAATAATACTGATAATACTAATATTACTAAACGAATATATATAAGCCTACGAGCTATATAAATGCTAATTAGATGCTCGGGGTGACCGAGCCTTCATATGAATATTTATATTCCTAACAATCTCCCCCTAAGGGAGGTCACCCCGGAAATAATAACTTGAATTCTAGCATTTTATCTTTTGACGTTGTCTTCATAGCTCGTAGTCTTTGATTCTTCATTGTCTTTAGTCTTTGTGCCTTCAGCAGTAATGATTTGATGACTGATTGATTGTCTTGGATGATCTTTGAGTATTCTTCGACTTTATCATCCAACATTTGTTTCCAAGTCATCTTTCAGCAGTATGTTTCCATGTGATGTGATATTCTTCGAGCCGACATGCTCACACTGTTTGGTGTCATGATCTTTAGCATCAGAGTTAGCAGAAGCCGTGTTGAAGGTCTTTTGGTTGATCATGACTTTGTTGAATAACAATGATGATATAGTGTGAACATGTGGTAGAGGATTGGCATCTTTACTGCAACCAGCTACAACCGCATTCAGCTGCAACTTCAATCAGCTACAACCGCAAACAGCTGCAACAGCAATCAGCTACAATTGCCAGAAGTTCCTGCATACGACAGTTAGCAATAAAACGTCCGGTACTTACAGGTTCGGACTTCGAGATTGTTAACAGCATAGTGTGAAAACTCTCTCTAATCCTTACCAAGACCGTTCCTAATCGAAAACCCACAGAGGGTTTTTTAAGATCGAACCGTAGCACATCAACGATTAGGTGAGTCGCTGGAGATCACTCCACGACTGTAGACCGTTTGAAACCGCCGCGACCACTAAGCGTAATCCATAAAGAATTACCGAAGTGACCTGCTTTCAGGGCTGCTTGATGTTGACCCTGGCAGGAATTTCCATTCAATCATTGAGAATTACATTTGTAAATTCCCTCATGAATGTTCTGGCAGATTGCTAAGATCTGCGTAGGACTCATAAGTTTACAACTGGTGTCCTTAATGTTGAACAACCAGTGTAGAAATAATTCGTGTCCCTATGAGATCTTCTTATGCATCTCGTGGCTCTAGACTCTATTGTGCGTTTTGATTTAGTGAGCGGAGGCTGGAGAGAACTGCCACCTTTTCAATATCATCTAACTCGGAGTGAGAGAGACGATAGGAATGTATTGAACTCCGTGACAATTGAAACAAGAATCCTTTGAGGGACCTTGAGTGGCTAGGGAGGGTTGTGCAGCGTATCACTGGGTCCATGATACTTTGTCTTCAATGCCAGCAATCAACTAAGTGATTCTGACAGCATATGTATTGACCCGGTTTCTGCCTAAGTTGTAAGGAGGGCTTCTTTCTTTTCACCCTTTATCTTTACAATTCTTTTTCATTCTTCAACCCCTTCAGTGCTTACCGAGACTTCCTTACTAGTACCTTGTTGGGTTTGTTCCAGTACTAGCTCCATCTCAGTCGGCACTTTTCCCTTATCCACTATTCTCCTTTTTAATCATACCTAAGGACTTCTACACTAACTAGTGGATTGTCCCTGGGTAGATCCCTCCGGCTCTGGCGGGATCGTGGGAACTTGAGCCTAACCTAACCATCCTTATAACTCCATGCATTAATTAAAATGGTCGGTCTTTGGTGTACTTCCACGATTGCCATATACCAAATCTTTGAAAAATCTCTCAAAGTGTTCATGATTCTGAAACACATTTTTGCAAACACTTGAGAGTTTTATATTTTTCAAATGCTCCCCCTCAACATGTGCTCGGTTGATTGTTTTATAAATTTGCACATGTTAGGTAGAGCTCGCACTTTTTGAATTGATCCACTTTCAGTGAACATGACCGATTCGAGACACGCTTACATCACTGGTTAGACCAGCTTGAAATTATTACCCGTCCTAGTCAAGTCCATAGACAGTTTCTCGAAACGGTACACTCTACTCAGACACATCCTTTTCGAGACACGCTTACATCACTAGTTAGACTAGCTTGAAATTATTACCCGGCCAGGATATGTCCTTTCGATTCATGACAGTATATGTTTCGTCAATTCATTTGTTAAGTCTGAGTCACGATCTCATGTTATGCCAAATCCTTTTTGTTTCCACAAAACATTTGCTCCCCCTCAATGTGTGCATCGATATATAAAGTAGTTTAGCACACATGGGAGAGCTTAACTTTTATGTCCAAAACATTTTGCTCCCCCTCAATATGTGCCTTGGTATACAAAAGAGTTTAGCACATATGGGAGAGCTTACACTTAAATCCAAAACATCACATTTTCATCAGGTTTCATATTTAAATCACATTCTCTCCCCCGATCAAAAATTTCAAACCTTTTGAGATTTGTGATCCCAATTGATTTAAATAATTTAAAAAAACATGGGAGAAAATGTGGTCAGGTTTAACATGTTCTGATGATGAAACATACTTTGCTCCCCCTTAATCTAAGAGGGAGATTTACTGCTCATTTTGCACAAAGTGATTATTATGACACAGATGATATTGACCTTTTTGCGCAGATGATGTAATCACCCGCTTTTCTGAGTGAGTCAGTGGTCAACATCAATTATCCATCCACCAACAAATCTTCTCAAGTATTGTCGATCCCCACTTGGCGAGATCTGAGTAAGTACTTCTTTGTTGAATTGATGGTGGTGGAGGTGAAGGTGTTGTTGTTGTTGTTGCTGAAGTTGTTGTTGAGGTGAATTTCGAGCCAATCAATAGAGTTTGATCGTCTGATCAAATGGTTAGAATGGGAACTGGCACATTCATTTTGGCTATGGAATCTGCATCAGAATATCAACACAAATATATATGCATGCAGATACCCTATTCCTTAATAGCTACCCTTCAGCAGCTTGCCACATTATAATACCAAGTTCATCTTATAATCAAACCCCAATCAGGAACTACGTCAAACCACTATCTAGCATGAAGAGCAAATAGCAATCATGAACATGGCAATTCACACAGATTTCAATATTTCATTCAGGATCTTAGGAACATGATTCTAACATAATAGCAATCTACCTAAGCGAATCCTGAGAGCATATGCACAATATCAACAACAATTAAGCAGCAGAGACAAACAACATTTGAAACTCATTCATTTAGTTCATACAAATGTCATAGGAGTATTCAAGACCATCAAACACAACTGGTTTTCTAACTTCTTTTAGGTTTTGAGTCTTAAAGCATTTTGGGGATTATACGAGGATTCCATAGTAACACAAATGAACCTTCTAGATACATAAAGCTAGGAAACTATAAGCAAATTGCACATAATGACCTAAACTTTCTAGCAACTAACACACTTGGTCATTTGATATATTTAAGCAAGATCCTCTTCAGCTAATTCCCCATTAACTACAAAACCTTTTCTAACAAGTATGCTTTAACCAATAAATCCATTTGATGATATAAAATTTGAATTCACTCTCCCCCTCAATCAATGACCCGTATTCTAGTTGAACCTCAACTAAAATCACACTTAACCCCACAACTCATCAAACAAGAACTGTCATGAGGTTTTGTAGTCGTTGATTGAGTGACAAATTTTATGCATAATCCAAGTATAACCAAATTTCATACAACACATATTCACCAAGTGTCTCACAAATAATTTTCAGAAGAATCATAGAATGAAAACTATTTGTATGCAAAGAAGACTTCTCTTCTTTTTCAAGAAATGATGCACTGAAACGTACATCAGATCGAAGAAACATGGATATAAAGTAATCCATGCCCAGGTGAACATCACCCAGTTGGAGGAACAGCCGTCTTTTTGGCGACGTGCTTTCCCCAGTTTGAAGCGCGGGTTGCTATCTAAAGTAATAGCAAGCCATTTAGACATGTTTTAACCAACCATTTTAACTTCTGCTCGAGCTTCATTTAAAGACCCGTGCCATTATTGAATGACATTTCTAAGTCCGTAAATGTTATCGATAAACAGAAGACATGCCTAGGTGAAACTATTTTTGGTATTTTCTAATTTTTTAATTTTTATGGGTTTTTCTGATTTTAAGTTTCTCTATATACAATTAGCAAGATTTTCTATATATCTATTTACAAGATGGTATAAGATATGAACAAGTATATATATACAAGGATACGAACCAGAAACCATTACTCCTCAGCATTATGAATCTTCACCGCATTCATCACTTGACTTGCTGAAGAGCAATGTGAGCACTTTCAATCAGGGAATGATTCTGGCTTTTCACTCTCCCCTAATTAGTGCTCTCCTCCAATCTGACAACCTCTGACGATCACCCAAAGTAGGAAGAAGAAGAAGCCTTTGGATGAACACCCATAATAAGAAGAAGTCTTTTGATAACCAAATGCATGCCGTCTTTAATCTTCTAACACTCCCGTCCTTGATTGACGCCGTCAAAAACCTTATGCATCTTTTCGGTAGTTTAAGTTGAGCCACAACTGAAATCTAGCTTAACCTCACAACTCATCAAACAAGAACTGTCATGAGGTTAGGTTAACATCAAGTTGGACTTAACCTAAAACTACGGAACAACTTGAACCTAACTTAACTCCACAACTCATCAAACAAGAACTGTCATGGGATTAAGTTAAATATCAAGTTGTAAGAAAAGAGCTCAACATTCTTGAATGTAGAGAAGACTGAAGACTCGACCTTCTTCAAGATTGCCCAATGAGGAGGAATAGAATGCCAATCATTTTCATCTCACCAAGTGTCTTCTAGTACCCTTACATATAACCCATCAGCCCGCAGCATACACATGAGAAGATAACACTCAACAGAGAATGAAGAGTAGACTGACGACTCGACCTTCTTCAGTCCTTGGTATAACACCAAAGTAACAAGTTGAACCACTGATCATCTATAGAATGTATCCATCCTTGGATATTAAGCCCTGATCACGTGAACCTGTTGTGCGTCCTTGATGTACACATTCTCTCTCCCCTGATGGTTACGATTAATCAGCCCATGGCGTAACAGTGAAACGTAAATCCCAAGGTAACAAGTTGAACCACTGATCATCTACAGTATTTATCCATTCTGGATATTAAGCCCTGATCACGTGAACCTGTTGTGCGTCCTTGGTGTACACATTTCTCTCCCCCATGATGGTTACGATTAATCGGAATCATCATCATGATGTGTACATGTAGCCTGATGACGTGTACTTGAAGCATTGACTAGAAACCCATTGTTGCTGATTAGACCAACCCGTGAGACTTTGTCGATTAGCATTCCATGACCATGTTCTTCAGCACCTTGATAGACGGAAGAAGTAGTGTTGGAGAAACATGGTTTGCACGACTCCTGAACAAACGTATTCAGGAGTCGTATGACCAATTCTCAATCATCAACTAACATGTAGATTAATATTCACCCTTTCCCCCCCTCAAAATTTGCATATGCCTGGCAACTGCAACTTTTTGATGATTGAACTTGTGAATATGAATACCATCAACGATAAGTGGCTCCGCTTGACGATTCTTGAAGACTGACATGTTGTTTATTCACTCTTTCCCCCCCTCAAAAATTGCATATGCCTGTCAACTGCAATTTTTGGTTGAACAAGTGAATAAGAATATACTCCAATGTGCGCCGATCCACTTGAAGACTGAATAAGCACGGAAAGAGCATGAATCTTGTTGATGAGAATGGCCATAAATAAGAAGACTCCTCTTCTTTTGAAGATAAAGTGCACTCAAGCGTACACTTTTCTTTTCTTTGGAGAACGAGGCCTGAACTGAGGTGTTCAAACGTCATTATGATGAAGAGCGAGGCCTGCACTGACTTGTACAGACGTCATCTGATGAAGAACGAGGCTTGAACTGCTGTGTTCAAACGTCATAATGATGAAGAACGAGGCCTGCACTGACTTGTACAGACGTCATTATCTCTCTCTTTACTACTTCTCTCATCTAACTCGTTAACAACCCCATTATCATTTTGTCGGCTTGATGTCGTGACCACTGATGGAGAGAAACCCAATATGATGAACTTGAGACTGAAGTAACATAACCCGAACTTGTGACTTAAACTTGTACTAATGCGTGACAAAGAGCGGTGTAGAGACTTCGTGCACCATCGAATCCCTAAGTACTCTATACTCTTCAACCAACCAACCATCAAGTATAAGACGTACATCACCTCTTGGATATCCACAACTTCGTGTGACACTGAGCACTACAACGTGACCCCTTAAAGTGATAGTTATTTTGTAATAGGGAGAAAGAAAAAATAACTAGATATCCAAGTCCTTGTCATTATATTGAAAGCTCGAACAAGGATCTCGAAGAATCTTCATCCAACCTCCCCGATATCTTCAGATGCTAAGTACACGCACCCATGAAATATCACTTCAGCCTCAAATAAATAATACTGAACTAACCCCGTAGTCACATCTTGACAATTAAATGCCTCGATCCAGCCATTTGTGATGTAATAGCTGAACTTCGATAATGGTTTTAACCCGATCCTGGTCAAGAGCGCATAGCCCATCATCACGGAATTTTACAAATCTATGGTTTAAACCGAGAAATAAGTTCTTTCGCGGGATTTTACAAAACCAAGAAGAAACCGTGAGACGGTAACCGATAGAATGTGGCGTGACTGATTTGGTTTTGGTGAACATCAGTTTGGGTAAAGAATATCTTGTGAGAATTACAGATCACATCACAACTTTTAAAACCTTTGGCCAACTAACCAACCTTGAACATAGATTAGTGACCACTCGATGAAGAGAACCCGATATACCAATACTGAAAACTGAAGTAGAAGACCCCAAATTTGTAACTTAAGCTTGCACTAATGTTGGAAGAACGGTGTAGAGAATTAATGCTCCAAGCAGATCTCTAAGTGCTCAATACCCAACCAAAGTATGAGACATTAACACCTCTTGTGATTATCGACAACGTCAATGACGTGTGGCACTGAGTACTCCAATAACTCTTAAGTGATAGTTACCCCGACTGCTGGTAACTAGATAACCCAAGTCTTCAACTTAAATTTTAAGCACGAGCAAGTTATCATTGAAAGTCATGCATCCAACCAACCCCGACTTCAAGATAAAATAAGTAGACGCCTTCGTGAAATTCAGCTTCAATCTCAAATAAGGTATACCAAATGAACATCGTGATCATCTTGTGCTGTTGACTAGTCAAAAGGAAAAGAAACATGCGCAAATTCTTAGAAGTGCCCAAGACTCATAGTCAGTCCAATCAACCAAGGCTGTCTGATCCAGCTACTTGGATGTGGAATAGTTGTCGTACTGTGTACAGGATTTTACAGTTCTTGAGATTTATCTGAGAAATAAATTCAAGAACTAACTGCACAACAGTAAGCTTCAAACTGCTGTAGACTGAACCACTGAATCCTGAATCGCTACGATCTGACCCGCTGTAACCGACACTGCTAAGATTCACATCGCTGGAGACGGAACTTCTAGGAAACTTGCGATAATTCTCCCCCTCAAAAAGGACATGAAATGACCTTTTTGCCAAAGCTGAGAGTCCGTGATGTTTGTGAATTTGTCAGGCACAAAACATGGAAAGAGACAAATGAAACTACTGCAACGAAGATGGTGATTAAGACTCTCTTGTAGTAACCCCTTGCTTTCCTCATCATCAATGGTTTAGTAGATTAACAATTCATTGAAGCTCGTAATATGCCAAAACCGCTTGATGAAATGCATATGACTTTAACGTGAGTAAAAGGTAAAAACATGTCTCCAAACAAATCACCTCTTGTCTTTAAGCCTGACTACCTCTTGAGAAGATCTTGAACAACAATCCCATTAGAAGCATGAGAAACAACAATCACTTGATGAAGCTTGATAAATAACAAGTCAGCGACTTAAACTTGCACTAAATTATGAATTAGAACCTATATTGAGCACAACAACGTAACTCCTTTAAATATAGGTAGTGATATATACCCAACCTTCCATCCTTAATTGTATATATCCACTTCATGAACATCCAAGTCTAATCACCTTAAATTGCAAATTGTGATTTAGAACCTATATTGAGCACAACAACGTAACTCCTTTAAAATATAGGTAGTGATATATACCCATCCTTCCATCCTTTATTGTATATATCCACTTCTTGAACATCCAGGTCTAACCACCTTAAATATGCTCGAGCAAGGGTCAACAAACATCGTGCATCCATCCACCCCGAGATGTTTGTGACACTAAGTACACCAACCCGTGAATTAACAAACCAACCAAGTTACCATAGTTTCCCAATTCCTGCTGATCTTGAAGCACAAACTTATCCCGAAAAATTAGTCACACCCCGTAAGTTTCATTATTTCTAAACCCAAGTCCAGCCTACTTGTCCAAAATTAATTTCACGGGATTTTACAGCTCTTGAGATTTAAACCGAGAAATCGAATCTTTCGCGGGATTTTCTAAAAACTACAAGAGAAACCGTGAAATCAACCAGAATACCCAAGAGTGAGGTGCAATACCAATCTTCGAAATTCAAGTCACCGAAGTCAAATCACAACATGATCAAATTGCAACAGGCCAAGTCACAGATTGTCAAATTGCACCAAGACAGATTGCAATCAATCAAATCACAATAAGTCGAATCGCAAGTGTTAACTCGCAACGTCATATCGTAACTGGTCAAATAGCAATCCGTCAAGTCGCAATAAGACAAACACGCAACTTGACAAATCACAATTAATCATATTGCAATTTGTCAACAGTAACTCAACTCGTAAATATCAAATTGCAGGCTCACTCAAGACGTAGGCACCAATAGTACAATGCGGCCAAATCCACAACTCTGTAATCACGTTGATGTTCATGAACCCAAATACTAGCCGTTACGTGTGAATCCTTGTAAAAATTTATACCTCCAAAATATACCACACTCATTATCAAATATTATCAAAAATTTGTGTATCCTAAATTAAATTTCGGATAACCAATTTTGATAGACCATGTCATCGTATTGCGCCTCAATCCAGCAGATATTGTACTCTCAAATCGAGTCCAAAACAAGGAAGCCCAATATCCATATTAGCCCACCCAATAAAATACACGGTTCAATTTGATTAAAGACCACATAAAACCGATCCTCCATAAAATGATTAGATACCATTCAACCCATTATATCACACAATTAGCAAACCCTAATCACACCCAATCCGTCCCCTTCTCTCCTTCAATTCACTCAGCCACCAACCAAATCTAAACCCTAATTCACCCACATCAAACAATCGCCCCCATCTTCTCTATCACTCACCTATCTCTATCTAACACAAACCCTAGTTACACGAATCATTATCACCGTCTTCCTCCATTTCCATTTCTCCAAACACATCACCCAACAAGCATACATGACCGATTCGATAATACAATAGCCGAACACATAACAATCTCCTTCATCGCATCTATTCAAAAGCTCATAATTGCAAACCGAACCAAGTTAACCGTTCAGACATCATCAGTACTTTGATGATACTTACTAGCACTGCTCTCTCTTTCTTGTTAGATTTGTGGACCCAGCAGTGAGCTTGCTTCAAGATCATCAAAGATGTTCTTGGGTAAGTTTGATTTCAATTTATCTTAAACCGAAGCGAAGAAAGAATGGAAAGGTGATCGAGTAAGTAAGGTTAGATATTGAGGTTAGACGAGATTTTGTTGTTGTAATTAAGGTCACACCAAATAGAAGATTAGGAATAGGACTGAGGATTCATTATTGTAAGTTGAATGTTAATTGAACTGGATATGAATTATACATAACCGTTTTGATTGTTGATGATCAGTTCCTTTGTGGTTTCGTTGTTGTTGTTGATTAAGTTTCGGTTTGATTTTGATTGTTTTGAATAATCATTGTTTTGTTGCTTCATCTTGGTCAGCTTCATGTTTGTTGATTTATTTAGCTTAGGTTGTTGTTGTTTGATCGTTTTACTGAGAGACAGACAAACCGAGTTCGTGACAGTATGGACAAACCGAGTCCAGGACAAACCGAGTCCATGACAAAATGGACAAACCGAGTTCATGATAGAATGGACAAACCGAGTCCAGGGTTAAACAGACAAACCGAGTCTGTGACAGTATGGACAAACCGAGTCCAGGACAAACCGAGTCCAGGACAAACCGCATTTGACCGGTCAAACCTGTCACTATCGTACTTTCCTTAAAATCCGGATCTGTGTTTTTCACTATCATGACAAACCGCATTCAAGAAGCACATTCTTTATCACTAGCAGTACCCAAGAGCATCATATACAACACCACATTTAACTACAACTCTGGACCACAAATTACACAAAAGAACAAGTATTGTCATTGCAGTTCAAGTCGCGGCATTAACTGAAACACCACAAGCAGTAAAACCATAGGCATTTAGCCCACATACCAAGCGAAGCAACACAAGCTCTTAACAGTCAAACCAAAGATCTAACAAAAACTTATGACAACAAAATTACTCTTGAAAACTTTTCTCGTCAAACACAAGCCACAAGACAGCCAAGATTTTCGTGATGTAACATAAAAGAACATTAATCTTTGAACCAAAGCAAAACCCACGACCAACAAACCCAAATCCAGTAACTAGCCCAACATGTAAATTTCAAGCAAAATGGATAAATCCATGAGATATTAAATATCAAATATTAAATCAGCACATGTTGACCGAATCTTTCTTAAAAGCAAAGCTAACAATAAAAAAATTTAGATTCGAACAAAGAAAAATGAGCAAGGCAGTTTGAGAAAAAAAATGGTACAACCAACACAAAAAACATTAAGACCGACACACAATCAATCCGGATCTAACCATGGCTCTTGATACCAATTGTAGGAATTAACCTTCTTGATTGTGTGGATCCATTCGGGTGGCCTTGGATCTTGAAAGATCAAGAAACCCATTTGAGTTAGTTGGTAGAGAGAAGTTTTAGAGAGAGAGGGAACTATGTGAAAATCTGTGAATTAGATTAATTGTGACAAGAGTTCCACCCTTCCCTTGTGTGGGAAGGGTTATATATATAGTCCTAATATTTGTGCCCCTAGTGGGCTGTGGAGTGAGCTGACAGTGGGGAAAGCCCCGACCCACTCCACGAATATATATTACTACACTAATAATACTGATAATACTAATATTACTAAACGAATATATATAAGCCTACGAGCTATATAAATGCTAATTAGATGCTCGGGGTGACCGAGCCTTCATATGAATATTTATATTCCTAACAACTCCTATGTCGAGCCGGCTAGGAAGCTCCTAACATGGGATCACTAGAATTCGCTTGTGCATTAAATACAACCATAAAAACCTTTAGTACGCATTTGGTTCATGTTTCTCAAGACGTTCAAGCAAGTTACCGAATAGGAAGTTAGCCAGTTTTCTTAAGCCTAACATAGATAAACAATCATCCAATACAACTAACAACACACTAATAACCAATAATCAATAGCTAGGTTTCATTAGATCTAAGCAAACACAAGATAAATTTAGCCTAACATGTTAATCAAAAGACAAGAATAAGATAAAATCAAACAACACATAGACATATTGAATGATTAATTGATAACTTATCTTCAATGTAACATGGAAGATCTCAAGGCAAAAAGCCTTGAAAAAGAGGCTGAATTCGTCTTAGGGTTTTCTCCCAAAATTCCACACACTCAGCTCTTCCTTATGACAAAAAATTAGAAAACTATATATAGATTTTTACATCTGACGGCGTCACCTTATGGAGTGTGACGCCGTCACCTCGCCGCTTTTAGGGTTCCCGGATGACCTTCTTGACGCCGTCCCTCTTTAGCTCTTCAAAAATCCATTCTGGCTTATCAAGGCTTGACGCCGTCGAACCTTGAACGTGACGCCGTCCCCTTATGATTTAAGCCGTGACGCCCTTGATCAAGTTAAAGCGTGACGCCGTCAGAATTCACATGCTATTTTCACTGGCCTATCATGACTAAATTTCACGTCCAACTTTTCTTGCCAAAGCATGACGCCGTCCAGAGTTAATTGTGATGCCGTCAAAGGTAACATTCAGCCGATTTTTGAGACTTTGTCGTTTTCTTCACTTTTATGCTCCAAAAACGTCCAAAATGCCTCCTTTTCCAGATTTCTCCTCAAAAGTACCTAAAATGACAAAAGGAACGATTTAGGGCAATATTTGATCAAATAAATACGATTTAGGGCTTAAATGACCCCTTAAAAGCGGTACACTTTTCGCTTCATCAAATACCCTTACACTTGAGATTTGCTTGTCCTCAAGCAAATGCGCTTTTATTCTAATCAAAATACAAGTTAGGGGTCATTTAATGCAAACATAAAAGTAATTACAACAAATAATCGTTCCACTTCAATCATAATAAGCACGGAGATTACATACTAGCACCTCACAAGTAGTGTTTAGATACTCACATCTCTCAAGTGTCATCAAAATAAATCTCATAAATGAAAACGGATAATATCTCTCACTACCTGTCATAGCAAATAGATTACCATAGGCTTGGGAAAGGATCGATAACCTCCTCCACTAGGCGTAAGCACCTAAGATAAACTATCAAAGAGGGCTTTTAAATGGGTTATAACGTTAGGTGTAGGGAAAAGGAAAACACGGTTTTGTTGGATAAAGGATATTTTACTGGTGGCGAGTTAAAGATCTTGATTAATTACATGTACTATACAATGTTGCTAAGCCAAGACTCGACTCGATCTTAAGCTAGAAACAAAATAACAAAATAACAAAAACATAAAAATAAACATAAAATGAAACGGGATGGTAGTCCGTATGTTTTTTCTATTTTTCATTTTCCCATTTTTTTGTATTTTTCTTGATTTTTCTTGATTTTTTTTTTTTTTTTTTTTTTTTTTTTTTTTGCATACACTCTTGCCCTACCATCCAAAATAATACATCATAGGGGCATTGCATTCCCCTTACACTTGAACTTTTACATAACTTTACAAATACTAATCTAATGACTCGAATTAAGATAATTGAAAAACTTGGAGTACTTTTAAAACATTTAGCACATATGGGGGTAATAAATGATGTTCTTCCCCATTACTCCATTACACTAGTACTTTACCCATGAGTCCCAATCGTCCCAAAACAATATGTACAAGGATATGACTCGACTTAGCAACCATGTAATCAACTAGATAATTAACTTGGGTTTAAACAAATGTTGTAACAATAATGCACAAAAAATGAGTGCATACAAGGTAGGCTAAGGCGATTTGGGTGTACATTTAAGTGGGGTGTAACAAATTCTTCCTTTAAGTAAAATGCTTAAAGGTTGAAACAAAAAGATAGGCTCTGGGGGGTGTACTAGGGGTATCGTGTACTAAAAATGAGTACAACGCAAAGGGTGTGGGAGAATTACTTGACCAATGTAGCCAATGTAATTTATAACAAAAACACAGGTGTAAAACAATGGGTTAATCCTAATGCCTCTTATCATGTAGCAAATCTAACTACACGAATGTAGTCTCACTTGTGGCCTCGGAATGGTCCTAACGCAAGTTCTAGAATCTAAGTGCTACCGGTACACACATCATAGCATAAATGCTTTTCCTACCAATTCTAGGGGCGAACCTCACATATTTGGGGTGGAAAATTTTTTAGTGGTACGGTTTTTGTGCTAGTCATATAACTCCTATCCGTGAGACGCTCATTAAGATCAAAGTTTCACTCCTATATGTTGTAAAAAATTTTAAATTTGGCACTAAAATTACCCTAACAAGTATTTATCTCAGTTTTATTACACATCTACTATTAAACAAACAAAAATCAAGCGCAATTGTATTCTCAAAAATCATACTTTTACCCTCCCCTTACACTTAAGATGAACATTGTCCCCAATGTTCAAATAACAAGATGTAAAAGTAAAAAGTAAAAGAATGAAATCAAATACTCCCCTGATTCGCTCGGTGGATAATGAAATTACACGGTTAAATCTTCCTCCAAAGTAATGTAGAAGCTCCATGACTAATGCATCGCCACAAGCTTGATCCAAAAACATCTCCTTGTCCAAAATAACCTGTTAAACCTGAGAAAACAAACACGAAAACCTGCATAACATCGGCGGGAAAAAATCTATATATATAAGGATATAATGTTTGTGGAATGATAATTTTGCAGATTCCTGGAGATTATAAGTTGGAGATTTTTAATAAAAACTTTTTATGAAAACAAAACTTTCAAAAATTTCTGAAAATTAAATCTGACGCCGTCAGGTTATAAACCCTGACGCCGTCAGAAATGACCTGACAAAAATTTTCATTTTAAGTTTCCGGAAAATTTCTGGAAAAACCTTTACCTTACTTCCTGGAAATCCTGCAAAACATCATTATGACTCGATACAAGCATTTGACTCAAACAAACACGAATATGTATGCTAATTTATTATTATTACGATTCATGTTCATTTGTGTTCTAATAAACCGATTTAGATTTCCCTTACACTTATCTTTTGCAAAATACCTTTATATGTAGTTAAGACGAAGTTAAAAACAACATAAAGCATTTTCACAATTTACTTTTGAACATGAATCAATACTAATAAAAATTAAACACACATACGGAAAATAAAATCAAACAAGCAAATAAATAAACACACAAAGCAAATAAAACAAATAAAGCTTGGGTTGCCTCCCAAGAAGCGCTTTTCTTTATTAACGAGTCTTGTAGCTAGACTCAAAGTCACGTACATTACGTGACTCCATCATCGGTCACGGTTCCTAGGCCATTCTCCTTTGATCCTCTATCAGAATCACTTTCATAGTGAAGGTATTTCGGGTCCACGTGATCAAAAGGATTGTTTCGGTATTTAGAACTAAGTTCCTTATCGTGCTTAAAGAATCCGCTTGACAGGTCAAAAGTGTCCTTACATCCCCTTCTCACATCATCATCACATAACACGAGTTGGGAACTTAACCCATCAAGCCCTTTATAATCAATCTCCTTGAATTCTCTCATCTTGTAAGGTGTTTGGTATGAGATTTCCCTAATCCCATCGGTGAAAGTCATGATCCCATTGAGCTCGTCCACAACCAAGCTTGTGGCCTGGCAAAAAGGTGCCCCAAAAACAACTTGTGATAACCAGGGATCGATGTACTCTTCGATATTATCGACGATTGCGAAGCTCATAGTGAATGTCATATTTCCTACAAACACCTGTATATCATCATCTATGCCGATGTCGTCCTTCCCTTTATGAATCATCCCCCATCTGCAAATGTTGTTATAATGAAACAAGGACATCACATTTTTGGGTAAACATGTGTCAATGTAAACATTATAAAAATGCTTGTGACCAATCATGCAAGGTATTTTGAGATTATTTGGATCCTGTCGCTTAATTCGGCCAGGCCTTCTACCGTGTAACCCCCATGTGTTGCCACTTGCTGATGGTTGATACTCATACACTTCTTCACAGCCATCCCGAAAAATCACTTTCCTGACACCATCGGTAAATAATGCACTCCTATCATCCTCATCGAGTATCACTCCTGTTGCTTTTATGAATGGTTTGCCTAGAACAAGGCCAGTTAAGGATGGGCTGATGATAGAGTTCATGTTATTAATTACAGTTAACTCGATATGAAAGAGGAACTTTTCTATCACAATTGGTACCCTCCTTATTACCCCGATGATATTAGACCCTTCATATTTGACTTGTTCAGTGAAGGCTTCGTTGTATAGAGAGAGGGATATTGGGCTCATAGAAGAGTTGGGGTTTATGTAGGCATCTTTTATAAACTTTTTCCTAGTGGTGCAAGATATCTTAAAGACCCTAGGGGCGCCATCCTCTATTCTCTCTCCGAATCCCATAGGCGACCTTGCTGTGCCCCTCTCAAGTTCCTCTACCAGGGGGCGGTCTAGCAGTCCTGGGAGCCCATGAGGCCTTTCGGATTTCTCTTCCGAGCCCTCCTCATCACTCACCTCTATTGTACTCGAGTTCTTTGGTGAGTCTAGATAGTCGTCGGGCGCCTCGGGTTTCTTTTCGGGAACTTCACCCTCCATTTCATTGTCCACATTCTTGGCTGTTTGTTGGTCCAAATTTGGTTTAGGAACAGGTATTGTTGTAATGGTGTTCACGAAGTGGAGAGGTTTCGAAGGGGTATGAGTATCTCCTGTTTTTTTTTCGTTTGGTGATATGTATTTGAAGAGTTTACTAGGGTGCTTGATTTTTACAGGAGGGGGTGTTTGGTGGGTCACCGTAACAGATTTGATCTCATTAACTCGTGCCAACTCACAAGTTGACCTGCCAGCAAGGCGATCATTGATAACCTTTAACAGGTTATCGACCTTGTTGTTCATATCAACTTGCTGTTGTCTGAATTGATTCTCAAGTTTGGAGAGCTGTGTTTCTTGAGAGAGAATGAATTTTTGCAGTGATTCCTCGCGATTTTGTTGTTTATGCGTGTGTCGCTGAGGATAATGTTCAGACCAGGTGAGCGGGGTAGAGTCATTGAATGATACGCTACGAGTTTGGTTCCAACTAAAATTTGGCTTATTCTTCCATGCCTCATACCCATCTTCGGAATTTTTGGGCCCATAATTAGTGGCGAGCCACTTATCTCCCGCCTTATCGATTCGCGAGGATGCGAATTCTTTGAAAGCCTGTTTGGGAAGTTCCATGCAATCATGAGTGTCGTGGGGACCACTACATAATTTACACGAAGAAGTGATTTTGTTCACTTGGCTTGAAGGTTTAGGAGCCTCGTAGGATTTCATGAGAAACTTGACTTGGTCTTCAAGTTCTATGATCCTACGGTCGGAAGTGCTTGAATTGTTCGAAGGCAAAGATATTGCCTTGACCGTTTTATTCAAATCACGGGGATCACTCCAACTTTCGTTGTCATAAAGAGCAAGATCCTCTAGGAGAGCCCATGATTGTTCCGCACTTAGATCACGTAGCTTGCCACCGGCCGATTGGTCAATGGTTTGCCTCGTGTAGAGATTGATATGGTCATAGAAGATTTGGACTTGGAGCCAAAGTTCTATGCCATGGTGAGGGACCTTTCGGAGTAAGTCCTTGAATCGAGTCCATGCCTCGTAGAGAGTTTCGCCTTGACGTTGTTGGAACATCAAGATATCATTCCTTAGCTTGGTAGTTCTTCCCGGTGGGAAAAACTGAGCAAGGAAACGAGTGGTGAGATCATCCCAAGAGGTAATGGATCCTGCGGGTTGACGTTCTAGCCACTGACTAGCTTGGTCCCGCAAAGAGAATTGGAAGAGACGCAATCGGGTCGTCTCTCGAGTGGCAACATCAAGGTCTATAGAATCAACGATTTTAAGAAAGTCCTTGAGATGTTGATTAGGATCTTCAGAACGAAGTCCATGGAATGCGCATCCGCTTTGCACCAACCGGATGGTGTCGGATCGCAAGGGTGTGATATTGGCTCCTTGGGTGAGCTCAATGGTGTTTCGATAGCCATGGTGGCTAGGACGGGAATACTCTCCTAAAGTACGGGCTCTAGAAGGTGGTGGTGGTTGTTGTGGTGGTGGGTTGTGGGGGTTAAGGATATTACCATCTTCCATGATGTCGGATGGTATGGTTACGAACAAAGACACGAAGAAAATAGATAGACTAAAGAAAACCTAGAAAAACAAAATAAAAATCTCACTAGAAAGGAATCTAGTGAGTAGACCTAATAGAAATAACAATTCAACCTAAACAATAACTATTCCCCGGCAGCGGCGCCAAAAACTTGATGCGTGGGTTTTGCAACCTTACAACAGGTTTTACCTCTCGAGGGATCTCAAGAGGCTTACAACCCCACCAGGCAGTGTACCTGACCGATGTAGTATAGTGTAGTGGTAAGTACGGGGGATTGATCGTTCTCCACAGGGAATAGTGTTCGTTAGGCGTGAAAGACTACTCTAATTAGGTCTAAGGGTTGAGGAAGATTCTTTTTATGTTTTTATAATTTTTATGAAAGCAAGTAAAATCTCGGGTTTGAAAGAGTGGGCGGAATTAGTTGCTAGTCAACTAACCCAAAATTACTACGAATGCAAATAAAATAAAATAACTGAAATGAAAATGTTGGTGAGAAACTTATGTGTAGAGAAATGTGTTTACTTAGATTTCCTTACTCCCTAACTATCTTTTACCGGTTAATTAGTGTGTATTAGTCGCGTGGATGACGGGTGTATTCCTTAATACCATTCGTGGGGTGGCGTACTTACTTCCCCAACTCTACAAGCTCCTACTTCACTCCTATGTCGAGCCGGCTAGGAAGCTCCTAACATGGGATCACTAGAATTCGCTTGTGCATTAAATACAACCATAAAAACCTTTAGTACGCATTTGGTTCATGTTTCTCAAGACGTTCAAGCAAGTTACCGAATAGGAAGTTAGCCAGTTTTCTTAAGCCTAACATAGATAAACAATCATCCAATACAACTAACAACACACTAATAACCAATAATCAATAGCTAGGTTTCATTAGATCTAAGCAAACACAAGATAAATTTAGCCTAACATGTTAATCAAAAGACAAGAATAAGATAAAATCAAACAACACATAGACATATTGAATGATTAATTGATAACTTATCTTCAATGTAACATGGAAGATCTCAAGGCAAAAAGCCTTGAAAAAGAAGCTAAAATCGTCTTAGGGTTTTCTCCCAAAATTCCACACACTAAGCTCTCTCTAATGACAAAAAATTAGAAAACTATATATAGACTTTTGGATCTGACGGCGTCACCTTATGGATTGTGACGCCGTCACCTCGCCGCTTCTAGGGTTCCCGGATGACCTTCTTGACGCCGTCGAACCTTGAACGTGACGCCGTCCCTTTTTGATTTAAGCCGTGACGCCCTTGATCAAGTTAAAGCGTGACGCCGTCAGAATTCACATGCTATTTTCACTGGCTTATCATGAGTAAATTTCACGTCCACTTTTTCTTGCCAAGGCATGACGCCGTCCAGAGTTAATTGTGACGCCGTCAAAGGTAACTTTCAGCCGATTTTTGAGACTTTGTCGTTTTCTTCACTTTTATGCTCCAAAAACGTCCAAAATGCCTCCTTTTCCAGATTTCTCCTCAAAAGTACCTAAAATGACAAAAGGAACGATTTAGGGCAATATTTGATCAAATAAATACGATTTAGGGCTTAAATGACCCCTTAAAAGCGGTACACTTTTCGCTTCATCAATTTCCTATTGTAGTCATACTTATGTAATGACATTTATTTTATATTTATGAAATGGGCTTTTCATTTTGGCTACTTAGCCATTTTTTTTGTGTGTGGTTGGATATTTGTCAAATGTGCTACTTGTTAGATATTGTATATTTGTTGTCTAACCTTGTTTTGTAGCACGAACCATTGCTCAATTCCTTTGTGTTCTCCAAATGAGGGGGAGTACACATCAAGGGGGAGCCTTCGTCACCTTTTTGATTAGACAAAAAAGGGGAGAAATGAGAGTAAACTCATTAAAAACTTGTTAAAACTAATTTTAACCTAACATGAGTTTATATTTTGTCATCATCAAAAAGGGGGAGATTGTTGATGCAAATAATGTTCTAAAAACGTTATTTATATCTTTCGATTACTTCACGTTTTGAGGATGACAAAATGTGAAATCACGATACGTTAAAATCAACGTAAACAAGTCTTTAATCGGAAGATCCCGTTTCTACGCAAATCACTCTAGAACAAAGTTACAACTTGAACTAGTGATCAAAGAAGTGAATTTATGTTTTGAGAATTCACATTTTAAATGGGACAAAACATTTTTTCAAAAATACACATGACAAATTATTTTTGAAATATTAAGAAATGTTTTAATGGAAAAATAAGTTTGAAAATCACAACAGCTATTTTCCCCCCCAAAATCAGCTCCAACCTTCCCCAAATAAGTTTTCACCAGAAAAGACAAAATTTGGAGCGTCCTAGTCTAGGACGGCTCCACGGTTCCGTTAAATTTAACGGAGCCGTCCGTACAAAATTTTCTGTAACGTTCAGATTTTCTTTGCCTATAAATACCCACCCCTTTCACAGTTTTTAGGCATCCTTACACACACAAAACTTTCTGAGTTGAATACTCTCTTCACACTTTCTTTCTTAGATCATTTAGGTTAGTTT
The DNA here is from genome assembly GCA_021014915.2 of Artemisia tridentata subsp. tridentata. Classification (NCBI taxonomy): domain Eukaryota; kingdom Viridiplantae; phylum Streptophyta; class Magnoliopsida; order Asterales; family Asteraceae; genus Artemisia; species Artemisia tridentata. The sequence goes on along the minus strand of CP139509.1, from coordinate 444,396,144 downwards.
TTCTTTTGTTCAAGAGTGATCCAATCATCCTTCAAGTGATCCTCTTCATTCCTCTTCACTAGCAAGAGAAGAACACAAGTATCCAAGTAGATACAAGGTGTTGTCATCCCTCTTCATTAGCAAGAGAAGAACACAAGTATCCAAGTAGATACAAGGTGTTGTCATCCCTCTTCATTAGCAAGAGAAGAACTCAAGATCTTCAAGAAGACAAGAGTTGTAGTGGTTAGGTTTTGTAACACTTGTTACATCCTTGTTGTATCTTAGCATACATCAAGATTATCTTTCTTTTGTGATAGTGTGAGTGAAGATCATAGTGATCTTAAGAGATAGTGAAGATCTCTTGAAGCCATTGGGTTTGTGTGTGAGTAGTCAAAGGATCTAGAGTAGTTAGATTAAGTGGAGTGAAGTGAGAGTTGATCTTTGTGATCGTGTCGAGATCTTGGTGATCTCTTGAAGCCATTGGGCTTGAGTGTTTGGTCACGTGGACCTTGGTAGATTGGTGCTAGCTAAGATTAGCACTCGACATCTAGCTTAGTGACGGTAATAGGATAAGCGACGTGTACGATTTTCTCCGCCTGAAGGGAGGTTGTTGATATAGTGTTTGAAACTCTCGAGTGTGGTACTCGGGGAGTGGAGTAGGGCGAAGAAGAGCTTCGTAGCCGAACCACTATAAATCCTTTGTCTCGGTTTGATCTTTCCAACTCTACTCTTTACTTTCATTATTTTGTATTAGTTAGTTTAGTGTGTAGTTCATATTGGTGTTGATTGATAACACATAGAGTTCGAATCAAGGTTTCCAATAGCTAACTTTTAAAACAAGATTTTTAAAAGGATTTTTAAACCGGTAAACTATTCAACCCCCCTTCTAGTTTCCCACACAACTATTCTCAATAATTTTAGTATACATGCGTTGTCGATCGGAATATAAAGTTTCCCATGCGGATGCATTGGGAACTCTGTACGACCTCCATTGTGGGTGAGTAGTGGGGAGTGGTGAATTTTCATCCAGCGTCACATAAATGAAGTGAGCACACTCGTCGTGCCCCACACGGGCAATCACAAGGGGGCCAATTTCTTGTGATAAGTCTGGACCGGACAAAAGCGAAAAACACGTATAACTTTGTTGCTGGGATATAGATACAACTGGCCGGTTAATCAGTGAAGCAATAACCAACCCCGTGTTTGGCATACTCATCCAGTAGGCCCGCGGTGCAAATCCGTCTTCGAACCAGTCTACCAACCTCTAAATTCGGTTAAAGTCATCATGTCACCACATGCTTATGTAATAGTCCCCGCGATTGTCTAACTCTTGCCTTAAATGAGCTCGAATATCGCGCCACGCATCTTCGTGGAAACCAATACCGACGGCAACGCACCGAAACCCACAATTTCCATCACCTAGTACATTATAAATACTTATGATGTATTGATGGAAAAGCTATGGAATTTGCTCCATCAAATATTCGCTATCTCCATCTCGAACGTATAACCTATGTCTTCTACTTTGTTTAACTCGGGGACCCATGTATGAACTATGTCTCGCAGGTTCTTTCTTCAAGTCCGGGACTTTTGTAGATCTTGAATTTGTGCTTCTTCGGTGATCTACAGTTGGTTATTTATTCAAGTCTAGGATTTTTGTAGCCTGGGACTTTTTTTCCTTTGCGCTCGGACGTCCACGAGTACTTATTTGAACAACAGGTTCATGTATATCAACAAATTCGGGATCGTATATCCCTCTCACCTTCTTTAACATATTTTTTTTGACAAACGACGACACTTTGCCAAAAACATTCTCGAATTGTTGTATGTTAGCTTCACAAGAAGGACCAGCATCACAAGAAGGATCATCTTCAAGCGCATGATTATTGATACTAGGCCACGGAACAGATAGGGTTCTCCAAAAAATATCAATTATATCCAGTGGAATGGCCATTTCTGCATTCATTAAAAGTGACTCATATAAATTACTGATATTAATGTGGAAAATAACTTGATAGTCATAAATTTAATATACTTACTATGAATTCGATAGTAAAGCAGTTCGTGAAAGCATGGTAGCCCATAAATTGACCGCAACTGATGACTACATTCTTCTGCGGTGATCGACAGTTGGAGTTCATCGAAAATGAGTTCCAAAGCATATTTGGAAACTTTATACCACAATTCTGCAAATAGCGGTATACTACATTTATTCATTTTCTCGTTTTTGATTCTAATAAGAGTTTCTTTTATCGCAGTTTCTTGCGCAATGATTTCAGGGAATGTACACCATAGATCATATGACGTGGGGTGAACGAAAAATAGTTCCTCAAGCTCATTATGCTCATTTACCCTCTCGTAATATGTATAACCTGAATGCATCAAATGTGAGTAAAGGACTTGGATTGGAGTTCGATCACCTATTATGGCTCCACGGATCTTATTTTGTGCGTTATGTATAGTTCTAACGCTAGACACGTTATCCAGATTACGATCCTTTATTGACGAAAGTATATGAACTCATCATCTTTTAATCGCATTACATATGGGAAACCATGCAACGACTCCGCAAAATCATGATTAGGCCTATCACACTTCACCCTCAACCTCCAAAAATCTTGTGCTTTAGAATATTTTGCCACTAATTTGAATGGACAATCGGTTTTAGAGGTACTGGTTTGCCATTGAATTTCATCTTCTAAACCTTCACGTTCATACTTCACACCCTTTGAACACCCATAATTGATTTCGTACAAATACCCCTTCTCTGATTTGGTTCTTCTTTTAACAATAACAAAACCGATCCCTCGAGCTGTATTTTGCACCCAATCAGTTAGTTGCTCGGGAGAACTGAACACCTAAAAATATGCAAAATAAAGTAACGTAACAAGTATTTCGTAAACAAATAATTACAACTTTTTTTTTAACAATTAATTACAACTTTTTTTTTTTTTTTTTTTTTTTTTTTTTTTTTTTGTACAAAAAAATTATAACTTTTATTTTCATTTGTAAAAAAAAAAAAAGAAAAAAAAAGTTTATTTGTTACAACTTTTTTTAAAATAACTTTTTGTTACAACTTAAAAAAAATAAAAAATTGTTACAACTTTTTAATTTTTTTTTTTTTTTTTTACAACTCTTTTTTTGGTCTTTGAAAAAAAAAAAAAAAAAAAAAAAAAAAAAAAAAAAAAAAAAAAAAAAAAAAACTGCTTTATAATACCACACAAAAAGCCCACAGTTTTTCCATCCCACTTATCCATCCATCCCATCCCATCCCATCTCTGCACTAATAACCCTACACTCTCCCTCACACTCTTTCTCTCCCACACTAATAACCACCTCACCACCGACAACCCTCACAGAAACGCAACTACCACCCTCACATCACTCTTTGTTTTAAAATAATGTTTATGTTTGTTTGTTCAGTCATTGGTGTGGGAAGAAAGTGTGTTAGGGTTACATAAATCGTGGCTGTGGTGATCTGTGATGTTTTTGGTTTCTTGGTGATGGTGATCTGTGATGTTTTTGGTTTCTTGGTGATGGTGATCTGTTGGTGAAAAACAGATCTGTGATGGTGATCTTGTTGTTTTAGATCTAAAAAAAAGAGATGGTAAAAAATTATGTTGTTTGTTAGATCTAAAAACTTTTTTTTGTTGGTGGCTTTGTATAGATCTAACAAATAGTTTCTTGAAAACAACATAATTGTTTAGATCTAACAAGCAGTTTCTTGAAACTGCTTGTTTCTTGAAAACTTATTAGATCTAAAAACTTTTTTTGTTGGTTGCTTTGATGGTGTAAAACTGTTGGTGATGATGGTATTGAAACTGCTTAAGCAGTTGTGATGGTTTCTTGAAACTGCTTAAGTAGTTGTGATGCTTCTTGAAAATGCTTATTATAAAATAAGCAGTAGTGATGGTTTGTTGAAACTTCTTATTATCAAATAAGCAGTTGTTTTCTAAACTTGGTTTTCTAAAATGGTTTCTTAAAAAAACCGAGATACGGTGATGATGACAAAACGCCCAACTCACACCAACTACACACAGCTCAAAATAACACACATCGCTCACATAGTCACACAAAACACAAAAATCCTTTCACATGTATATACATCCGACATACAACACACATATACACATGCAACAGAAAAAATTTCCGTTAACAGAAAATAACTATTGTGGTCATATAGTCTCATCCATATGTGTTGTTCCCTTAACACGCTTAAAGTTAACTAGAAAGTTAATCTATTCGTGTTTATGACTAATAAAATGTTATGATTAATTCTAACAGATTAATGAAACGTAAAAGTAAAAACAAATAAGTATTTTTCAACGTTTAAATTCTTATTAGAAATTAATCAAAGAATCTATTACCCAAGTGTTTTGCGGAACAAACACTTGGGATTGAATAGATAAGGTATGGTGGTGTCTCCTATCTAAACTAAAGCTTTGCTTTGAGTGGTAACAATTCGACCCACTAAGCTATCTCAGGGATACGCTACTCTTTGTAGGAGAGAAGTTGCTTTGTAAAAGTCTAAGCTTTCAATGTACAAAACACACTCAACTTCTCTCCTTTTGAACCTATTTATACACAAAGTATAAAAGAGTAAAAGTGATTAAAAAACTACAACTTGTTGAAGCAAGCGTGTCTGACAATTACTACAGTAATTGTTATTTCCAAGAACCAATGGGAATGGACTATAAAGTCTTTAGGAGTGGTTGGTCTGACACTCCATGACTTTTAGCCGTCTTAGGGAAAGTTTCTTCCTGACAAGATAAGATTTGATCTTATCTTAAACTCTTCCCAGATCTTCCCGCCTTTCTTACAGGCGTTGAGTTCTTCAGTCTTCAATCACTTAATGTTGTTGAGGAGACTGGGGTACAGTGAGTTCTTGTCCAACACTAATTGAACCATCATCTTCTTCTTTGGCTTAAGTCCTACTCAGGGAGTACCGCCTTCCTGAGTAGTGAATCCTTCTTCTTGAATTCGCCTTAAGCATCCTGAAGATGACTCACTGAGTGACTGTTTACTCAGTGACTTGGATTGTTCTCGGTTTAATTTACACTTAGTTAATTTGTGCCCAAATCTTGTTTTAAGTATTATTGGGTACTGATGGCCCCAACAATCTCCCCCTATTTGGATATAAATTATTCCTAAGTGTTTTGATCAGTAATGAGTGAGCTAATGACTTCTACTCATACTGAATGTACTAGAATGTAAATAAGGACACTGAAATAATAAAAACATCATCTTATTAATATCATTACAAGTCCTATCAAAACTAAGTACAAAAAGGTAGTGGTGGTATTCAGGCAGATTCATCAGTTCAACTTAATACCAAGGGCTTCAAGCTTAGACTTCTTTGACTGCAGCTCATGTTGGTCAAGGTGCTCTCGGATTTTTCTTTTCAGTTCTTGACAAAACCTCACATTCTCAGGACTCTTGATTGGTGAGGCCATCATGAGGAAGCCCATCATTGCCTTGATCCCTGATAGATCAATATCATTCCACCTCTGGAAGGCTGGGTCTCCAAACTCATCAGTGAAGAACAACCCTCTTTCAGGTTGTTCGATGACCACATTCCTCCTGAATGGAACACCTTCAGGGAGAGCTCTGTTGCAGTCCAGACCAGGGACCTTGATCTCAGGCTCTGCTTCAATCTTCTTTCTCTTTCTTGAGGAAGACTGAGAAGGAGCAGGCTGTTTGGCTGAAGCTGGAAGAAGAGAGGGAATGCCAAGTTCCTGAGGTGTTGCAGCCAACTTTTTATACCTTAAACTGAGGGTTTTCATCAGGTTTGGCACAACAACATTTTGCTTCTTCTCAATTAGTGGACCTAGTTCATCCAGTTCTGAGATCCCAAAGTCTGCGAATCTGAAAGGTTCATGAACGTCATAGACTCTCTTGTCATTACTTCTGTAGACAGTTAGAATTGCAGGCTTGGAATTTTTATGAATCTTGACATTAGTGATTGGTTCTGGCTTTAACCTGTTTGTCATGACCCACTGATATCTTGCAATCCTATTCTGCCTAATCTCTTCAGTCCTTTTCATTCTTTCTTCCCTTTTCTGCCTGAGGGCAGCCATTTCAGCATTCTGAGCTTCCACAAAGCTCATACCACCTTCCCTTTTAGCAAGGTCTTTTGCCTCAATCCCTATCTTCTCAGCCTCTTCTCTTGCAACCTGAATGAGAGCAAGCTTGTTCTGCCTTTCATCTTCAGCAGCTTTCTTCACTGCCTCTTCTTTCTCCATGTGAGCTTGAATTTCAGTATGAGTGAGAAGTTCCATCACCCCATTGATTTCATAAGGAACCCTGACTGGTTCATCAGGGTCTGGCCTTCTTTCCTTGGTGGCAGGTACCAAGATTGTGGGCTCAGGCTCAATGGTTGTGAGAATGCCCTTGCCTTTGTCTTGGTGGGATGAAGATGAGGTGGCTTCAGGATTCTCCCCCTCAGTGTGAGAAGGAGGTTGTTCTTGTTCAGGTTGTGGAGGTTCTTCAGTGACTTTCTCCCCCTCAACTGTTGCTTTACCCATAGTGAGAGCAAGAGTTGGTTCGCTCACTAAAGTTGAGGGAGCTTGACCTTTGAAGGCCTGATAGATCTCAGTCATCATGGACTTGATGTCTGAGGTGTCCTCCTGAAGAGTTGAGACCTTAGTCTCAATAGAAGCCTGAGAAGCCTCTAATGCAGTCATCCTAGGCCCAAGATTCCAAGCCAGGGAGGAAGAAGACGATGCCAAAGATGCCATGTGGGACTCCATAAGACCCAGGGAAGATCGGATGGAGTCCACTAAAGAGTTGAGTCCCTGAATATTTGAGGATCTCAACACAGTTACCAGCTCAGCCAACTGAGAAGTTTGTTGCTGGTAAGTTTCTGAAGCCTGAAGAATTTTCTTGTTTAGCTCAGGGTCATCTTTCACTGACTCTTGAATAGTGTCAACGCTCTTTTGTAAGTTGGTGAGAGACTCGTTGAACATCTTAAAGTTGTAATCAAGATTTGTCAGGGAGAAGGAGATAGATGACTTGTGCTCATTTACATCATCATGATAGGATTCCACTGATTCCTTCAGGTTGACATAATGAATAGTTGCTTCAGTGTGCTGGTCAAACATTTCTTCAGTCAGACCTTGGAAGAGAGCCTTGTTGGTCTTGAGCAGGAAATTGACCAATTGTCTCTCAGTGAGAGGAAGAATGTTGTCATACTTGCTGAGGATGTTGTCAGTATCCGAAGAACCAGCAGCTTGAGATTCTGATTCTTCACTTGGATGTGGAGATGACTGATGTTCTTGTTCAGGTTGTACATCAGTTTCCATATCCTCACCAGCCTCAAAGATTTCTTCCTCACTTTCTTCCTTGAGCTCATCTTCAGAATTAAAAAGAGCCTGAACATCCCCCATAGACTCAAACTCAAAAGGTTAACCGGCTCCTCCTCATAAAAGGACGTGCCTTGGTTTTGGCCAGGTCCTGACCCCGCCATAATAACTGATTTGGTTTTATCAGCCTGGCTAGTCATAATAACTGATTTCTCAGCCTGACTTTTGGGGGCAGTTCCTGAGAGACTGGATCCGCCTGAGGTGGTTGTGGGTTCCATATCAGCGGGTGGTTTATATCCCTCTGAGTCTTTGTCCCTCTTAGCGCCTTCAACTACTGACGGGTGTTTTCCAGTAGTATCACTAGGCACTCTTTGTGATGGTTGGTGGTCCCCCTTCCCATCAGGGTTGTACTGCCATTTTGGGGATTTAGGGTCCTTGACTCCCTTGGGTCCTGACTGTGATTTGTCAGTACCTTCATCGGGATGTGATTGGGTGTGGGTCTCCTTCTCAGTTGAGTAGTGCTGCCCAACCGAGGATATAGGACCCTTTCCTCCCTCAGGCTCTGATTGTGATTTATCAGTGCCTTCATTGGGATGTGAATGGGTTGAGGTTCCTGATTCCAATGACTTGTTTATGTCAGTGAAATCATGAGGAAGAGGGGGTTTGCCCGAGGACACTGAGGATGATTGCTCAGTGCCCTCCGTTGGCCTTTGTTTTGTGGTCAGGGGGGTCTCTGTAGTGGGTGTCTCAGAGGTCTGGGCCACATTCAACCCTTTTTTAAGGTTGAGTTGGTTCTGGGCATCAGTCTCAGTGGCGAGTGGTTTGGGTTTAACCACCTTACTGGACTGACCCTTCTTTGTCTTCTTCACCTTTTTTGTAGGTGAAGCTACTGGAGAAACAGCGTTCTCCCTCTGAATAACCTCTTGCATGTAGTTAGTCAGGGCAATGGGTTGTACCTCAGTGATGCCACTAGTGAAATTGGTCTTATGTAAGACGTCAGGTTTCATACCTAAGACGTCAGGCCTCACATAGTCAGAACCAAGAAGGTCCTGAAGCACGCAGGAAATAAACCTAGGATAAGACAAGTGTTTTTGCCTAGATTTTCCTGAGAGCTTAGCAACAAGGTCACGGAAGATAATACCTCCGATATCTATTTTTCTACCCTCCAAGAGACTGAACAACATCAATTGTTGTGATGAGTTCAATTGCTCAGTGGAGGATTTATTCCCCCCAAGGACCTGAATGACGAATGTCATCAGGATCCTCCAGACTGGGTGGAACCAGGTTTTGACAATTGGAGCCTTTTCTAATAAGGCTCCAGCGGACTCCTTAGGACGTTTAGGGTCATGTGGTCCTAATAATATCAACTCTCCTTTAACCTCTTGGTCAGTAGGACTGGGCTCAAAAGCCTCAGCAAAATCAAGACCAGTGGCCTTGATGAAGTCATTGTAACCCAGGGAGAGGGTCCTTCTCCCATTCATCACTGTGAATGTGATGATGGATTCTTTGGTGTCTTTTGGGCTAGTAGCCACAGCAGTACACTAGAATTCCCTCAAGTAGTCATGGTAGATGACTGAGGGGGTTTTGGTAAATGCTTTTGCAAGAAAACAGTTTTGAAGATATTTCATTACGTTCTTGTAAGCATGGAACTTTTGTGGATAGGAAAAGTTTCCCACCACATTGTTCTTGGGGGGGTCTACACCCTCTAATATGAAATCCACATTAGGGGCGTATGTGATAGCATTAGAAGAAGCCATTTGTATTGGTAGGTCTGGGTTAACAAATGATTATGGGTTTCTAAAGCCTAAGAACACACACACTATTAGTTTTGAGAGAAAAAATGGGCAGAATTTGCTTAAAATTTCTAATAGACGTGTGTGTTGTTATTTTGGTTGGGGTATTTATAGGGAAGTGAAGTGGAGGGTATTTTTGGCATTAAGCGGATTTTATTTATTCAAAAAGAATTTTTGGAAACTGTTTTGAATAAAATGTTTTGGGATCCGCATTTAATGCCAACACTCCACTTTCCCTGGTTTGGCGCAACAGTCAAGGTGAACAGTTGAGCAGTTCTGCAAAAGTGTAATTTGTAGAGATGAGTCATCACATATCTGTAATGTGATTGGAGAGGCATTTAATGCCAAGTGGGAATGTGGGGGCCCAGAGGTGGAAGCCAGAAAGGCAAAAAGAACAAATATTCTTAAATTAAATATGAGTTCAGTTACCAACCTCGGACATTTACTAACTAGATACTTAGAGCATTTAAGTCAGTATTTAATGTCTCTTGAGGACCCTGGATGACTTTTCATTCAGTAAACCTGATTGTCAGGACTTGGGTTTAGTCACTGATGGTTCTAGTGATCAGGAATTTGGGTCTAATTCCTGAGGTTCAAGGGTTCAGGAACTTGGGTTTAGTTCCTGAGGACCAAGAATTCAGGAACTTGGGTTTAATTCCTGAGGATTAAGGGTTCAGGAAATTGGGTTTAGTTCCTGAAGTTCAGTGACCTTTCTCACTGAAGAACACATTGAGTCAGGGATTCAGAATTTACACATATTTGGATGGAGTCAATCAGTGGACTGATTCTCAATATCCAACATTCCTAGTTCAGCTTTCAGTCTGGTGAAAGTTGGTTCATCCAATGGCTTGGTGAATATATCAGCTAGCTGATATTCAGTAGGAATGAAGTGTAATTCAATGTCACCATTCATGACATGGTCTCTGATGAAGTGATATCTAATATCAATGTGTTTTGTTCTCTGATGAAGAACAGGGTTATTTGAGATGGCAATTACACTTGTGTTATCACAAAAGATGGGAACCATCTTGTACTGAATTCCATAGTCATTGAGTTGACTTTTCATCCAGAGTACATTTGCACAACAACTTGCTGCTGCAACATATTCAGCTTCAGCTAAGGACATGGCAACTGATTGTTGCTTCTTAGCACTTCAACAGACTAGTTTTTCACCAAGAATTTGGCAGGAGCCTGAGGTGCTTTTCATGTCCATGTTGCATCCAGCATAGTCAGAATCTGAGTATCCTTTAAGATCAAGGCCTGAACATTTTGGATAATATAATCCAAGGTTTGGAGTACCTTTTAGGTACCTGAATATCCTTTTCACAGCAGTGATATGAGTCTCTCTTGGGTCAGATTGATATCTGGCACATAAGCAGACTGAGAATTGGATATCAGGCCTTGATGCAAGTAAATACATCAGTGATCCTATCATTCCTCTAAAAAGAGTTTGATTCACTGGTTTTCCAGTAAGATCAGGACCAAGGTTGTTTGGGGGTACCATGGGAGTCTTGACTGAGGCACAGTCACTGAGCTCATACTTCTTCAGTAGGCTTTTGACATACTTCTCTTGACTGATAGAGGTTCCTTTATCAGTCTGCTTGATTTGTAGACCAAGGAAGTAAGTCAGTTCTCCCATCATGCTCATTTCAAATTTCTTTGCCGTTAGTTTTTCAAACTGTTTGCAAAGTTTATAATTTGTTGAGCCAAAGATGATGTCATCAACATACACTTGTACAAGTATGACATCATTATTTGTCTTGTAGATAAACAATGTGTTGTCTATCTTGCCTCTGAAAAATTTGTTTTGGATCAGGAAGGCTGAAAGAGTCTCATACCATGCCCTGGGAGCTTGTTTCAATCCATAAAGGGCTTTGTTAAGCTTGCAGACATGATCAGGAAACTCATGGCTTTCAAATCCAGGAGGTTGCTGAACATAAACTTCTTCTTTCAGTGAGCCATTTAAGAATGCACTTTTAACATCCATTTGGTACACCTTGAAGTTCATGTATGTAGCAAAAGCAAGGAAGATCCTGATGGCTTCCATCCTTGCTACTGGTGCAAATGTTTCTTCATAGTCAATGCCTTCTTGTTGATTATAGCCTTTGGCTACAAGTCTGGCTTTATTTTTAATGACTATGCCATTTTCATCAGATTTGTTTTTAAATACCCATTTCATGCCAATGACTGAAACATCTTCAGGACATTTGACAAAGGTCATTACCTTGTTTCTATCAAATTGTTCCAGTTCATCATTCATGGCTTGAACCCAACTTGGATGTTTTAGTGCTTCCTTAACACTTTTGGGTTCAATTGTGGAAATGAAGTCCACAAATAGGCATTCATTGGCTGAGGCTGCTCTCAGTTCAGCAGCCATGCTTCTTGTGAGCATGCCTTCAGTAGGCTCACCAATTATATTGACAAGTTCTATATCCTGAGACCTAGTCCAACTGTCCTGAGGTCTTGGAAACTGATTAGAACTTGTAGAGGCCTGATGGGTAGGATCAGGATCAGACACATGATGTTCTTCAGCATCTTGAGTGTCTGAGTGGGTTGACTCATCACTGAGATTGTTTAGTACCTGAGTACTTTGTACTGACTGAATGAATTCATCAGTATTTTGTGCTTCAATAAACTCAGTGATGGTTGGGTAAGGAAGGTTGTGGGGAATGATGTAATAGGAGATGTCAGCATTTGCATGGTACTGAGTGGAAGGACCATTATCAGCATGATGTTCATCAGGAGGGTATCTTGATGATTCATCAATACCTATTTCTTCCACTGAGTTGTTAGAGACACTGATTGCATCAGTGCTCTCATCAAAGGTAACATGAAATGTTTCCTCAGCATGCTGTCTCCTAGTGTTGAACACCCTGAAGGCCTTTGAGACAAGGGAGTATTCTAGGAAGTATCCATCATCAGCTTTGGCATCAAATTTTCCTAAGTGATCCTTGTTATTATGAATAAACACAGGACACCCAAAGACATGAAAGTAGCTGATGTCAGGGATTCTTCCCTTGAATAACTCATAAGGAGTTTTGCTATGTCTCTTGACAATGATGGATCTGTTTTGTGTGTAACAGGCAGTCTTTACTGCTTCAGTCCAAAAGTGTTTGGAAAGGACTGATCCATTTAGCATTGTCCTAGCTGCTTCAATGAGTGTTCTATTTTTCCTTTCAGCCACCCCATTTTGTTCAGGTGTGTAGGGTGAGGAAAATTTTTGTGAAATTCCTTTCTCATCACAGAAATATTAAAGTTCATAATTTTTGAACTCTGTTCTATTGTCAGTCCTAATCTGTTTGACTTTGATGTCATTCTGATTTTCAATGTTCCTGACAAAGGACATAATTGTTTCAGCTGCCTGACTCTTTTTGATCAGGAAGTATACCCAAGTGTATCTTGAGTATTCATCCACAATGACCAGAGTATACTTCTCATGGTTAATGGATCTAGGACTAATTGGTCCAAATAGATCCATATGTAGAAGATGAAGGCAGTTCCTGATGGAAAAGTTGGTTTTGGTTTTAAAGGATGCTCTGTGATGTTTACCTTTTTCACAAGCTGAGCATGGTTTGTCCTTTGAAAACACAAGAGATGGTAAGCCAATGACCTTGTTTTGTTTTACAAGGTTGTTTATGTTTTTGAAGTTCAGGTGGGAGAGTCTCTTATGCCAAAGCCAGTTGAGAGTATCAGTGGCCTTGGTAAAGAGACAAGTTCCATTCTGAGTCAGACTGAACATGTCTAACACATAAACATCATGTCTTCTTGGTGCAATAAGGACAACTTCCTTATTAGCATTGAAGATGATTCCTTGTTTATCATCAAACTGAACTATGTATTTCGCATCACATAGTTGACTGACACTTATCAAATTGTATTTTAGACCATTTACATAAGCTATCCTAGTAAAGACTATACCATTGCAGTTTACTGAACCATAACCTTCAGTGAGACATGATGAGTTATCAGCAAATATCACTTTGGGTCCTGATTCATCCACATACTTGTGCAGATACTCCTTCACACCAGTCATGCTCCTTGAACATCCACTATCAAGATGCCAAACAGGATCCCTGACATGTTTCTGCACAAATGGTAAACTGGGTCAGTTCTTTCTAGGACTCCACTTCTTGGAGGGCTTAGCTTTGAGGGTCTTATTAACATTTTCAAGTGATTTATGGTCAGTGGTGGAGTGGACTGAGCTACCACATATTATGCATTTGATTGCTGATGTAGACTCAGTGGACTGAGAGGCTGACTTTGTCATACCTCTACTGGCCTGAATGGCCTTACCACGTCCTGAGGTGTTATGAGTGGAACTTCCACTATTTTCACAACAATTGTCAATTTGACAATCCTTAGGATGGTGGTCATTGAACCCACAGTAAGGGCAAGGTGCAAAAGGCTTTGCCTTTTGTTTCTGTTTCTGTTTAGAATCAGAAGGATAGTTTAAAGACTGAGCTTTAAGACTTGCCATGTTTGATGTGACTGAATGTGTTTTGTGATCAGAGGTTCTGTGATCATCCTTTTTGCAAACCATACAATAAAGGATTCTATAGTAATCGTCAGTGACATGATTGGTATAGTTACACAGTTCACATCTTTTAAGGGGTTTTGAGGGTTTGGGTTTGGTTTTTGAGGAAGTTGGTTTTTGTTCCTTCTTGGATTGAGAAGATTTCTTTGAAGATGCAATATTCTCACCAAGCTTCCTGACCATTTCAGCCAACTGATCAAATTTTGAGTCAGGGCTTTGAGTTGTTACTTCAGAAGGGACTGAAGTTGATGAGTCATCAGTATTTACTGAGACTTCAAGGGTTGGTCTCTTCAGGATGGTTGTTCCCATTCCTGATCTCTCCTTTGGAGAGTGTGGTGAGAAGACCATTGGTGGGAGGCCTAAGTTTGGTGCAACACCCTGAAGGGTATTCAGTGGAGGAAGTGGTGGGTATGATTCTGATTCAGACTCATTCACAGACTCAGTATTACTGAGTTGTTCAGTGAATTCAAGCTTACTGAGTTGTTCAGTAAGTCCAAGCATATTTTTCAAAGCCTGACTTTCAGGAAGCAAGATCTTTCCAGTCTCAAAGTTTGGTAACTTACTGACTGGGTTGTCCCTGACAATCCAGTCATTAGACTTGGGAAGCATTTCTTGCTCAAAAGATATGCCAGCTGGAACAAAGGTTAATTTACTGTGACTCACATTGGGATCAACCATAAGAGGGTCAATTCCAATGGTTTTCTGAGAGCTTAATCCCACAGTGTCAAAGACCTTGGGGTTCTTTTTGGTCCAGCCTTGGATGACAGCTTTTTCTTTGTTAAGTTCAGTTTGTATGGCTTGGTTTTGTTTCAAAATTTCAGTGTTCTGAATTTGTAGAGTTATTGTTTCTAATTTGGCTTGCTTTAGTACAAGCAATTCATCTCTACATTTATTCAATTCTGACACCTTGTTGTTATATTTTGAACACATGTTAAGCCTTTGTTCCTCAACAAATTTAAGATCTACACAAATATAATTCATGTAAGACTGCCAATCAGAATCATCATCCATAGAAAGTAAAGTGTTTACCTTCTTCATGGTGATGTTTACCCACTCTCCATTCCTTGCATGGCTTTTTCCAACAGCCACCTGATCACCTTCAGAGAGTGCCATCAGTGCACTCACTCTAATTTCCTCATCTGAGGAGACCTCTTCATCATCCCAGTCATAAGCTTCAGCTACTAAAACCTTATTCTTTGCCTAAGCAGGTTTGGGTGTTTGAGCAGCCTGAGACATAGAGGGATTAGTTTCAAGAATTGCAAGTTTAGCCTTGGCTTTCCTATATTTTGCTTCAAAGTCTTTTTGACCATTGTTTTGAAATTGTTGGGTCGACTGAAACATTCTAGGTTGAAACTTGTTAGTTCCTGAGGAACTATTTCCTGAAAATTTGTAAGAAGGTTCTAAGGTGGTTTTAGAATAACAGTCCCTAGCAAAATGACCCTTTTTTACCACAATTAAAGCATTCAGTGGTTTCATTTGCTTTTCCTTTTGAAAAATTGGACTGGTTTCTTTTGATGAAACGTTTTGAACTAGCAAGGAGTGCCCTCTCTTGGAATTCCAAGTTTAGATCTTTTAGGTACTCATCACTAGTCCTTTCATCAATTTCATCCTCAGAATCCTCTTGAAAGTCTTGCACAACACCATTAGTATAAAAGGCAGTTGATATGGGTGTGGAGGTTAAGGCCTTTTTGGACTCAAGAGCTTTTGAGTCAGGATATCTCCTTGAGATCAAGTTGTCCTCATAGACAAATTTCCCATAGATTTCAGGGAGCTCAAGGGTTTGAATGTGATTAGCATTCCTCAGGCCTTGTGAGAAGTTTAGCCACTTCTCAGGGAGACTGTTGACAAAGCCAACATTTGTCTCATGCTTAGATAATACTACACCATCATTTGATAGTTCATTTATCAAAGTCTTGTATCTGGTATAAGTCTGAGAGAGACTTTCAGAGTCTTTTGCCCTGAAAGTATTATACTCAAGTTTCAGGTCCATGACCCTGTTTTCCTTGGTATCTGAGGGGCCCTCAAAGCTATTAATCAAGTCATCCCAAGTTTGCTTGGCAGTTAAACAGTTGATGACTGATTCCATTATATCGTCAGGAAGACAAGATATAAGGATGCTTTTAAGGCGCTGGTCTTGATTGACCACCCTCCTCTCATCAATGGTCTATTGTGCCTCAGGCTTGTTTAGCCCTGCAGCAGTCTTAGGGACAAATGGGCCATCCTTGATACAGGTGATGTAGTAAGGTTCCATACCAGTTAAATAGCAAATCATACGTTTTTTCTATTTGCTAAATTTTCCAGCTTCTAGTCTGGGTGCAACAGCAGAATAGCTGCCACCCTTTTTATCGACCAGCTGGGGTACATTAATGTCAGCCATAGTAGGATCTTGGTTTTAAAAACCTTGAGCACTCTTGGTTAGTTTTGAAAGATTTTATAAACCAGAGGCTCTGATACCACTTGTTGTTCCCTTAACACGCTTAGAGTTAACTAGAAAGTTAATCTATTCGTGTTTATGACTAATACAATGTTATGATTAATTCTAACAGATTAATGAAACGTAAAAGTAAAAACACATAAGTATTTTTCAACGTGTAAATTCTTATTATAAATGAATCAAAGAATCTATTACCCAAGTGTTTTGCGGAACAAACACTTGGGATTGAATAGACAAGGTATGGTGGTGTCTCCTATCTAAACTCAAGCTTTGCTTTGAGTGGTAACAATTCGACCCACTGAGCTATCTCAGGGATACGTTACTCTTTGTAGGAGAGAAGTTGCTTTGTAAAAGTCTAAGCTTTCAATGTACAAAACACACTCAACTTCTCTCCTTTTGAACATATTTATACACAAGTATAAAAGAGTAAAAGTGATTAAAAAACTACAACTTGTTGAAGCAAGCGTGTCTGACAATTACTACAGTAATTGTTATTTCCAAGAACCAATGGGAATGGACTATAAAGTCTTTAGGAGTGGTTGGTCTGACACTCCATGACTTTTAGCCGTCTTAGGGAAAGTTTCTTCCTGACAAGATAAGATTTGATCTTATCTTAAACTCTTCCCAGATCTTCCCGCCTTTCTTACAGGCGTTGAGTTCTTCAGTCTTCAATCACTTAATGTTGTTGAGGAGACTGGGATTCAGTGAGTTCTTGTCCAACACTCACTGAACCATCATCTTCTTCTTTGGCTTAAGTCCTACTCAGGGAGTACCGCCTTCCTGAGTAGTGAATCCTTCTTCTTGAATTCGCCTTAAGCATCCTGAAGATGACTCACTAAGTGACTGTTCACTTAGTGACTGATGCGTGGTTTTGCAACCTTACAACAGGTTTTACCTCTCGAGGGATCTCAAGAGGCTTACAACCCCACCAGGCAGTGTACCCGACCGATGTAGTATAGTATAGTGGTAAGTACGGGGGATTGATCGTTCTCCACAGGGAATAGTGTTCGTTAGGTATGAAAGACTACTCTAATAGGTCTAAGGGTGAGATAAGATTCTTTTTTATGTTTTTTATAATTTTATGAAAGCAAGTAAAATCTCGGGTTTGAAAGAGTGGGCGGAATTAGTTGCTAGTCAACTAACCCAAATTACTACGAATGCAAATAAAATAAAATAACAAAAATGAAAAGGTTGGTGAAAACTTATGTGGAGGGAAATGTGTTTACTTAGATTTCCTTACTCCCTAACTATCTTTTACCGGTTGATTAGTGTGTATTAGTTGCGTGGATGACGGGTGTATTCCTTAATACCAATCGTGGGGTGGCGTACGTACTTCCCCAACTCTACAAGCTCCTACTTCACTCCTATGTCGAGCCGGCTAGGAAGCTCCTAACATGGGATCACTAGAATTCGCTTGTGCATTAAATACAACCATAAAAACCTTTAGTACGCATTGGTTCATGTTTCTTAAGACGTTCAAGCAAGTTACCGAATAGGAAGTTAGCCAGTTTTCTTAAGCCTAACATAGATGAACAATCATCCAATACAACTAATAACACACTAATAACCAATAATCAATAGCTAGGTTTCATTAGATCTAAGCAAACACAAGATAAATCTAGCCTAGCATGTTAAACAAAAGACAAGAACAAGATAGAATCAAACAACACATAGACATATTGAATGATTAATTGATAACTTATCTTCAATGTAACATGGAAGATCTCAAGGCAAAAAGCCTTGAAAAAGCTGCCAAATTCGTCCTAGGGTTTTCACACACAAAGTTCCTCAATAAGTTCCACACTAATGACAAAAAATTGCAAAACTATATATAGACTTTTAGATCTGACGGCGTTCCCGGATGACCTTCTTGACGCCGTCCCTCTTTAGCTCTCCAAAATCCGTTCTGGCTTATCAAGGCTTGACGCCGTCAGGATTATGCGTGACGCCGTCCCTCTTTAAATTAAGCCGTGACGACCTTGATCATATTAAAGCGTGACGCCGTCAGAATTTCATGCAAATTTCACTGGCTTATCATGAGTAATTTTCACATCCACCATTTTATTGCCAAGCCGTGACGCCGTCTGGAGAGGATCCTGACGCCGTCAAAGGTAACTTTTAGCATGATTTTGAGACTTTGTCGTTTTCTTCACTTTTATGCTCCAAAAACGTCCAAAATGCTTCCTTTTCCAGATTTCTTCTCAAAAGTACCTAAAATGACAAAAGGAACGATTTAGGACAATATTTGATCAAATAAATACGATTTAGGGCTTAAATGACCCCTTAAAAGCGGTACACTTTTCGCTTCATCAAATACCCTTACACTTGAGATTTGCTTGTCCTCAAGCAAATGCGCTTTTATTCTAATCAAAATACAAGTTAGGGGTCATTTAATGCTAACATAAAAGTAATTACAACAAATAATCGTTTCACTTTAATCATAATAAGCACGGAGATTATAAACTAGCACCTCACAAGTAGTGTTTAGATACTCACATCTCTCAAGTGTCATCAAAATAAATCTCATAAATGAAAACGGATAATATCTCTCACTACCTGTCATAGCAAATAGATTACCATAGGCTTGGGAAAGGATCGAAAACCTCCTCCACTAGGCGTAAGCACCTAAGATAAACTATCAAAGAGGGCTTTTAAATGGGTTATAACGTTAGGTGTAGGGAAAAGGAAAACACGGTTTTGTTGGATAAAGGATATTTTACTGGTGGCGAGTTAAAGATCTTGATCAATTACATGTACTATACAATGTTGCTAAGCCAAGACTCGACTCAATCTTAAGCTAATGAAAGAAAATAACAAAAACATAAAACAAACATAAAATGAAACGGGATGGTAGTCCGTATGTTTTTTCTATTTTTCTTTTTCTCATTTTTTTGTATTTTACTTGATTTTTCGAAAATTTTTTTTTTTTTTTTTTTTTTTTTTTTTTTTTTTTTTTTTTTTTGCATACACTTTTGCCCTACCATCCAAAATAATACATCAAAGGGGCGTTGCATTCCCTTACACTTGAACTTTTACATAACTTTACAAATTACTATTCTAATGACTCGAATTAAGATAATTGAAAAACTTGGAGTACTTTTAAAATATTTAGCTCATATGGGGGTAATAAATGATGTTCTTCCCCATTACTCCATTACACTAGTACTTTACCCATGAGTTCCAATCGTCCCAAAACAATATGTACAAGGATATGACTCGACTTAGCAACCATGTAATCAATTAGATAATTAACTTGGGTTTAAACAAATGTTGTAACAATAATGCACTAAAAATGAGTGCATACAAGGTAGGCTAAGGCGATTTGGGTGTACATTTAAGTGGGGTGTAAACAAATTCTTCCTTTAAGTAAAATGCTTAAAGGTCGAAACGAAAAGATAGGCTCTGAGGGGTGTACTAGGGGTATCGTGTACTAAAAATGAGTACAACGCAAAGGGTGTGGGAGAATTACTTGACCAATGTAGCCAATGTAATTATAACAAAAACACAGGTGTAAAACAATGGGTTAATCCTAATGCCTCTTATCATGTAGTAAATCTAACTACACGAATGTAGTCTCACTTGTGGCCTCGGAATGGTCCTAACGCAAGTTCTAGAATCTAAGTGCTACCGGTACACACATCATAGCATAAATGCTTTTCCTACCAATTCTAGGGGCGAACCTCACATATTTGGGGGTGGAAATTTTTTTTGTGGTACGGTTTTTGTGCTAGTCATATAACTCCTATCCGTGAGACGCTCATTAAAATCAAAGTTTCACTCCTAAATGTTGTAAAAAAATTTAAAATTTGGCACTAAAATTGCCCTAACAGGTATTTATCTCAGTTTTATTACACATCTACTATTAAACAAACAAAAATCAAGCGTAATAGCATTCTCTAATCGTACTTTTACCCTCCCCTTACACTTAAGATGAACATTGTCCCCAATGTTCAAATAACAAGATGTAAAAGTAAAAAGTAAAAGAATGAAATCAAATACTCCCCTGATTCGCTTGGTGGATAATGAAGTAACACGGTTAGATCTTCTTCCAAAGTAATGTTGAAGCTCCATGACTAATGCATCGCCAAAAGCTTGATCCAAAACATTTCCTTGTCCAAAATAACCTGTTAAACCTGAGAAAACAAACACGAAAACCTGCATAACATCGGCGGGATAAAATCTATATATAAGGATATAATGCTTGTGGAATGATAATTTTGCAGATTCCTGGAGATTATAAGTTAGAGATTTAATAAAAACTTTTTATGAAAACAAAACTTTCAAAAATTTTCAAAAAATTAAACCTGACGCCGTCAGGTTATAACTCCTGACGCCGTCATAAATGATCTGACAGAATTCTCATGTTACGTTTCCGGAAAAAATTTTGGAAAAACCTATACCTTACTTCCTGGAAATCCTGCAAAACATCATTATGACTCGATACAAGCATTTGACTCAAACAAATACTAATATGTATGTTAATTTATTATTATTACGATTCACGTTCATTTGTGTTCTAATAAACCGATTTAGATTTCCCTTACACTTAACTTTTGCAAAATACCTTTATATGTAGTTAAGACGAAGTTAAAAACAAAATAAAGCATTTTCACAAATTAGTTTTTAACATGAATCAATAATAATAAAAATTAAACATACATACGGAAACAAATAAAATCAAACAAACAAATAAATAAACACACAAAGCAAATAAAGCTTGGGTTGCCTCCCAAGAAGCGCTTTTCTTTATTAACGAGTCTTGTAGCTAGACTCAAAGTCACGCTACCCTATGTAAGTAAGCTCGTCATCGAGGACGTCTTTAGGGTTAAGCTTGGTTTGAAGTTTCCTATTGGTCCGCTTAGTACGATATATCTTTTCAAACTTCTCTCCATCCGGGTCATACAATGTCATCTTAATATGCCATGACCCATCTCCATCTTTGGGTGGTTTGTCCCAATTCCACTTATGATCATCTTCCTCACAAGTCCACTTATTCATTCCTAGGTTAATTGGCAAAACTCCTAGGAAATCAATCATCTTCCTAAAAACTAGAGAGTCTTCAAATGGATCCAATTCGGTGTCCCTAGCTAAGAGTTGCTCTACCGTATGTGTTCGGTTCACAAAGTCCTCTTCTAGGTAAAATGGGCGTTGGGGTCCTATGAAGTCTCTATCGATCCAAGGTCCATATCTAGATGGTCCTCTATTTAATTCTAACCAATGCGGTGTTGGTTCCTCACTAGTATCATAGGCGTGTTTCTTAACATCATAGACTGACCAAGTATCACCTTCTCCTACCGCTATCTTAGATTCCTTACAATCAATCATAGCACTAGCGGTCGCCAAAAATCCTCTACCTATTAACAAGGGGCATGTAGGGTCGCTAACCATATCAAGGACGTGGAAATCGGCTAAAATAGTTAGTTTTCCAATGTGTACTAAAACGTCCTTAACTACTCCAACCGGGTAAGCAACACTTCCATCCGCTAAGCCTATTATTACCTCGGTTTCTTCAAGTTTTCCAAGTTTTAGAGAGGTGTAGAGAGGTAACGGAAGTAGGTTAAGGCTTGATCCAAGATCGGCTAATGTGTCATAAGCCTCCGAATTACCGATCTTGCAAGGTAGAACAAATAAGCCTGGATCATCTAACTTCTTAGGTAGCTTGTTTTGAACAAAGGCGGTCCCTTTTTCGCCTAACTTGAGCTTCTTCTCATCCAACACATCAATAACCGGACTTTCAAGGTGGAGCTCCTTGAATTCTTTGTCAAGGTTTTGAGTGGGAGGTGTTTCAACTATGACATGGGTTTGTTTGAAACACGAGCTCATGGAATTGACCGAATAATATTGTGGACAAGAACTAGGGGACGAAACCGATGAAATAGCGTTGACGTTTAGTTTCGGGTTCTTGACCGTGTTGCTAGGGAGTGCTCCCATTTCTCGGTCATTGAGGGCTTTCAACAAGGTGTCAATCTTATCGGTCATCTCGCTTTGTTTTTGTTTGAAATCGGCTTCAAACTTGGCTAAACGAGCTTCTTGAGATGCCATAAATTGAGACATCAATCCTTCAAAATTGTCGGTACTACCATTGCCGGAAGGATTGTTGTTGAAAGTACGGTTCGAGTTGGAACCGCTTGATTGGAAACGATTAGGTGGGTTGGAAGAATTGGTTTGTTGTGTGTTTTGGCTTTGTTTCCACCTAAGGTTTGGGTGATTTTTCCATGAGGGGTTGTATGCATCACCGTAATGGTTTGGCTCGGGTTTGAAAGTGTACCACTTGTCTCCCGCTCCGTCGGTACGCGAGGATGCGTAGTCCACAAAAGCTTGTTCGGGGAGTTCCATGCAATCACGAGTGTCGTGGGGACCACTACATAATTCACATGAAGAAGTGATTTTGTTCACTTGGCTTGAAGGTTTATGAGCCTCGTAGGATTTCATGAGAAACTTGACTTGGTCTTCAAGTTCTATGATCCTACGGTCGGAAGTGCTTGAATTGTTCGAAGGCAAAGATATTGCCTTGACCGTTTTATTCAAATCACGGGGATCACTCCAACTTTTGTTGTCATAAAGAGCAAGATCCTCTAGGAGAGCCCATGATTGTTCCGCACTTAGATCACGTAGCTTACCACCGGCCGATTGGTCAATGGTTTGCCTCGTGGAGAGATTAATATGGTCATAAAAGATTTGGACTTGGAGCCAAAGTTCTATGCCATGGTGAGGGACTTTTTGGAGTAAGTCCTTGAATCGAGTCCATGCCTCGTAGAGAGTTTCGCCTTGACGTTGTTGGAACATCAAGATATCATTCCTTAGCTTGGTAGTTCTTCCCGGTGGGAAAAACTGAGCAAGGAAACGAGTGGTGAGATCATCCCAAGAGGTGATGGATCCTGCGGGTTGACGCTCTAGCCATTGACTAGCTTGGTCTCGCAGAGAGAATTGGAAGAGACGCAGTCGGGTCGTCTCTCGAGTGGCAACATCAAGGTCTATAGAATCAACGATTTTGAGAAAGTCCTTGAGATGTTGATTAGGATCTTCAGAACGAAGTCCATGGAATGCGCATCCGCTTTGCACCAACCGGATGGTGTCGGATCGCAAGGGTGTAACATTGGCTCCTTGAGTGAGCTCAATGGTGTTTCGATATCCATGGTGGCTAGGACGGGAGTATTCTCCTAAAGTACGGGCTCTAGGAGGTGGTGGTGGTTGTTGTGGTGGTGGGTTGTTGGGATTAAGGATATTACCATCTTTCATGATGTCTAATGGTAATGGTTACGAACAAAAAAACGAAGAAAAAAGATAGACTAAAGAAAACCTAGAAAAAGAAAATAAAAATCTCACTAGAAGGGAATCTAATGAGTAGACCTATAAAATAAAAATTCAACCTAAACAATAACTATTCCCAGGCAGCGGCGCCAAAAACTTGATGCGTGGTTTTGCAACCTTACAACAGGTTTTACCTCTCGAGGGATCTCAAGAGGCTTACAACCCCACCAGGCAGTGTACCTGACCGATGTAGTATAGTGTAGTGGTAAGTACGGGGGATTGATCGTTCTCCACAGGGAATAGTGTTCGTTAGGTATGAAAAACTACTCTAATAGGTCTAAGGGTGAGAGAAGATTCTTTTTTATGTTTTTTATAATTTTATGAAAGCAAGTAAAATCTCGGGTTTGAAAGAGTGGGCGAAATTAGTTGCTAGTCAACTAACCCAAATTACTACGAATGCAAATAAAATAAAATAACAAAAATGAAAAGGTTGGTGAAAACTTATGTGGAGGGAAATGTGTTTACTTAGATTTCCTTACTCCCTAACTATCTTTTACCGGTTGATTAGTGTGTATTAGTTGCGTGGATGACGGGTGTATTCCTTAATACCAATCGTGGGGTGGCGTACGTACTTCCCCAACTCTACAAGCTCCTACTTCACTCCTATGTCGAGCCGGCTAGGAAGCTCCTAACATGGGATCACTAGAATTCGCTTGTGCATTAAATACAACCATAAAAACCTTTAGTACGCATTGGTTCATGTTTCTTAAGACGTTCAAGCAAGTTACCGAATAGGAAGTTAGCCAGTTTTCTTAAGCCTAACATAGATGAACAATCATCCAATACAACTAACAACACACTAATAACCAATAATCAATAGCTAGGTTTCATTAGATCTAAGCAAACACAAGATAAATCTAGCCTAGCATGTTAAACAAAAGACAAGAACAAGATAGAATCAAACAACACATAGACATATTGAATGATTAATTGATAACTTATCTTCAATGTAACATGGAAGATCTCAAGGCAAAAAGCCTTGAAAGAGCTGCCAAATTCGTCCTAGGGTTTTCACACACAAAGTTCCCCAATAAGTTCCACACTAAAGACAAAGAATTGCAAAATTATATATAGATTTTCAGATCTGACGGCGTCACGTTATGGAGTGTAACGCCGTCACCTCGCCGCTTTTAGGGTTCCCGGATGACCTTCTTGACGCCGTCCCTCTTTAGCTCTCCAAAATCCGTTCTGGCTTATCAAGGCTTGACGCCGTCAGGATTATGCGTGACGCCGTCCCTCTCTAAATTAAGCCGTGACGACCTTGATCATATTAAAGCGTGACGCCGTCAGAATTTCATGCAAATTTCACTGGCTTATCATGAGTAATTTTCACATCCACCATTTTATTGCCAAGCCGTGACGCCGTCTGGAGAGGATCCTGACGCCGTCAAAGGTAACTTTTAGCATGATTTTGAGACTTTGTCGTTTTCTTCACTTTTATGCTCCAAAAATGTCCAAAATGCCTCCTTTTCCAGATTTCTTCTCAAAAGTACCTAAAATGATAAAAGAAACGATTTAGGGCAATATTTGATCAAATAAATACGATTTAGGGCTTAAATGACCCCTTAAAAGCGGTACACTTTTCGCTTAGTGACTTGAATTGTTCTCGGTTTAATTTACACTTAGTTAATTTGTG
The DNA here is from genome assembly GCA_021014915.2 of Artemisia tridentata subsp. tridentata. Lineage (NCBI taxonomy): Eukaryota > Viridiplantae > Streptophyta > Magnoliopsida > Asterales > Asteraceae > Artemisia > Artemisia tridentata. The sequence continues at coordinate 444,371,156 of CP139509.1, read as the reverse complement.
TCCAAATCTTGTTTTAAGTATTCTTAGGTACTGATGGACCCAACAATATGGTTAGTCGGCGTTTGTCTTAAGTTTTCACGCTACAATTATCTATTTTCTTAAGTTATGTATATACATTCCACATACAACACAACACCTCACTTCCAAATGAAACATCAAATGAAATACGGAAGAGTGATCTCATTTGGAAAACAACTTCACAACAGCGTTCTTTAGAGCTTCCCGTCATTGCTCCAAAGTTGCACTATTTTCTGACCACAAGGTCAAAGGATTGACTTTTTGAGCCATGATTTAACCCTTACAATGTTGTGTGAATCTTTGTAATCCATAGGATTAACTTTTGGTTTACCAGTTATTACACTTTTTCGTATTAAACATCAATATGTCTAACAACCAAAAGAAAAACAATTTTCATGTCTGACTGCGTCTGACTGGGTAAGAGTCAGAGGCAGTTCAGAACTTTTACGTAAAAACAAACACACCCGATGAATGAATGAACATGACATTTATCACATGGTAAGTACATGTGATAGTTAATGAGTATACTAATTATTATTCCCTCCGTCTTAAATTAATAGTCCATATTTCTTTTTTAGGTTGTCTCAAAAAAATTGTCTACTTTCCCTTTTAAGTAATAAAAAGGGAATTTAGTGGAGGAATATTTTAAATGAGTGGTTGAAAATTGTAGTGGACCCACTTTTACTAAACTTTGTGATTTTTATCTCCTGACAATAATTTTGAGACGGATGGAGTATTATTTTGTTTGTTTTCTTTTGAACAACTTAGCTTATTCAATAATTAACCCATAAATGTTACTTTCAAACTAAGAATATAATCATTATTATTCATGTTAGACAATAAAACCCTTAGGATATAATGTTAGACAATGATAAAACCCGTATGCTATAATGTTTATTCGTCAGGTATTTATAAAGCAATATACCTGAAAACCCTAATGGACCCAACCCACAAGTCGAGCTTGGGCCAACTAACTTATTCATCTAATACTCCCCCGCAATCCGAGCGGCGAAATCGCGAAAGCTTGGACTGGAGTAGTAAACTATAAAAGAAAAAAAAAACACGAATATAATAAAAACATAACTTTAGTCGACTCGTAACAAAACCATATCAACGGTCGACTTTAGTCAACTGGTACCAAGGGTCGGCTAAGTCGACTGGTAACACAACCGTACCAACGGTCGACTTTAGGGACTGATACCAACGGTCAACGTTAGTCGACTGGTAACAAAGCCGTACGAACAATCGACTAAAAAACAAACAATAAAACAACCATAGACTTTCTTTTTTTTTTCTTTTTTTTTTTTTTTTTTTTTTTTTTTAATAATGAAGAAAAAAACAGAAAAAGATATTTGTTTCTTTGATGCTGACATGAGGAGAGAAACACTAGGCTTTTGAACCGATCGACGATAAACAAATCAAATGAATAACTATGACCACTTAGACCAAGAGTAGTGAAGTGGGCTTAGTTGCCCCTTCAACGCTCGTTGGCCCACCCCCTTGGGGCGTTGAAGCCCGTTGAATTGGCAAAATTCTAAACGCCCGTTGATTGAACAACGGGCGTTTCTTTATTTTAAAACACCGACAACTGACAACTGACAAGTTAAAGCACTCTCTCTCAATTGTTAACTCTCTCTCTCTCAATAAAGTCAATAAAGTTACTGCCAAAGCATTAAAGCAAGCGTTAAAGCACTGACAATTAATTAAAATATATATATATATATATATATATATATATATATATATATATATATATATATATATATATATATATATATATATATATATATATATATATTTGTTCTCATTCAACGCCTCAACCCATTACCTCCAATTTTACTTCAACGCCCTTCTTCTCTCACTACCAAATGTTAACATTTGCCCCAACTCACACACCTTACAACTACTCTTGGTCTTAGTGGATGGTGATGTCACTTCAAATAAATATATAGCAAATCCAATTGATGATTTGCTTTATCTATTACAAACGTGAATATAAACTATTGATGGAGATGGATATGAACTGTTGGAGATGATGACTATAGGGTTTGACGGGCAGCCATAGGGAGGCGGCTCAATATAACCACCAAGATCTGAGGATCAGAACCGCTTCGATATCATATTATACAACATAAAACCCGTATGCATAATATTATTGTTGACCATTATTTATAATGGTGAAAACCCTAGATGCCCCAAACCCACAAACTGAGGCTTAGGCCTATTTATCTCACTAATAAAACAACTGGTAACAAAGCCTTGCATGTTGTTACGTATTATATCAAGAGCCAAAGGAATTAAATCCTTTAATCCTTCCGCACGCTCGCCTAGAACAAATAGTGATATCTATATATATTTTGTTGTATTCGAATAATAAAAATGAATGTCGGCTGGGAATGCTTTTATTTATTTTCGTGAATGATGTACCACCGAATGAATAAAGTGATAGGATTAGCGTTTGATGGGGCGGCTTACGGGGAGGCGGCTCAACTTAGTCATCTAGGTCTGAGAATCAGATCCGCTCCGATATTATATTAGACATTATAAAACCCGTAGGTTATCATTATTATTCATGCAAATTATATAGATGTTACATGAGTAAACCCTAATAGACCGTAAGCCACAGACTCGGCTAAAACCGATTATCCTCTAATAATTCACAGTTTAAACAAGAGCAATTACATTGTATTATAGCAGCAAATACAAAGCATTCTTTTGAGATTACCATGAAAATATTACAAAGAGTAAATTGCACCGTTCGTCCCTGTGGTTTAGGCCAAATCCCACCGTTCGTCCCTGATCTTTTTTTTTTTTTTTGCACTGTTCATCCCTGTGGTTTATATATGTAGCACCGTTCGTCCCTATCTCAAAGATTTGGCCTGAAACTATGTAACACCGTTCGTCCCTATCTCAAGAGATAAGGACGAACGGTGCTACATATATAAACCACAGAACGGTGCAAAAAAAAAATCAGGGACGAACGGTGGGATTTGGCCTAGACCACATGGACGAAAGGTGCAATTTACTCTATTACAAAACAATAACAAATATATAGAAATGTTGATTGAGCAATTTGTAATTGGTACCGAATCAATTATATGACATTTTATATTTGTAAACGAACTGAACGAATAAAGGTAGCTATTCGTTTCTTCACCTCGTTAGGATTAGCTCCAACGACCTTATCCATCACCATGTCGCCTTGTTTATTGTCTAATGTCATCATTATAATTGTAGGCATGTATTTTATCTGCATCTTCTTCATCACACCCTATATATATTCATCGAAAGAGTAGTGATATAGATGATTAAAACATACGACTAAAAACATGCCTAATTAATTCATTATTTGACACATGTCATATCCACTTTCTCTCTTATTATCTTCACCATTAATCTTGTCAAGTGTTACAATCTTACCATTAGACATATATTTAAGCATGTTTATTAGGCCTGCAAATGGTTAAACTAAGTGTCTATATTTTTTCACTTTTTGTTTGTAAAGGATCAAATTTTGGTTGGAACAATTGTATGATTTGTTTGAAGTACTTACTTTTAAATTAAGATCTTGAGAACATTGGTCATGTAGTAGACAACTAAGGTATGCATTAGATGAAATTGTTTTAGCAGCATATGCTTAAATATTCCTTTTCAAAGTGCTGACACTAAAATATTAAGTAAAATTTAAAACATAAATTACATAGTTTAGATTATTATATGTATTAAATTAATACACATTAATTTATATATATATATTAAAAGTGGTTTGATACGCCACCGTTTCATCAAATGCTATCTACAGTACCATTTATCAATTGCTACAGTAACAGGCTGATTTGGCCCGGCCCGTTTAACAATAACCCAAAATCAAGTTTCGCAAATTGGCAAAAAATACCCCTGAAGTTGACGCATCTTTGCGAAAGTGGTCCTTTTTCAAAAAAAAAATTTTTTCCCCAAAATTAAGTTTCGAAAATTGGCAAAAAATACCCCTGAATCTGTCGCCTCTTTGCAAAATTAGTCCTTTTTCCAAAAAGAATTCTAAAAAATTGGCGAAAAATACCCTCAAAATTCGCGGGTCTTTGCAAAAGGGGTCTTTTTTTTTAAACGTAAATTAAGGCTAACATCACTGCCCTGCCGCAACGTGTCTATCGCAACGCGGTTATCCGTAGCCGGCCTCTTACATCAATATTCTGTCTTAAAATCTTAATTAAATTTTTTGTCAAATACAGCGCCCCGCCGCAACGCGGCGCACCGGCGCCCGACTCGTTAAAATATATAAAATCACTCCCCCTCCTCTTTATATATACTAGAGTAAATTGCACCATTCGTCCCTATGGTTTTGGCCAAATCGCTAGTCTCGTCCCTGATCTTCATCCTTATCTTGAAACTATGTAACACCGTTCGTCCTTATCTCAAAGATTTGGCCTGAAACTATGTAACATCGTTCGTCCTTATCTCTCTGTTTATCCTTATCACTAGAGATAAGGACGAACGGTGTTACAAAGTTTTAAGATAAGGACGATTCATGCAACAAAAAAAGTTCAGGGACGAGACTAGGGATTTGGCTTAAACCACAGAGATGAGCAGTGCAATTCACTCTATATACTAACACGCCAATCATGTACCTAACTAATGACAGAGTAAAATATAAATATATCGTCAATCAGACAATCACTATATGAAATATTTTAAGCCATCGTTAGATAGCGGTTGGGTTTATTTTTTTGATTCAAAGATAGTCGAACCAAATCTTAATAGAAACCAAGCAAAATATGCAATTTGCGGTTTAGTTTCTTATTGCAACAATGATTCGTACTTATACAATGTGTACTGAAATAAAGTCGTAAATTATGTTACCATCGCATCATCCACGTCAACGGATAAGAAGAGGGCATCTTTGAAAATCATAGCTTGTTCTTCAAATAATGGGTTCATTTCCATTGATGGCTTGCACCATGCAGCTGTAAAATACACTATTACCTTCAAAAGAAAAAAGGAAATGTGCATTACTCAGTTATACCCCAAACGTTTCAAACGAAGTACAAAAATTCTATAAAATATAGTATGATGATACTTGTTTTGATCGAGACACAAGTTGTATGTAACTTGTCTACGCATGTTCATGACACTTTTTAATTCTCAGTTATGCTATATTGGTGATATATATTTCTCTTTAGCAAAAACTAACTTTAGTGATGCATGTGTAATTAAGAGAATAATTCATTAGGTACTATTATGCCTGAGCATCGCAGACCCCAAAACCGACCGGACCGACCGAATCAAAGAACCAGCGTTCCGGTCTCAGTCATAACTTTTTTCTTATTTCGTTCTCGGTCTAGTTCGGTCCGCTCCGGTCTTACGTACAAACCGACTAATAATGCCTTCTTAGACCGGACCGATCGAAGGACTAGATCGAACCGAATACATTCGGTCCGGTCCTCGATCCGTGGTTTTGATCTAATTTGGTCTTGATCCAGTCCGTATAAAAAGAATAATTAGTACTCCCTTCATTTCAAAATAATGGTATTGTTTTGACTTTTTGAAAACTTTTTTTTTTCAACTTTAACTTTAAGCATTTTTGTTTATGTTATATAATACTCAATAAAAATTATATACCTAACAAGAATATATATTTAAATTTCAATCCACTTATATATTTTGCATCAGATATTATAAAATACAAAGAAAATAGTTAAAGTCAAAGTAGGAGGGAAAAAGAAATCAAAAAGTCAAAACATGACAATTATTTTAAGATGAAATGAGTAGATAACTTTTTTTTTGAAAGATAAATGAGTAGATAACTAGAAACAATATAACTTGATATAACTTTCAAAAAGTCAAGACAAGACAATTATTTTAAGACTAAATGAGTAGATAACTACAAACAGTATAACTTGAATAACTTACGGGTGAAGCTTGATACATAGGTTTAGATGTAATGAGATCCCATGTTTCTTGAGAGTCTATTTGCATAACTCTAGACTTGACAAACTTTTCAACCATATTTCTAGTTTCTTTCTTGCCAACTATACTCGAAGCTTATGGGCTTTTACTATTTATAGATGGTTGAGGGAGAACAATCTTGCCAATGGTGTTTGAAATTTGTTTTAAGTTGTTTGAAGTCAGCTTAACATATTTTATAGGGGCAAATGTTTTAAAAATATACTCCCTCCGTCCCACTATAAGTGTTCATAATGGTATTTTTGCTTGTCCCATATTAAGTGTCCAGGGAATATTTTCAACCAATGAGAATAGACTTTAGTGGGTAATAGTGATATTTGATTGGTGGAGAGTGTAGTTGGCCCCATTTTTCTAAAACTTTGTGCAAATAGAAAGTGGACACTTATAGTGGGACGGAGGAAGTACCATACTTTACACCATTTGTTTTTATTGGTAGTGAACAAATATTTTTGCTTTTACGGGTATTTTGCAACATTTTGTGACATTTTTGCCTCTCTCAGTTAATTGAAATTTTATTTTTTCGAAGGGCAAAAATGTCAAAAAATGTCGCAAAATACCTCAAAAAGGATGAATTTGAAAGAAAAGTACCCTTTTAAGCGAAAAAATTTGTTCACTACCCAGATAAACAAATGGTGTCAAATATGATACTTTTTTTAAATATTTGCCCTGTTTTATAGTGTCGGCTATGTAAAGTAACAACTCATTCTAAACGAGTTATTTTTTTAATTGAGAGTTGGTAGAATACTCCTTTCTTCCGAATAAACTATCTTGCTCTTTTGATAAATAATTTAGCATGTCACAAATCATTTAAAACGTGCACTTGAATCATCTTGTTTGGACAAGGTTACACTCCAAAATCCAAATTAGCAAGATTAACGATCATCGATAACGGTTTTAGTTTGCAAGATTTTTCGAATAACCATGGTTTTCGACTTTTTGAGTGACTAATTTACGGAATTTAAGTTTTTATCACACAGACTTAAAACGGATAAATCTCTTCTCTTTTAAAAAGTTGACATGACCAAATAATTTGTTTGCATTAAACAATGTTTGAACTTGTGATCTCTCACACTTTAGTAATTAATCTTATTGACAAATTTCTTTAACAAATTGGCCACCCCTGATGTCGAGACATTTAAGTTTTCAAAAGCGTTTCCATCAAACTATGTGCTAAGATGATAATTATTGGCGAAAAAAAAAAAAAAAAAAAAAAGAGTAGTCACAAAATTGGTCATTTGAACACTAGAACAAGCCTAACTATAAAAAAATAATACTAGTATATATAACCTTTCCCATATAAATCTTCCATAAAAGGGGTTCTACTTTTGACCTTGTACTCACTTTTAAAATTTACAAAATTATTCTTTCCTTTTGAAAAAATATGACGAAAATTTTCATGTATTGATATGAAGTTGTTTAGACCGTTCACACCAAAAAAGCTATTTGACTTCTTTTTCCGTTAATTATATTTACAGGACTTTGATCGTGCTCATCTGTGATTTATGTTTATGAAAACTTACTGAAATATCATATCTTTCGAAGTTTATTCTTGAACCTTTTGAGCAAGCACAAACGGAACTTGCCTCACTCGAACAACTAGAAGCATTGAACAACCTACAATCAAGTCCGGAGCAGACCTCATTAAGCTCGGAGAACACAAGCAATGAGACAGAATTGCTTGAACTGAAAAATACTCGATATTATAAGAAATAGGGTTTTGGTCGAAAAATAATAATGTACTTTTTTAAATGTACCAATTTAGTACGTAATTTTTTTTTTTTTAAATTGTAGAAATGTAACGAACTTTTATAAGTGTTCCAATCTAGTACGTGAAATAGGGTTTTGGTCGAAATATAACAATGTATTTTTTCAAATGTACCGATCTAGTACCTTTTTTTTTAAGTTGTAGAAATGTAACGAACTTTCATAAGTTTTCCAATCTAGTACGTGATGATGACGTGTCAAGTCTGACACGTCAATGTATTTTTTCAAATGTACCGATCTAGTACGTTTTTTTTTTTTTTTTTAAGTTATAGAAATGTAACGAACTTTCATAAGTTTTCCAATCTAGTACGTGATGATGACGTGTCAAGTATGACACGTCATCATCACGTACTAGATTGGAACACTTATGAAAGTTCGTTACATTTCTACAACTTAAAAAAAATTACGTACTAAATCGATACATTTGAAAAAGTACATTGCTATTTTCCGACCAAAACCCTAAGAAATAATAGTTAATAGTTTAGATCCTCAAGCTGAAAGTAACATTAGTTGATAACCATACACTTTTAATTTGACATCTATACATTTGATGCATGATGAGATCATTAAGCTTCAAGAAGTTTATATACACACTTTTAATTTTCATAATTGGTGAAGTCCGACTGTTGGTTATGGCAACCCAACCGATCGATCGGTTTGGTATATGCAGCACGTCCGGCCCGTGATGACGCCCCAAGAACGATGCGTCCCCAAGCCAATTTGCTCCATTCGATCGTGCAGGCGACCGAACATTGTGTTGGTTTGTGAGTGTTTTTTTGTTTATTAATTGGGGTATGTATTTGGTTGTGACTAGAGTCGCCTTACTACGGGCTTAGAGAGGTGCCAAAGGAGACACCAAAAAGGTTGGGCTACCATAACTACTAGTCTTACGTTATTAGGAAAAGATTCGATATGAAGAAAAACTAAAATGAGAAGAATAAGAAGCATTTTTAGCCACACATTTTAAATAAAAGGGAGATTTTTAAGGGGAGATGCATCTATCTTTATAATTGCATATGTGGTTTTTTCTTATCCTTCTCATTTTAATTTATCTTCTCATTTGATCCTAACTCTACATTACTAGGTTAAATACATAATAAAGAATAATCATGCGTCATTCACATTCAAAATGTAACCCTCATAAACAATATGCATAACGCAAAAAGAATAAACATTGTTAGAAGAAGGCATCGATTGAATATCAAATGTACAAATTACATGTTACATCACTATATTTTCGGATAGGAGATGAGCAAATGATATGATACATGATAGATGAAGTATGATTGTACAAGAAGACAGAATGAAATATGTAGTTCAAACTAGTGAAGTGTTTCAGAAACGAAATTTTATTTGGACTCCAAAGTCTCAAATTGAAGTTTTATTTGGACTTCAAAGTCTCAAATTAATTTAAGAGTAAATTGCAGAAATCATCCCTGTGGTTTGCCAAGATTGCAAAAATCATCCGTGGTCTTGCATAAGGGCAGGCGGCCTCCCTGTAATGAAACTTTTTGGTCATTTTGGTCATTGATTTTAACTGACGTTAAGTAAATTCCGTTAGCAGTTACACGTTAGCCCTTTTTTGCCAACGACCGTTACAGCGTTCATCCTTTAAACTAACGACCGTTTATAATTTAATTTTTTTGATTTATTTAAAGTTTTTCAATTTTTATATACATTTTTTATAAAAGCATATACATTTTATATAAGTTATTATATACGTATTTATAACAACATATACGCTATTATATACGTTATGATATACTTTTTATATGTTTTTGTACATGCTTTTATATAAGTTTTCGTAAATGTTTTTATAAACGTTTTATATGCTTTTATATACGTATTTATAAAAATATACACATTTTTATATACCTTTTTATATGTTTTTATATACATTTTTGTATACGTTTGTGTATACATTTTTATATACGTTTGTGTATACATATACAAAAACATATATATACGTAAACAAAAACATATATAAAAACGTATACACAAACGTATACAAAAACGTATACACAAGCGCATGCAAAAACGTATATAAAAGCGCATGCAAAAACGTATAAAAAGTATATGAAAATATGTATAAAAACGTATATAATAACATATATGTTTTTATAAATACGTATATAAAATCGTATAAAAACATATATAAAAAGTATTAAAAAAAATGTATATAAAAACGTATACAAAAACGTATATAAACGGTCGTTGGCCAAAAGTTTCGCCACAGGGAGCCCGCCTGCAATTTTGGCAAACCACAGGGACGATTTCTGCAATTTACTCTTAATTTAAATAGCAACTTGTTGGCCGTAAGTTGCCTCAGTTTGCTAATTTTGTAAAGCAAGCACTTTCTCACCGCAACATCCATAAAGAAGTTTCTGTTGTCGAGCTCAAATTCACAAGAGTAGTGACCCAATTCGTTGTCAAGAGAATTATAAACTCCGCATATACTCATAATACTACTAGGCAAGTGACTATGATTAGTTGATACTCTAACCTTACCCTTTCGGTCAATAAATTATGCTGCTGAATAAGTTTAGATTGAGATTTTCCGCCCTTAGAAACTGTAAGTTTGAAAAGCGTCCAATTTGGTGATACGCCAACCTTACTTCGAGGAGCTTACGTCACATCACATGTACATGTATGGGCTTGGAGATTTTCAATATTTGGCATCAGTCAAGACCAGTCTCTGTGTTATTCTTTTGTGAATAAGAGGAATATGCTCCTGTGCTACTCAAATGGATGAAGTGTTACCTTGAAGGCTGTATAAACAATGAAATATATTCTATGTAAATATTTGAATAGACAAAATATATTGGGATTACAGCCTTAATTATTTGAAGGTTTCTATACTGAATTTACGAAAATGACTTTCTAAAAAAAGTATATAAATCAGCACAATATATTATACATACACATGGCATTAGGACAGCTATCCAGAAAATATTGGGCCTATTATGGACACAGGCATCAGGAGAAGATATAAAACAACAAAGAAAGAGATAACGTTAGGGGCTTCATGTTTTACTTGTAGTTAAGTAACTAACAAAATTCACTTGCACTTAAATACTAAACATAGGTTGCAAAAAGTAATCACTTTGACCAAAATCACACAAGTTCAGCAAAATATACTACGTTCACATCTCGAACCAACACACATATAACAAAACACAAATAGCATAAAAAATAGAAGCAAAAAAACCGCAGCAACGCGCGGGTGCATCACCTCGTTAACATGACTAATGATAAAACAATCCCTTAAAAGATCAAAACTTCTTTTAGAAATATGACACAAAAGAAGTTTTTTTAGTCACAATTAATCTTGTAAAGATACAAAACTACAAAGATCATGGTATTATTACGTAAATACTAACATAACAATATATGAATATAATAGATCTATATGTTTCGGGGCGGGGCGGGGCGGGTTGGGATGTTGTGCCCCGCTCTCCACCCCGAACCCGACAAAAATCCATGTTAATGCCCCGAAACCTGCCCCGTAACCCGATAAGCATGCCCCGCCCGCACCAAATACTTTGGGTTTCGGGTTTTTTTTGCCATCGAATTCAACGAAACCCGGCAATTTAAACTTGATTCAGCCCAAAAGTATTTTCACAAATCCAACCCAACTTAGAACACTTTTGTACAATGTCGGCCATTTTTAGTTGAGATAACACTCGGCCCAATCTCAACCTGATAACCGGGCCACAAGCTTCTTGAATTACTCAACCAACGCAAACAACCTTAACCCTATTTCAATCTTGCAGTCACGCTACTTTCTATATATCCGGACCCTTTAATACTGAAGAATAAACTCATATTTTTTGGTACTCTATATGATAATTGTACAGTTACATATAATAAACTCATGTCTCTTATATTACATTACATGTGTACAATCAGTGGCGGAGCCAAGAAATATAATTACAAGAGGCATTGAGCAACAAAACACCTTAAATAAACGGGTCGGGTCGGGTTTGATTAAAGGCAAACAAAAAATTACTCTAATGAATTAGGACTATTTCGAACCAAATTCTAGTTTCAGCCGTCAACTTATAATAAACCAACTTAGGATATGTATATATTATGTATAAGTTAGATATTGAGAGAAATATAAAACAAATCGCATGTGACGTTCATTGTTTTAAAGTGCTTCCATTTTAGAAGCTATGTGAGTATTATGGCAAAAACTTACGTAAACAAAACTGAAGAAACAAGTTACAATTACTACATAAAACTTAAGTGGTTAACAATAACAAAAATAATAAAAAATGTCCCTTAATTTAAATATTACATTTAGGGCTGTAAACGAACTGAAAGTTTAGTAAACATTTCATGAACAGTTCGGTAAAAAGTTCGTTTATGTTCGTTTATTTATTAAATGAACGAACATTAACAATATTTTACGATCGTTTAGTTAAATGAACGAACATGAACAAAAGTCATGTCCGTTTATTTATGTTCGTGAGTGTCCGATTATGCGTTCGTTAACGTTCATTTATGTTCATTTATTTATTTATGTTTGTGTATCATCTCTTTTAATTGTATAATTTAAAAATTAGTTTGTTTAAACAAAACAACACATATAAAACAATATTAGATGCATAATTTAATAAAGTTTATGTTTGTTTGTCTATGTTCATTTATGTTCGATTGTTTATGCTCGTTTAGCGTTCGTTTAGTTTCTTAATGAACGAACATAAACGAATATGAACAAGTCATTTTCTTAATAAATGAACAGGAACAAGAAAATTCGTCCGTTTAAGTGTTCGTATTCGTTTATTTGTCCGGTTAAAATTAAATTAACGAAAATATACAAGGCTTCATTCGTGTTTATCCGTGCAGCCGTAATTACATTGTGTATTGATATAGTAGTACTTAGGGGTGTCATATTTTACTGTACTTTGCATTCATACTTGATCCAAGGAACAAGTATGACTTTTTGCATGTTATTTTGGATGATCACTATGGAAGGGAAGGAATATCGGTCGTGAGTCACAAGGTTGCTTACATTGAAAATGAAATGAAGCTTTTTTATGAAGAATATGTGTGAATTGATGCTCCATCTTCTATTTCTTCATCTTCTTCAACATTAGGCAAAAGGCAAAGGACAACCAACATTAACGATGAACCCGATCATGGAGATATGTTGAGAAGTAGGATGAAAAATGGTTCATCATCTAATTCATCAAGTAGTGAATTGGATAAGTATGTTGGTAAAACTCTTGAACCATTTGATAAGAATGTGAATTTTGATATTTTGCAATGGTGGAAAGTTAATAGCCCAAGATTTCCTATTCTTTCTTTAATGGCTAGAGATTTGTTAGCCATTCCAATCTCAACGGTGGCTTCCGAGTCGGTATTTAGCACTAATGGTCGAGTGTTGGATTCATATAGGAGTTCTTTGGGTGACAAGACGATTGAATGCCTAATTTGCACTCAAGATTGGCTTCGTGTTGGCTTGAATCCCGAAAAAAGTGAAAACATGGATATAATATCACAAATGGAAAAAGGTATGTTCATTTTATCTTTAATATTATATAAAATGTAGACAATTTATCTTTCAATGCTTATATATTTTTTTTATATCAATTTATGTAGAGTTGATGAAGCTAGAAGGTGCTACTTCTAAACGACATTGAAGAATGAACTTTTAAGAATGAAGAATGTAGTTTGAAGACTAAATTAGTTACTGGAATGTCTATATTTTGGAATGGAATTGGCAAGCTATTGTACTGAAATGTTTAATGATCCATGTTTTGTTAAAAACAATTGCTAGCTAGTAGCTAATGTATTGGATACATTGTAGGCTCTTGGTTGAAAACTTGATAAATCTTGCCATCATTTTGTTAGTGAATGTTTTCTAAAACTCTTGCTAACTTTCTGTTATTGCTTTTATGTTTATAGCAACTTGTTCTTTTTTATCTAGCATGTTGGTCTATATTTTATGTATGAGTATAACAGTTGGTATTGTCATTTTATTTGTATCAGTTAAATTTGTTGTTCGAACTTTAAATTTTTGAGGATTAATATATGCCAACAGGTCCATAGTTTATAAATTTTGGTTTTGGGCCACATGCAAATCCCACATCAGTAAGCATTTTTATACCCATATTTTGAGCTTGATTAAGTGTCTAACCCGATAACCCGATAAGCCCAACCCGATAACCCGATAGACCCAAACCCGATTCCTTATCAGGTCGGGTTGCAGGTTAATTTTTATTTTTTGAAAACCCAATAGACCCGACCCGATAAAGGCTTATCAGATAGGGTGGACCATATCACACCCCCTGCTACTAGTACTAGCATACACATCATTAATATACCAAAAAGTGCAAAGATAAATTAATATATTAATTGAAAGTTTGGTGACCCCCACATGTGACTCCCCCTTCACACAGTTCACTTTCCCACTTCCCAAAAGCAAAACACCACCATTGTTCCCATTCTTTCCGGTAAACAAGCAATCGAAACTGATTTCCGGCCACGAAATAATACTTTGATTGTTGGTAATCAGTGAATGGTGAGGGCACTGTCATTATTTTGGTGAGGGCAACGAGCCTCTTCTGTACCATTTTGACCACTTTTTCCTATATATTTTGTGTGTCTCGTACAAGTTTGTTGGGGGCAGTTCCCCCGCTACTCAAACAGTGGCTCCGCCTGTACAATAGTAGCACTAAGCCACTAACAAATTGAAAAAAAGGGGCCAGACCAAGAAAATAGGCCAAAGTTAGCCCAATAGCCCAAACAGCACAAAAAAAAAGGGAGTTGTTTATGACGTGAGATGGTTTTAACAACATTAACCCTATTTCAATCTTGCAGTCACACTACTTTCTATGTATCCGGACCCTTTAAGGTTCTAAATGGTTTTAACAAGGAGGAGAAGCCGCCTTATCGATGAAACATCATCATCATCATCTTCTGTAAGTTTATCTTATATTATCCATATCGCTGTTATGGGTGTTGATAGTGTTATTATTATATAGCATTCATTCAAACAAATGATATTGTTTTCAATAATTTTATTGTATTATTGGATTGGATTTAAGATGTGCTTGTGTGTTTGGATTATTGATCATTATTCAGTATAGGATTCTAATTATGCTCATTGCTTCAGATTGAGGTTGCACCTCCTAAAAAACTTAAAGTATCAACTAGCAGGATGAAAACCCTCACCAATACCCGGCTTGTAATTTTTTTATACTTATCAGCTTCTTTGTTCGTTTAACATATGTGTACGTGTTTCAATAATTTGATCATTTATTGTTATTTTTTTATTTGCTGATTGCTGCAGGTCAAACCTCCTAAAAAAAAACAAGTATCAACTTTAAGCACAAGTATGCATGAATTTCTTTTCTTTTAGCCGCTAACAACAACTTCATTAACTATTGTCGTCTTTCTTAATTATTGTTATTGTTGTGCATGACAGCGCCATCTGAAATTCCAAAGATGCTGTATGATCTGATTCAGAAAATAGCAAAATTCAGGGAGTCTTTAAAGCAGAACCCCAACAACAGGCATGCAAAAACCAAATTGGAATATTATGAGCCCTGGATTCACTGTGCTGTTGCTTACCTCAGATCGGTTGATGAGTTGCCACTTGACTGGAAATAGTATGTTCTCTAGCTACCTTTATATTTTTCTTTATCTTGTAAACAATTAAAGATAATTAATAATATACTCTCATAAGTTTCTTATCTCCTTTTGTTCTTGTACTCAATACCCTTTTCTTGCAGCGACCCCGAAACCTCCTATGTTCCGAAGCCTCCTGCACCACCCAAACCCAAACCCAAAACGAAGAAGAAGAAGATCAAGATAACCTGTATGTATTCCCATTCCTTATTAATGTTACTTGTGTTAGAAAAAAATTATCACAACGCTATATAAGAATTTTTATTTGTTTATTGCACTCTGATCATTAATAAGTTAGGTCAATACAATTTCACATGTATTATGATGAAAACAAAGAGTTAAGTTTCTAATCTACGATAATGTGGATATGTGTGTGTGTGTTTCTTATTTAGGGAGCTCCTATAATTACCACGGCCCTTATCAGTTGAACTACAATGAGCAGAAACTCTGGAGTTCGTTTATAATGAAAGATAAAGCTGTATGTATCAGTTATTCGTCCCTCTTTTTCTCTTCTCTTCTATATAAACCTACATCCACGATTCTGGCGCATAAATATTTCGCCACGTATTTCGTGTGTTTGGCAGAGTGCAAATGAGTATGAGATGTATCCGTTGAAGAAACATTTACATACAGTTGATGATGTTAGGGTTGTTGATTTACTTGGAAAATTTGCGGTTAACACCTTTAACAAATCTTGTAAAATGGTATGGTTACATTTCTCCACCTGCTTTCAAGTTTTGAGACCATCTCCCTTGCCAGCTGTTTTGCTTACATAAATTAATTCTATGTTGTTAGTATGTTAACAAAGACGAAGACAACCAGGTCAGCGGGGCTGAATTCATGAAGTGCAAATTCTATAAATTGACATGGAAGTATATCTTCTACATGACCATAGAGGCCATTGAACAAGGGATACGTGGAGTGTATGAGACCAGTGTCGAATGTGTTCCTGAAAACGGTGGTGCAATGACACTGCTGAACTTTGTGCTAACGGATCATGAACCAAAGTGTATGTGAATATACGGAGTATCGCATGTTCCGATTCAGTTATCACTTTCTTTTTAGAACCCATCGACAGACTCTCTATTGTGCTTGTTACAGACTTGCAATTCACATTTTATTATTAATGAAAATGGTGTATCAGCTCTAGTTTTTCCTCTTATATTGTTGAAACAGTTAAGAGGTGATAAATTTTGACCCATTTGTATGAAAATGGGTTGGTTTGGGTTACATATCTCATCTTCAACGGGCCAAGGGGGTCATTTTTAAAACCTAGCCAAAGCTGAAACAGGTCGAAGGGATTGAAAGTCATATTTTTATTCTAATATGAAGTGCTTGTCACCTCTAACTAGCCCAATAAACTACATAGCACTTTATTAGATTAAGTAAGCTGCATAAATTACAAATTTTCTTTTGGTGTCTTGTTCCTTGATGCCTTATCTTTCATGCAGGGAAAAGACCATGCGTCAAACCCCGCCTGGAATCAGAATTCGAGTATGAAACTGTGGAAGGTTAGTCTTCCATTTATTTCTTGCTGTTTGAACATTAGGATTTGGCTCTTTTTGGTTCCCCTTTGATGTAACTTGCAGAAGTTGAAATCCCAATTGCTAAACATGTAATAGATCTTCTTGTCATAATTGAACCCTTAAGCGTTGCATGTCTTTATCAAATGACTAGTATGTAGTAGTAACATATTGAGGTTTCAATTTCGATTAATGATTTTAGATAACCTTGTAGATGGTTCCTCTGATCCTGAAGACTTCTACAAGCTTACTGGAATGGTGCATAGGTTGACTCTGAGTGGTGGTTTTGACTATCATAACCCAGCATATTCTCCTCACATACTTATTAACTGTCGTCGTAAAGATAAAAAAGCTTTGTCTTTTAAGGTTAATGTAAGCAAGCCGTAGTCAGCAACAAAAACTATCACGATGGATCGTTGATTTAGCCTAAATATGTCACAAAACTAGAAAGCTTACGACTTTCGGACCATAGAGTCCTGCATTTCTTTTTGATAACATATGTGTTGTGGCGTGCAACATGCACTTTCAGTTGTACTTTATGCATGATGCATTTTTGGTTGCACTATATTCTCATCAGGGGATTATTATTATAATATATCTTTTAGCTTTTGGCATGAATGTCTTGTTTGTCTATAAAGTTAAATAAGATTGTTCAAATGATGCATATGTTTTTGTTTGTTTTTGTTTTTCAAATGTATTTGCTTACTAAAAATCGCATTTGAGTAATAATAACCTCTAGTGGACCTCTCAATTAAGGGGTCTAGAGCCTTTCATCATATAACATTGTTGCCAACGTTGTTAGGGGGTCAAGGTTGTCTCAAGGTGCCTTGGGTATGTTGTCATCCGTTTTCAAAGGGTTGTATGATGTCATTCAGACAACGGCAATATATTTTTATAACCAAACTGTACAATTTAATAATTTTCAAATATAGTGGTACTTTTTTCTTTCTTTTTGCAAAATAAAGAATGCTATAGTTAGCTACTCTTTTCAAGTAAAACTGAAACAAGGTCGATTTTCGCTTTGTCCAGTGCACCTGACAAATTTTCTGGCTTCTTTCCACCCACCTGAGCAAAATTTGGGCGGCCACCACCACCAGCTCCACACATTTGGGCGGATGTATGTATAAGTCAGGGGTAGCGGTCGCTACCCCTGAACTTTTACTCGGTAGTGGAAATTTTGGCGATTTTTTATGTTTTTCGTACTAAGTTTCGTATTTCGCTACCCCTGAAACAAATTTTCGCTACCCCTAAACAAAATTTCCAAAGCCTATATCATTCTTTAAAAAAACTCCAAGGACCAAGCCCACTAAATGTTTAAAAATAAAACAAATAAAAAATAAATACAAACTGACAAACTTATAATACTCCAAAAGCTTAGTGACCACCTGTCCATTGCTTTTCTATCCTACCAAATTAAAAGTCTTAAAGTCGTTGATGACCAATTGACTGACCAATAACCAATTGCCAAACTTGTTTCTTTCAAAAAAAAAAAAAAAAACAATTGACCATTGCTTTGCCAATCTCAAATCTCAATTCTCAACCATTGCTTCGCCAATCGCCAGGTAATTTCTATTTTCAAATCTATTTCATAATTTTCATTCTTAGTATTAGAATTAATTTTGATTCAATTTTATATGTAATTGTCATTTTTAGTATTAGGGTTAATTAGGTTTAATTTAATATGTTTTTGTTCAATTTCATATGTTTTTGTACAATTTCATAGGTTCAATTTCATATGTTTTTTTTCACTTAGGCTTAGGCAGTTAGGCTGCTTACTGAGTTACTGCTTACTGCCTCAGATTGTTAGACACTTAGGCTGCTTACTGCTCATATGTTAATTCTAAGTGCAATTTGTAATCTTTTTGTATTAGGGGTTTGATTTTTGAAAGTTGAAACATGAAGAAACAAGTGCATATTGGCAATTTCTTTAAAAGAAAATTTCAAGAGGATGATGTTGGTTCTAATAATGTTGATGAGGTTTTTAATACGGTTTTGGATATGCAAATTCAAGAATTTGGGAACCGGTTCAATGAGGTATCAACTACATTGGTAGAAAATATGTCGGGTTTAAATCCTTGTAATGGGTTTTCTAAGTTTGACATATCTAAGATAGTAGCCTTTTCTGAGATGTATCCGGTTGATTTTAATATGAACGATAGCGGGTGTATTTTGGGTGAGCTTAAAGTCTTTTATCACTCGGTAAAGGAAGATGATAGATTTTTGAATTTGGATGGGATTTGTCACCTAGCTCGGGTAATGGTGGAAACCGGAAAAAATCTCTCATTTCCTTTATTTTATCGGATTTTGAAGCTTGCATTGGTTTTACCGGTTTCAACCGCAACTGTTGAAAGATGCTTTTCTAAAATGAAGATTATTAAAACGGATTTGCGGAATCGAATGGGGGACAAATATTTGAACAATGTTATGGTATGTGCTGTTGAAGGAGAGACATTTGACGAAGTAACGAATGAGGATGTAATGGTTCGTTTTCAAGCTATGAAAAACCGAAAAGGAGAGTTCTGAGATCTATTAGGTATTTGTTTAACTTCTTTTATTATTGTGTTTTTTTAATTATTTAAATGTACGGTTAAAAAAAATTATGGTTAACTTTTTTTTTTTCGCTACCCCTGAACTTTAAGTCTAGTTCCGCCCCTGACCAAAATTTGGGCGGCCACTACCACCTCCTCCACACATTTTAGCTATTGGTCCTATGAACTTGCCGGCTTGGATTCCCATACTAACTACTGAAGGACTAAATGCAGCAACCAAACTCACTTTGTCTTCACCTGGGCACGAGCCTAGAATTATTGCTGCGGGATCTTGTAAAGCATCAACAAGATGCTCAGCAGCACTTTTGAGTGAATCTGCATCCGTATCGTCCATAAATTCAACCAGTACCCTGTACAAGAAAAGGTTTGAAACTCAAGAAAAATCATATTCACTGTATGGTTGACATTTAAGATCAAACTTGATCATTTTCAACTTTCCAAAATCAAAATTATTATGGATATATTCATATAAATTATGTCTACCATTCATATATGTCATATACCATATGGTCCTGAGAACTTTCTATAAAGTTGGTTGATTGATAATGCTTAGTTTGACCTTAAAAGTCAAACATCATCACAAATTCAAGATCATACTGTATAGTTGACATTTGCGGTCAAACATGATCATTTTCTTATCATAAAACTAAAGATACTATTTTTAGAGCATGTGTATGCTATAGGTGTTTTGCGTAAACCATATTTAGTTCTAAGAACTTTCTACATAACTCAAAAAACTTGTATTAATCACGAAGATAAAAGTTAATCTGTTTGACCTCAACAGTCAAACTTCATAAGCAAAGAGGCTAAGATAAAAACCTGATTTGTGTTGAAGTTCCAACAAGAAAAGCGTTGTTCGCAATTACTGATGCTTTAAAAACCGCTGCTTTTGCACGGGCGACCGAAACTTCGTTTTAGGCAATTCTTAGTTCTTCCATAATTCCCGCAACCCTCGTCGGCACATCTTCTGCTTTTACCTATGCACAAAAGTTGAATTAATATATATTTTAAAAAATGTTAATGTATTTTACACGATTTAGCATGTTAACTTACTTTGAGTGTTGAGCAAAGCTGCTTCATGTAGTTATCTCGTTCACTAAAATATTGAATATAACCAAAATGTAATAAACTAGACACCTTTTCTAATTCTGTGTAGTGATCTTTTTTTTTTTTTCAAAAAAGTAACAAACTTTCTAATTCCGACTATTATGTGTACTCGATTGCTGCCCTGTCCAAATCAGCCTGCCCGTGCCACGTGTCTTAGTCCAATCAACTTGCCTCGTGCCACGTGGCTTGTCACGTGGATATTATTTATTTATTTTTATTTTTTTTGGAAAAAATTTCAATTTTTTTTTCGAAAATAATTACTAGAATTTTTTTCCGAAAAATTTCTAAAATTATTTTTCCGAAAATAATTATTTTTTTGAAAATATTTCCGAAATTATTTTTTCGAAATTATTTTAGAAATTATTTTTCAAAATTATTTTTTTCGAAATTATTTTTTTAGAAATTATTTTTAGAAATTATTTTTTCGAAATTATTTTTTCGAAATTATTTTTAAATTATTTTTTCTAAATTATTTTTAGAAAAAAAAATATTTTTAGAAATTATTTTAGAAAATTATTTTTCTAGAAATTTTTTTAGAAATTTTTTTTCGAAATTTTTTTTTATAAATTATTTCGAAAAAAAAATTTAGAAATTTTTTCGAAAAAAAAAAATTTAGAAATTATTTTCAAAAAAAAAATTTTGAAATTTTTTCGAAAAAGATTTTTTTTTTTTTTTTTTTTTTTTAAAGAATATCACGTGGCAAGCCCACGTGACACGGGCAAGCTGTTTGGGACTAAGACACTGGCACGACAGACTGATTGGACAGGCAGCAATCGAGTACACATAATAGTCGAATAAGAAAGTTGTTACTTATTAAAAAAAAAAAAATCACTATACAATAAAAAATTCAGTTATACATTTTTATAAAGATAATGCAACAGTTATACTTCTACATACAATTTTGCTGATATTTAAACCACAATCTCAAGTATTTAACAACCACAGAGTTCCTTGTACATCCGGAACATTACAACACGTACCTAAAACATCAGCAATTCAAACATAAAATAATGTCAAATTCAAATAAGCAAATGTCAATATATCTACCATAATATGGTTATGTTTTTTTTTTTTGGTTACACAGTAGTACATATGTTTGAAACTTGTAACACATACGGTTCTCGATGTCCCTTAAAATTAACCATGTCCGCTGAATTTTTGAAAATGACTTTACCCTTTTCGAAGTCACGTGCTTAGTAAGGTTTGGATTTGATTTCGTTTACAAATCTCTTTTTCCTTTCTAAAACTAATTTGAACTAATACAGTTCAAACTAAAATAAAAATTCCTATAGGGACAATATTAGAAATTAATTACAAACCTCAAGAACTAACAATGTAACTCTGAAAAGGTAAAATACGCATTTTCTAAAAGTTAATGGATTCGGGATAACTGTAGCAAATCACAAACCATCTGCATTACCAAATTTCAAATGCAGGAACTGTATTATAAAAGTTTTAGGACCCTAAACCATATTTGGATGTGTGATTTACTGTAAAAGTTTAAAGAAGTTTAAAATACCTCTTCACCATATTTTTCTCCAAACATTGCTATAGCACCAGCGCTTTTAGCATCAGCAATTGCCATCACTTTAGTTTGTAGAGACGTTGCATCTCCAATACATTCATTGATTAAATCTTCAACTTTTGTTAACTCATGGTAAGTTGAAATCAAATCTTAGCCGTTCAAATGCCACCAACGAACCAGCTTGTGACGTCTCTTGTCCTATAACTTTCTTAAGCGCAGCTTGTAGCAAGTGAGTAGCTGTATGATGGACCTGAAAAAGTCAACACAAATTATAGAAGTCAATTAAAATCGTGGTGGAAGTTATAGATAGCTCACAACTTAAAGTTTAAGTTATAATGGTGGGATATATATATACAACTAAATAAAATCAATATCGTAACGGTGTATAATAATATGTACCGACATGGTCTCGAAATCGATTTGTTTCACAACTTAATGCCGGTTTATCTCTTTTCAAGTAATTTACAAATCTCGTAATAAAATCACACCAAGTTGTGAAAACATATTTTACGACACGAAACACTATATATATATATATATATATAATATATATATATATATATATATATATATATATATATATATATATACATATATATATATATATATATATATATATATATATATATATAATATATATATATATATATATATATATATATATATATATATATACTAGCTGTCATGGCCCGCCCAATGTGATTATTGTTGAAAAAAGTAAGTTTACCAAAAATAAAGATACAAACATACTAAATTACATATGTTGCATACCAATAACTAATACCTTCGTCTAATACGTTAGGCGGGCTATTATTATTATTATATGTCGTACGTCTAATTCCTTCAGGGAGATGTTTAACCATTTTACTGAACTTAAATAATCAAAAAATCCTTTCACAAACTCATCAAAATTTGCAATTCATCCACGAATACACTCTAAATAAACTTAAATCGTCAACAAACCTGCGAATAACATCAAAACTTCATTCCACTTATTTTATTAAACTTACATAATCCAAAAATCCGCTACTAACCTCAAAACTTCATTACTTACTAATATTCTTCACACGCGAAGATACGCTAACTAAACTTAAATCCGCTAATAACGTTAAAACTTAATTACTTACTAAAAATCTTCACGCGTGAAGATCTCTAACTAAACTTAAATCTGCTGATAATCTCAAAAGTTCATTCTTTGCTAACATTCTTCACATGCGAAGATACTCTAACTAAACTTAAAGCCGCTAATAATCTCAAAAGTTCATTCCTTACTAATATTCTTCACATGCGAAGATACTCTAACTAAAGTTAAATCCGGTAATAATCTCAAAAGTTCATTCCGAATTCATATGCGAAGATATTCTAACTTAACTTAAATCCGCTAATAATATTAAAAGTTCATTACTTACTAAAAATCTTCACGCGCGAAGATACTCTAATTAAACTTAAATCCGATGTGGGTGAGTATTTTGAAACATAAAGGTTTTGAAAGGAAACCGATGGGCGGGCATGACTTTATAAAGTTCCTTGTAAGGTATTAGTTAAGTAGGGCTTCTTTGTTAATGTGTTAAACATGAAAATTATTTTGAGACAATTGCATATTGTTTGTCAGGGAAGAAAACTCATCACTGAAGAGCAGGCATACATGTGGAGATTTTTGTGTTTACTTTTATTAATAGTTCTTGTTGAGCACACCGCAGCAAGCAATTGTATACTGTTTGGGAAGCCCGACCGATGGGCGGGAATCAGTTATA
The DNA here is from genome assembly GCA_021014915.2 of Artemisia tridentata subsp. tridentata. Lineage (NCBI taxonomy): Eukaryota > Viridiplantae > Streptophyta > Magnoliopsida > Asterales > Asteraceae > Artemisia > Artemisia tridentata. The sequence continues at coordinate 444,347,317 of CP139509.1, read as the reverse complement.
AATATCCCTTGAAGGTATTAGTTAACGAATAATAAGATATAAATGTACAATGGTTTTGATGAATTAGCATCCGTATGCCAATAATCAGCTGTCTAATGTTTTTTGTTTCCCACTTTTGAGACAGCCACATGAAGACACATTGCAACAATGAATTGGTTACGGTTAAATTTTTACGCCATCTTATTCTCAAAAGTGCTGAGGATCCGCCCGATGGGCGGGCGTGACGTATGAATATCGTTAAAATAAATAAGTTAATGAAAAATTAGATATAAACGTACCAATTTTTATATTGAATGCATTAGCAATGAAAATAAATGAATGTTAACTTTTATTCGATAGTTAAAAATTACAAAATTATTCTTAAGAATATAGCGTATGATTTTAAATCAAATGCGAAATAAAAGTTCACACAACGTTTTTTCTTTTGTTTTCCCTACAAATATAAGATCACCTAAATACATGAACGCTTAAAAATGATAACCTGGGATTGACCCTATCCTGTTTTGGGGGACAAGTGTGAGAGTGGAGTGTTGCATCTACACATTCAAGTTGTTAAAAGAATGTGAGCTTTAAATTCAAGTTCTTTGTGGAGCTGACAATGTAAAATAACCACACAGCCTGCATGTGACCATGAATTTCTCAGCTCTCCGCTTTTTTGTTGAGTGGAATGACCCGTCTGACCATGTCTTTAACTTGACCAATTTTCTGTGTTACATTTTCGTCTAAAGATGCTGAAATTCAGTCAAAAAAGCCTTTATTCAAAACAAAGAAAAATCACCTTGATGACATGAATCAATATAAAAAATAGTATGAAGTGAATTCTTAAAGAAAGGGAAATAATGATCCCCATCTTTATGATGAACATATTATTTAGAGAAGTCGTCAAACCCTTTGCTGCGATACAGAAAGCTCCACTAAATTGCGAAAAAACTGCTTTTCCCTTTAACCCTTTGTACACAATTTAATTTCAATAAATTTTACTAAAGTTGATTCCTTTCCAAGATCCAATTCAACAAATTTCTTCAAAGTAAGATTTGGTGGCAGAAAGAGTCTGTAATGGTTTGATTTAGAGTAGGCCTGGGTCAACTTAGCCAACCCTGCATCAAATGGGTAATTCTTTAGGACATTTAGGATGACATAAAACACTGGATGCAACATATTAACAAAATAGTTTTTTTACCTCAAACACCCATAACTTCAGCAAGTCTTATTAAGCTAATAAACCCAACTTGTAAATTTATGGGTAAAACAATAAACTGAACTTCTATCCAAATAAATCAATAAAATCCTCAAAATTCGTTAGACAACAAACTGGGTTTAAAGTCGCAAAAAATATGTTTATAAAGAAGCAGGTCTCATCTGTTTCATTTGGATCTTTTTTAGTTCAAAAATGATATCTAATCTGCTAATTATAAAAATAAGTTCGGATCTTTTTAACTCACTACATTGGTGCTTGAGGCATGGTTCATCCATATATGTAACTGCTTGCAACGATGTCACATATTTGCAAACAGTTCCAGCCGAAGAGTGCTTCTACTCTCATTCTCTTCGATCTCATTCGACAAACGGTTGAGCTTCAATGATTCCATATCCACTGGTCCAGGTTACAGTTATCTGAAAATCAAATCAAAATTATATTATCCTCTTCTCCAAATTATTTACAGCACATCATGCAGTATTTCATAATTATGTTGTGATAGTTAGTTGATAAATTAAAGACAATGATAGATGAAGTGCACAGAAATATACCCAGAAAATTTACTACCATGAGAAACAGCTCATTCTCTAACTGCAGACATTGTTATCTGAAATACATTGAAAACTGTTCATCAGATGCTTACAAATCATGAAAAAAAAAACATTACTAAAAAGATACTGTAGACGGATAATTCACAAACTTACACCAGCCAACAAGACCAATGTAGTGCTTTGTTCTTTGTGTCTTAAAATGGGATTTGCTTGAGCACACCAGTCCTAACCTTTACCATTATAACAGAATAGATGATTATCGAAAACAATCACAGCACTAAAAGCAAGAACCAAAGATCAATCGCCATCCAAAAAATAAAACAGAAAATAAAAGAAATATAACTTGCATGTCGAGCACATAAGACAATTATTTACCTGTTAGGAGACCAGTTTCTAACCTTCTCGTCATCATCATATCTGGACCTGCTACGTTATCAATAAAATATATATATTCAAACCCAAAGTATCGATCTTTACAAAAACAGCAAAAATTGGATTCAGTTTATAATGTTTGAGATGCATACATGCCATTGATCATTAACCTCTGTTTCCTTAGGGTTTGGCCAGTAAATTAAATAAATAAAAAGGTTGTGCTGTATTTATCTTGTCACCTGATGCTATATACATATGCCCTGAAGAAAGTACCTCTAAATCTGTTATAATTGATTGTAGGACAATTCAAAAAATTAACTTTAAAACATCTTAAAAAATTGGTTTTATGACAATACCTGATATCCAGTAAAGCTTTTGCATTGCATTCTTGAAGAAAGAAGGATCAGCCAGCTTTCATGTGTGTAGATGTAAACTCACCAAGAAAGAAATCAGTTTGATAAAATTAACCACCATTGATTGTCATTGTTTAGGGTTTTGGAAAAGAACACGTAGAAAGCCAGGTTAATCATTCCCTGCACATATAACTAACGCTTTAACAACTGATATTAGCATCTATAAGTACTTTTTCATCTATCACGATAAAATCTTACATATAAAAGAACATGGCATTGCCTAATATGGTCAAATATTTAAGGTTTTCACTTACTGGGGTCAAAACTACAAACTTCCAAGTTTCTTGCGATTTTACCCGTTTTACATGCTGACCGTAACTGACATGTTCATAATCAAATGGGTAAAAGCTGACAACTCATATTGAATGTGTCCACAATTGTTTGCTTTTCTGTTACCTGGCAGCAAAGTAAACATAATATCAGCAAAAACAAATGAATTCAAATGTAAGCGGGTTCAAATCGACACATCTGATTTTAAAAAGTAACAAACATAAGCGGCATGAATTGGAAGTACCACGCCATGAGCAATGGAAATTGCAAAATTTTATCAAGATTGAACTTTGATATGTTTAGCTAATCTAAATGGTCACATTCTGTCTACAAATTTAAATCATATATGAGCCAAATTAGATCCTTCTGAGCATCTTCAAAATGTTTCATTAATTCGACATTCTCGGCATCTGTACCTATATCAAAGAGTGTTTGGCCTCTTCTACCCCATGCACTTGAAATTACAGCAAAGTCTGCACAAATGCATAAATTAAGATGCTACATCCTATAGATGTATATGAGATTACTGTACGCTTTTACTACACATCCACCCCCACTTTTTGATATCAAACATCATCTAAAATAATTGCTATTTTAAACAACATTAAACGTATGATAAGGAGTTTGCAAAAAAGGCATGAGTGCTATTAAGTGTATGCGTATCTAAGCTGCGAAACTACATGTGCACGGGATTTGAGTAGTGCTCTCGATGGTTGTACCTGTGCTCTGCTCACCTGCTGGTACTATAGAAATATTCAGGTTATACACAAATAGCAGGAACCAATAAAAAACAACAATGATGTGTCACGACAGAAGCATATTTACCCGACCGTGAAGCGAAATCTGACCTTTTCCTATTACGCGCATTTGCAAATGTGCTCCCAGCCGTTGTACCTGTGAGTAAAAAAAATTAAGGAAGCCTACACGTAAATAGTTAATGGGCCCGTAAGTTTTTAAGCTCCCGATTGCCAATCAGAAGAAAAATGTTGAGTTACATCAACTGCATACCCATTTCATATATTGGTGAGTTATATCTGATCCCAAAAAAAAAATTGTTTTATACCCATTACCCATCAGTTCTTCGGCATCTTTACACGGCTTTTTTCATGTTTAACTTATAATAAGAGTAATTATAGTTTTAACTCATAATAACCCAACCTCAAATTAAATTAATTAAATTACACCTAAAAACCAAGTATGCTGCTAAAAGAGAATTTGAAGAAAAATGTGAGATAGGTACTTACCTCGTCACATCTCTTAATCTGCAAACATCATTTACATATTTTCATGAACATTATATATTTTCACCATTCATCCAAAAAAAATCATATCGAGTTATATTATACATAAGGCCATTATAGTTCTGATGTCAACACAAAAGCCATACCCTAGTTTGTCATATACACTCCAACGTTGAATTCTTCCATAATCATGATTAATCGGGAAAGGATCGGACCCGGATTTTGCTGCAACAATTAATATAGCACAATGAAAGTCACATAAACATAAAAACATAAAGACCTCCACAACGAAATACCAAAACAAAATTAGTTTGACCCATTTATGACCGGCGTGGGTCAAATAACGACCGTAATTTGAAGAATATTTGTTAAATACTAGACAAACCTGATACGGTAACAAAATATTTGTTAAATTCGCCATCGTTTCTAACCACGACGCCGTTTCTTGTGCCACCTTGATCTTTCCGATTTACTGATCTTCTAAAAACCATTACTCGTAATTAACTAATATCCGTACATGATCAAATTAAAATATTCTGTATTTCCCATTTACTCGTATGTAATTATGTATATAGGCTGCGATATTTGCATATACAAATTAACATATTTAAACAATTAATATGAATGATTTGGATGCTCGGTAATACACTTGAGGTAATTATATCAGAGCATTGACAATACATAATATAAAACACTTACCGTGAAGAATATCTTGAAGAGAGACGATCTAAGCATACTCGTAGGCTAGTACTTTTAGCCCACCATCAACACAATACTCGAGTGGCCCAACCACATGATCATGTTTACGCCTTGATACCATAGAAACCTGTCATTAGGTTGGATAGCTACAGCCTGTGTATCGTTTGGTGCAGCCTCAATGGCACAATAACCTGCATTATTTCCTGAACCCATAATATTTTATTGAGTCCTCATTTTTTAAATTAGTGTCGCACTGGATAACAAAACTAAATATTAACATTAAAAGAAGATGATAAATTGTTTCATGAAAAGTTGGTTGTTGCTTACTTGGTGAATTGAAAAAAAGAATACATCTGGGTCATCATAGAATGCATCGTTAGTCCCATTCCCAAGAAAAACATCAAAGTCGATGATCAAGACACGCTTTAGCCCATGAACACATTGAACATATCGAGCTGCAATAGCTACAATATCAAATGGGCAGCACCCCGTTTGGAGGAGCTTGCTTTCCAGGAGGTCTTATCAATGTAAAACCAAATGGAGAGTACACATTTGTTTTTAATGCTGCCACCTACGAAAAATTAAACACAACAAACAAACTTAAACCAATTATTTTTACCTGGTATATCACATAACTCAATTCAATACATTATGTGGCCACTAACAAAAATTTACTATTGTATGGTGAAGCTCAAAATCATAAACGATTCCATAAACAAACTAAAGGTAATAAAAACTGAACAAACACACAAAATTATTCATAATTTTAGTAGCGAAATCAAAAAAATAATATTCATACCTAACTGAAAAACCGTATATCGAGTTTCTTGGATCATATACGAATCTTGGATCGTATAATTGAGAAACCGATCGAGTTTCTTGGATCATATAACTGAAAAAAAAAATAATGCATCTCGGTTTTTAGAAGGGTTCAATGGTGGTGATTTGTTAATGATGACTGGTTAGGAAGGGTGGCTGAGAAATTGGTTCTGTAAAAAAAAATAAAAAACAAACACACACTTGATCCAAGGATACCTCATCATCCGTAGCTGGAAAAAAAAGAAAAAAAAAACACAATTGAATAATAGTTTTTGTGTATACATGAAACCATTACAAACAACATACCTGTATACATATTACCAACAAAGAAGACGAACAATCTGCACATCAAATCAGAAAAGAAAAAAAGATAGTGTGTTTGATAATGAGATGAATGAGTGATAGTAGGGTTTTGGGAAAAAAATACTCCGTATAATATTATAAACAACATACCGAATGAGCCATTTAAAAATTGAGGGAAAAAAACCTTGAACATCTATGTTTTCTTGCAAACCTGTGATGAAGAAAACACAAAAATCCATAAACCGATCAGAGAAGATTGTGAGGAAAAGGACATTAGGGTTTTTGAGAAAAAGTATATTACGAATGAGGTGTGATTTTTTTTACGTATATGTTTTGATTAGGGTTACTTAACTTGTAGGGATTCTCCTAATTATATCATATAATTGTTTGCATAGGTTTATAGATTTGGGCTTGCAAGATATAATCAAAAAAATGTGTTGGTCTAGTGGTAATCAACTTTGTTGATGTTACCAACACCTTAAGTTCGAATCATGCAAGTGTCATTTTTTTAAAATTTCGGATTTAGAGGTCAAACATGCGAATTTTATTTGGTCAAACATTGCTTAGGTGGAATTAAGCCATGATTACTGGGCAATCAGCATGCTTACTGGGCAATCAGACTGCTTACTGGGCAATCCGGCATTTGATGGCGTCATACGCATCCTGTTATATATAATATGTAGATATATATATGCCTACTATTATAAAATTTTGATAAAATTACAACTTATAAACTCCCGTCAAAACTAAACTAGTAAACATTTAACTTACTTATATCGTTTATCAAAATTGTGAACACATAAAACGGAATTTTAGAAAATCTACATGAAGTTTTATAACAATGATAAAACAACTATTACGTGGACATATATTTTTAGTAACACATAATTCCCTCGAGAAATCAATACACATGCACGGGTCATGCCCGACTTCTATCACATAAATATACTTGTTATGTTTTTTTATTAAAACTAGACCAACAAAACATTTTATATACAACCTTTATATGTTCCTTTTCAAATTACAAATCATTTAAATGAAACCATCACTTACACATAAATTTTTCCTACACTTCCAAAATATATAACTATTTATATATTTTTATAACAACTATTTTTACATATCTTTAAAAATGACGTTCCATATCCCGACAACGTCTAGTATTGTTCATAGTCACTTTTCATTCATCGTCTTTCGGTTATTGTCAAATCGGAATCTTATTCGTCTTCGATATTTTTATTGTCATACAGTTATGCACTTCTAAGAGCCAATACCTACAATACTTAGAAACTTGTTTTTAAACTTAATTACTGCCACACAAGCAACAATAACGTAAACACTTTAAAAACTTTTGAATTAAATTTTGTGGAGTCTTAAACTTAAACTATGAACTAAAACATGCCTTACTAATCTAGGTCGTGTGTTGGTGCTGAACACTATCTGAACTATTGTATTATCTGACTGCTATTTGCCGAGGTGAGTTTATAGCCCCACTCTATTTATACTTGTTTTACAACTATGGGTTGAGAAACATGCAAAATGTTTTCTGGACCACAATAATGTTTATTGTCTCAAAACTATTGCGTAGTTGGCCTAAGCCCCTGACCCACTGTTATGCCCACCTTCATGAACCGTTAGTTCCCATTGGGAAGCCCGATTGTTATAAATAGATCTATTGGGGTGACTCCCCCGTTCGGTTGGCCAGACGGGTCAATGCGAGCGTATACCAAGTCGGACTACGAGTGTGTTGGGTTAAACACTCGCTATGGGCCCCTGATTATTATATATGTGCTATATTATAGCGCACTGAACTGTCGAGCCTCGGTTGCATGAACTTAGTGCTAGCGTAATAGACTATTTCAATATGACATTATATGCGTTGTAATGTTCATATACAAAACTCATGGTCCAAACTAACGATTTTACTGCCTATTTATAAACCTATGAACTCACCAGCGTAAGCAGACCTTTTAGCATATTTTTCTCAGGTGATAAAGCAAGTTATGGGCAAGGCGATGGTCATAAACTAATTACCGGAGTGTTTTCACATATTTTATGACTTGTTTTTATGGGACAACTAAACTCATGGGCCTTATTTTCTGAACACGAAATTCTGTTGTAAACTCTATTTATTTGAAAGAATGTATTTAAACGGAGTATGTATTCCGTTTTTTATTACCTTGTGTTATGATTACCAATTTTAGTAGCACCCCATGACCCGAATGCTTCCGCAATACCAGATTTTTGGGGGGGGGGTGTTACAGATTGGCATCAGAGCCTAGGTTATAGAGAACTAGGTACATATAAACCCTAAACTATAACCGCTTTTTTCAAAAACCAGTCCCTATGACCGCCACTTGTCTGCCAAGCCTATTGCTGGATGGTGCTCAAAGAAATCAGACGACACTTGGTTAGAGGAGTATCTGAAGAGGAAGCTGATAATGAGTGTCTAGGTGGTGATCTCGACTATTATGAACTAAAGCATAACATTATGCTTCAAGTCAGATCGAGCTCGACTGTTGCTGAGTTTCCATATATATGCTTTCTAAGTCTGCTTTTCATTTAGCGGTTTTATATCATACTTAATAACACAGTATTGTCTCCTTTTACAGGATTGCGCACCAAGGTCTGCCTGTGATTTTTTCCCGCAGTTCGAAGATCTAAGGCTTATATATACTTAATAAAAGATAAGAAGACATGTATTTTAGCCTCGAAATCAAAGGTATCATGAGTGTTAATTTAGGTCAATTGATACAGTTTTAGGAACCCATGATTTTCTGCAGAATTTGGCCACTTATATTCTGCAGAATATTATGTGCATAATTTTTTGGCCACTCTATGCTGAATTTTACGTTGTTTTAATCAGTTATTATAAGCCATTTTAAACAGAATTGTCCTGCCACTTTATGCGTATTTGGGCCTGTTTATATCAGCTACTATAAGTCATATTATGCAGTTTTTTTGCCACTTTATACGCAGTTCTGGGATGTTTGGATCACGTATATTGAATTATTTTACGCTAGCTTTTGTAACCACTTCATGCAGTAATTAGTGCTCAAGTTGGTGCTATTTGGTGAAGTATCTCAACCTGTTTGGAGCATAGTTTTGTGATGTTTGTAGTGTTCTTTTTTAGTTATACGAGTCAAACTACGCTGGCAATGCATCATCCCATTTTCTACTTCCAGGATTAACATCAAGAAAATATGATGAAAGAATGTTTGATTTTGTAAGGCAGCTGTGTAGGTTTGATGAGATACTCAAGCTACGTGGTGCTGAAAAATGATGAAATGAATGTATGATGTAATTAGGTCGAGTTATAATGCAAGAGGCTTAACTATAGCTGTTTGGGAAGACATGTCAATTGTCAGTGGAAATGAAGACTTTTCAGGACATGGTCATAAGAAGGGTTCAAAACAAGTAGTGAAGTTAATGAACTGAACATGTTACTTAGTTTGAAAAACATTTCAGTACTAAGAAAACCATGTATAGTTTGGAAATAACATAAATTCACATACCTGTGCATTATAATTACGTTTAGATTAAATTGTTACTTTAGTAGTTTTATGTGGAATTGTAAATCTTGAAGCTTTAATTCATAAAACCATCTATAGTTGGTGTGGAGGGTGTGGTCTAGGTCATGCCGTCCCATCAACTTTATATCATTATTTAAAAGGTTTTTGGCTAAAGCTAATTTTCTAATGCTTAATTGCTTTTTGTTTTTCTGAAAAAAACATTATGTACTTTTAAACTGTTACCTTATTTCAAAAGGGTAATGCATTTTTAGGAAGTAAATAAGGTAAAAAAATATAAACACTTAAATTGGGCCTTTGTAAAATGCAATTTCTAATCTTTACTAATATCCGCATACTATTCACCATTGCTTCATAAATAGACCCTTTATAGCCCCTTTAGGGGACCATAGCCCCAAACCCGAAAATGCCCCGTCCGATCTCTCACGTCTCTCTCTCATGTTCATATACTCCGGCTACAAACCCAGACCTAAATAAACCCTTCCGATCAACCATCACCTGATCCGAAATTCATCTATAGTTTCGGACCTCTTTTTTTTGCAGGCTAACTTACGTATACGAACAACCCGCGGCAACGCGCGAGCATATACCCTCGTTATAAACATAATAAGGATTACGGACTGATATTAGATATAACCATAACATATAAAATTGGATGAGTAAGGTGTTATATACCTCAACGATATTCACAAGGAGAATAAGAACTCGGGTACATGAAGTTTCTAGTCAAGTAGCACACGAACATATTCACCTTCTTCATAAACGAATGACACAGAGAGTGCGGCTTTCTATAGAGAACCAAAGCCATGTGTGGACAACCAGAGAATGTTATAGCAATGTTATACCAAGGATGGTCATTAAGAGTATCCCGTGACTGATGTCGTCAGAGTCACAAGTCGAGGAGAAACCACTTTCAAAAGCTTTGGGAATACATCGGATTTTGTAATTGTGAGATTAGAAAGTTGTGAAGCACAAATATTGATAATCTCCAAGCCATACATGCACATCCAGTGTAAAGTAAACTCCTTTAAGTTCACACTAGGCTCTTATCACTATCATCACCAACTTGAATGTGCTTCACATTTATAGGTTCTTAGTACTAAACTTGGTATGAAGCAACAAATTCTATTAACTGAAAGGGTGAGGTGTTTGAGAGCCTGATGCTATGAGTGTGTGCTAGTTTATAAAATTCTTAAAATTTTTGGTGAATACTCTGCGGATATGAGATCAAAGGGGGGAACTTCTACAAGGTTGTAGTGCTGAAAAGGTGCATGGTTTACAATTTTAACAAACTAAGGAAAATTACGAAGCAAACCACTAGAAGTCCCCGTAGGCTTCCAATTGACACTGTACTATTCTAACTAACATATCTCATGTCAAAAAAATAGAGAATGAGATGGATAAGATCCATGTGGCAAGCTTATTCCATCTTCATATGCAATCATACTTTCTCTTTCATGCATCATACTTGAGGTCCATTAGCAACTCAGCACAATCCGAAAATCTACTAATGTGGCTCGTATTATGTAACCTTTGATGCTTCTTTAGTCTGAAATCAATGCCTCTCAATTGTTTATTCTTCGATTTAATTGGAATTTGAAAACCTGAAATATTTTTAAGAGTAGCATCAAAACTGCTACTCTTACAAATATTTTGTTTTTCAGATTCCAATTAAATCTAAGAATAATTGGAAGGGTTGGAAACGGTTATATAGTGAAACAATAATCTTTTATATAATAAAACAAAACCCCAAGTGAGGACTTTTACATTTAAAAAAAATCAAGTCATTCCTTATTTGATAATGTTTTTTTAATTAGATTTATATTTTTAGATGTAGAATTATAATAATAACTAAATATTTGGCCAAACAATTAAAAGAAAAACGTTTTTGTATAAAAAAGGGAAAATACACATGGGCCTCTTTGTTATTTTTCATAATTGCAGGCTAAAAATATAATTTAAGTAAACATGGACTCCAGCATCATCTTTTTCTTTCATACGATGCTGAAACAACCCCATTCCTAAATTCCCTTATCAGTTTGTGGGTGTAAACACTACGATCCTAGAATCCTAAATCATTTTAAAAGCTATCAATTACCAGTTCAGGTTTGTTATGTTTTTAATTTTGTTAATTCATTAATTTAGTCGAAAGAATATTAAACTTAGGTTATGATTTAGTGCATTCTTTGCTCATGGATTCAATATGTTCATCAGTTATAACTTATTTTTTCCCTCCAAACCTATTTATGACTTTGTTTTTCTTACGAAGTGTTTTTAACGATGCATTAAGAACTTCTACGGGTAGTGTTTAACGTTGTGCTCTAACACACTGGCATTTTTTATTTTGACATATTGAGGGTCCAACACAAATCGAACCCATTCTGTGATGGTGCTCGGTTTGAACTACGGCTGCAATTTCTATAAAGGTTCGATTAAGAGCATGGTTATAAATTAATTTTTATAGATATACGAATTATAATATTTTTTGTTATTGCATCAGGCACCCCTTAAGTCGTGTTGCTTACCAATCATGTCATCTTTTTCAAGTTGAGCAGGTGTGTGTTTGTTCTTCTTCATAGTGTTTCTTTGTTGTTGTAGGGGAAATACGGTTGATGCCTTTAGACTTCACATAATGCAAAGAAGAAGTACTTTGAAATATTTGATGAATTAAAGCTTCTCCTAGCACGTCCTGACATGAATTAGCAGGTCAGCTTTATTTACAAGAATCACTCATTTGCTTTTATTATATTTATATTTATACTTATAGTTGCCGAAAAATATGAAAGTATTGGTTACTTATAATCGAGTTTTGATTTGATGGTTTAAAATGATTGTTTATTTATCTGATTGTTTGAGAGACAAATAAAATGCTACTTAAAGAAAGTGATGAACAAATAATCTGTTCTTTAGATTTTTGACGAATTTTCTTATTCCTTTTTTAAATTTAATTGGCTTTGGGTTGGCAAAATAGATGCCTCATTCTTTTAATTTTCAATAATTGAATCTCATTACTAAATAAAATGTTATCTCTGTTTAGTGTAGATTTTTTGGAACTCATTCTGTGTTTTGTGTTTCTTTTGTACAGGTTGTATGCACCCAACATCTTGACATGGACATTATAGTAACAATCAATCAACTCCAAGCTATTCTTGAGTTGTGGGAAATGCAGACAATGACGCCATTCATAGCCCCGACCACCACCAGCAACATTTCCTGCTTTCTCATCTCAGGAGAATAGCATTACTGCTATCATAATGGATGATTCCATGATTCAGATCTATAACCTTCGTGTGGATGAGGTACATTATATTGATTATGACAAGTTTTTAATAAAGGTGGCAATGACCCATTTTATATGGGTTGATTTGGGTTTTATTTTTAGGAAATCTCTGACAAGTTTCAAACAGGTAAAAAAAGCTTACAAAATAAATGAGTCAAAGGGCCAATCAGGTTCTAAGTCGACCAAACTTAAGTTATTTTTTTTTTAATATATAAGACCTCCCTAAATCACTTTACTCAGAAATTCAAATATTATTTCGGGCCAACCCAACCCACCGTGTACCAAATATGACCCGTTTTGACCCGTTACATCACCATTTTGCCACCTCCAGAGTATTTTCATTAGAGCTATGACATAATGTTTATTTTTGAAAGAAAGTTTATAATAGACACTAACATTGTACTAAGAAAAATCAATGTTTTAATCTTGCTAAATTAATGTGATTTTGTGTTAACGAGAATGGCGCCGGCCGCCGCGTTGCGGGCGGGCCTTTTTTTTTGCCGTTGTTCAGTAACATCCAAACACTCAAAACTACTTTTCTACTTAAAAAACACTATACGCAAATTAGCACTTAAACTAATAAGCTCTGGATACAACGAACAATTGGTTGCAGGTTTTACTAATTAAATATGAAAAGAAACGGATAAAATGGCACATAATGAAAAGACCAACATACCGGATCTTTGAGCACAGGAACTTATCGTCAAGTAATAAACGCTTCGTCCATGATGGTTTGCCTTCTTGAGGTGCAGACAGTTCTTCTCTTCTTTAGGCAAGTGTAGATTCCAGTGAGTACAATGTCGTCAATCCCACATTATTTTCTTCAACCTTAACAAAACAAACTGAAATTAACATAAAATTTGTAAAAAAGATCATGATTACATAGCGCTTGCAGGTAAGAAAAGGGAAACCTCTGCTTTATTTAGTGAATGGCAATTTCGACCCACCCAATGTCTATTTCTGCTGCATACAACCTCCAATTTCGTCTTCCACAAAAATTTGATTATTATTATAACAATCTGTTTTTTAATCAAATCACATTTAACCTGTTAAATCCCCTTTAATGGGATGTTACAGAGTTTAAAAAGAAACCCGTAACATATACTTCATATTGCTGTTATGATTCTCAATAATTGGCAACTTAAAGGAATTAAAGTGGGTCAAACTTTGGGTCAACAAAACCATTGATTGCTGATAACAGTTTGTTCACCCACCAATGTGGGATAAACATGAACCCATTTATTTTCCTTAAGCTTCATTCCAAATACCCTAATTTGAGACTCGATATCTCATTCACACTAACTCCGTTTTGGACATATAAAGTCTTGTTACGAAGCTCTCACGACAGACAACGTAGTCATATAAGGCTTTAACCATAATACTATATTTACTAATAGTAATCTATGTCCAAAGTTAGTGAAAACTCATTTTTCACTAAAATTTTCCAACACTAAGTTCATTGCATCTGGTTTTTAAATTGCTTAATCGGCACCTCCTATCGTGGTTGCTGGTACTTTGACATAGAAGACATCTCTGCAAATTTAATACAGAGGTAAACCGTAAACATACCATTGAACAAAAAATTAATAAACAAAGCAACTATGAGTTGCAGACGAATGTAGTACCTGATGAGACAAAGCCACATGGACTAAGACTGGTCATCGAAGGCTACCCGTATGCCAATGATGGATTACTTATTTGCTCTACAATTCAGGAGCTGGTTCATAAATATGTAAATCATTACTATATTGATAAACATGTTATCGTTTATGACACCGAACTTCAATCATGGTATTGTGAATCAGTAAAACTTATCGAGATAGTAACCATTCTGATATGGACTTCATCAGCACAACATATTGCACTTAATCAATCTTTTGAATTTGAAACCTGGAAAAATGCAATCACTTAAGATCTTTGAATGATCAGCTTTATATAGCCTTGAATGTATATTTTGAGGCTAATAAATCATAAAGAAACAGTCTTTAATCTTTTATATCAAATCAATAATTCAGTTTAATTTTGTGTATTCGACATACCCAGTTCAAAAAAGCCTATGTTAATCCACCCCAAAAAAACCTTAAGATATACAAAACCCTTAAACAATATCACACTATAAACCATAAATTCAACAAAAAGTATATATAAACAAACCTGCAAAGAAGATGGGTTTGTTTCTTCATGCGGCTTCATCCTCGACAAAATTAGTAACAACCCCTTTCTTTTTCCCCATCTTGAAATCCTTATGAAGCTTCCATCTAGATGGCTCTAGAGTTTGAAGCTGCCATCTCGAAAGATGATCCGAGGTTGAGAAACAGGTAAAAAAAGATGGCAGTGGCGCAGATTCCCACGGCGGCGGCACTGGATTCCAGCGACAATAGTTGCAGCAACATCAAAACTAAAAAATATTGTAACTAATGTTACAAAAACTCAAATATGTAAAAATAATATACATATCTATAAAAGATTACCTACCAAACTTAGAAAATATATAGATCTAACAAAAGAACTTCAAAAATACCTAAACAATCGGCTGGTGGTTTCTGTTATGGTGCTCCGTTTGTAGGTGGTGGTGGGCTTGTGGTGGTGGTCGGCTAGTGGGGATTGGCTAGTTGGTTGTGGGGGATCGGCTGTTAAGTCGTGAAGATGGTGTTCTAGGTTCTTCCTGCATCTATTCTAGGTTCTTCCTGCATCTTATCATATACTCCGTAATAAGTGGACTTGGACAAAAACGGGAGCAAAATGGACCAAAGTCACCAGGCCAAAGGAGCCCACTTTTTTTTGGCGGGAAACCCACGATGAAAACGGCGCCGTTTTGATTGTGAATTGATCATATATATAATGTAGATTTAGACCATTTGTGTATTCTTAGTTTGCCCATTCTTGAAAGGGTTTGATGCAGTAGCTAAAAGGGTAATGGTTGTTTCTTACCATATCATTACTATTAGCATTACTAAGACAACATGAGATCATGAGTGGTTCTTACTTAAAAAACATACCTTAACTAAATCAAAGATACAACTTAAAGACCGTGAATGCCAAGAACTGGAATATAAGAAACAACATAATCATACTTTGCTAAAACTAAGCATAAAAAAAGAGTAAGATATAAGAAGCATTTAGAAATATAAAATGCAAAATGAGGTGAAGGGATCGACCCGTTTTCACACTTTTAAATATGAAACAACACACACACATGCTATATATTGCCACTGTAAGAGCATCAGGTGTGGTAACCTAAGTTAAGGTTTCACACACTGCCACATCAGCGCCACATCAGCTTTAACATCTTAACCTTAACTAAAAAAAAAAAAACCCTTATCATAACTCAACCTTAACTCAATATTTTGTGCCCAACTTTTATCATAAAAAAACCTGAGTTAAAGCCTAACTCAACATGCACGGTGTGGTAACTCACCTTAACTCACTACCTTTAACGTGCGTTAAGGGCTTAACGCACAGCTTTAACTTTGACCTTAACTCACCCCCCTGCAATGGTAACTTGCCCTTAAGATGGTCCAACACCTAGCAAGTTACCATACCCCTTGTTCTAACAAGTATTAAACTTGATTCATCAATTCTTACTGTTATGCAAAATTGATACTCATGCATTCATCTCATGTACTGTTAAATTAAGTGTATTTAATATCATGGCCTTATAAATAATTAATATTTTTAAAAGTACGTAGTTTCATTTTGTTATTACTTTCTGATGTTGGGCTAGATCTTATATTTTTTTTTTTGCAACTGAAAACAATTTCCAGTGAAAAACGTTACTATGTACAGTTTCAAATGTCATTTAATGTAGAACACGAAAGAAATTTTGGAAAGTTGTTGTTGGAGAGAAATAGATGCATTTGAAGACAACTAGAAGGGTACCCGCATTATTACTTGGTATTCGGTGTAAATAGATATTAAATATAGACATAAAGAGGCGCCAAAGAATGCTTCTGTCTGAATTTTAGGGGGACTATTCTTTATAGCAAAAGACTGTAAAACACACGGATGTAGAAACAACCAAAATCAATCTACCAGTTATGTTGCATTAACTACTTATAAGCTTTTAAATATCAGAATATTAGGTAAGCAAATTACGGTTTTCGTGGAGTGTATGGGTGTTTAGTATTCTATGTCAAAGTACTTTGTAAAATACTTCGTAATATTTAGTTTCATTGCCATTCTAATATTTTGCTTTTGTATTTGAATCATCTTTAGGTTGTGCGATGACCGACAGTGTTCTTGCTGCAAATGGAAGGCATATGCAAACTATAGGGGCTGAAATGGGGCCTGAAAGCGGGATGAAAGGAAGGTGTTTTGGTGCTGAAATGGGGATGAAAGTAGGGGATTTTGGCTCTCAAATTGTGGCTAAAAAGTGTGGCTGTGTCTGCTGAAATGTATGTGTTTGGTAGCTGAAATGGGGGCTGCAGCGGGTGGGTTTCGTTGTTGAGGTAAAAGTATGATTGAAAGAATAGTTAGTTTATTTATTTATTTTTATTATTATTATTATTATTTTTAAACATATGTACATTACTGAACAACAAAATCAAGTTTGTAATGCATTTGGATCACGATAATTGCCGGTTATTTGCAGAAGATAATGAAGAGATTTTGCAATCGTTCTGAAAAATGGGGAAATCAATAATTTTGTATTCAAACATCCCGCCGCGAAGAGCGGGGCTTAAAAGCTCGTGACATTCAAATTGGGGGTGTTTGGATTATGTTGTTAGAGTGCTTGTCAGATTATTGTGTTTGCAAAACTAAAATAGTAAAAAAATGATGTTTGTAAAATGATTTACTAAACGTGATTATCTACGTTCTAGGAAAATTTAGTTTTGAAAATCATGCTTTATGAAACGCAGTATTGCAAACGAATAATCTTACTAAAGGGTGTTTGGAAATAACAAACACCTATAAAAACCTATAAAATGTTATAATAGTTGAATTAACATAATAACATCGTAAACCGACCATCAATATTCCAACATAAGATTAAACTATTGGTTTACCTAAATTATCGATGTAAGAACATAACAAACGGTAAGTAAATTTGGTTTATAAAGTTTTGTGATTAAACCTTTTATAAAATATACATACGACTCCTTACTACGTCAGTCAAGAATAATTAAAATCCAAAATTAAGAACCATAAATAAAACAAAAAAATTTATTCATTTTTTAATAGATAAAATTACATTATTCATAAAATTAGAGAAAACCCCGTGCGTGCACGGGCATTATAACTAGTTACTGTAATACAGAGTAGCTAACATTGCAAAAAGAAACGAACAAAATCACACTTGATTAAACTCATCATAATCAAGTGTAGTCGCATTTATATCAAAATGAAATCATTCCAAGAAGTAAAGCAATTATCAAAACAGATTCCATAACTCTATCATACAAAAGTTCAGAAACACAAATAATAAAAATCAAACCAGCCAAATCAATAAAAACATGTAGCCAAATCATACTTATAATCTAATGATATATATATGTTAAGCAAAAATATAGTTCTAAAACTTTTTTGAGACTTTAGGTGAAAAATAATCAAAAAAATATTATAACCGGACTTGTTTTAAAAATTAAAAATGAAATGACACATGTTTTAATATTTATAGATGGTTGAGGGAGGACAATCTTGCCAAGAGTGTTTGAAATTTGTTTTAAGTTGTTTAAGGTCAACTTAACATACTTTGCAATATCGGTATGTTTCTAAATTAAGTACTACTAAGGAGAATACGGATTTACCAAAGGCTTCTATAGAGGGTGTTGGTGAGGCTGTTGACCCGCCTAATCATGATCCGCCCATGAATGTTTCTCCAATGGTTACTAAGAATGACTCCTCTAGGTCGACTAATATTCATGGCTTCTTTTCGGATGACATGAATATTGGCCAGCTGAGGAGTGTTATTGATAAGCTTATGGATGATAATAAGGTACTTGAGGTTAATATGACTAATGCTATGGATAGTGTTGTTGAAACTAGTAAGTCAGTGAGTAAAACTAATGCGGGTTTGAACAACATTAAGTTAGTACCTATGAATCATAATGGTAAGAAGGATGGGAGTTTTAAGGATCAGCGTATGAAGGATCATGAAGCTTCTGTGTTGGAGGATAAGGCCTCGTGTTCATACACGGTTCTAAAGGAAGTGGATTCAAGTACTATTAAGCGTAGTGATCCGTATGTGGATGTGGTAATTGAAAGTGATGATGAAGTTTATGAGAACTACGATGATATCGCTAATTATTCATCCAGATCCAAGATCAACAGTGGTTCTTCAAGAGACTTCAAGGTGCAAGGACACAAAAAGAAATAGTTAGTTGTTGATGTTTATGGCATGTCATAAACATTTCTTTTGTGTTTCTTGTTGTTAGATAGCTTTGTTTAGCTTGTTTGTGTTTGTAATCTGCACATGTTGTGCATTTGAGTCGCCCTGATCGGGCATAGATGAGGGATTCACCCTCATCCTTTGTACTTCAACGTTTTTTTTGTTGTAATGCATCTTACCGGGTGAAAGACCATTTACTCAAAAAAAAAAGTGTCGAGTATGTAAAAGAAGGGAAATGATATGCACACGGTTCGTTTTTATTTGCACACAGAAATTCAAGATGAAAGGACATCTATACCCCTGCGAAAATTTATTGTCTTCATCATCATCCTGCAAAAATCTATTGAAAATTCACAACTGTTGCTACCTAAAAAAATCATAAGTCATGCATTCAACACCAAAAATTCATATATTGTATTGTTTCGATTCATGTTTTCTATTATCCAGTAACCAGTAAGTTTATCATAGCTTTCTTGAGCTTCTTTTTTTTTCGCTCTGTTACGATTGAAGAGCGAGAGAGAGAAACCAGCACCCGACTGCATCTCGACGCCCTTTTTCATACACCCGCTCATCAAGTGTTGGCTCATGGTAGTAAGTAGTAACACAACGGGGGGAAAAAAGTGGGCCGATTTTTTAGACAATCTTGCATCGTTTTTCTTGATTTTTTTTTGGACCCGTATCATTTTGAGGGGATAAATTTGAAGCAGTCAAGGATACACAGAAATCTATTAGCAGTTTATGACTCTTTGGTGAAAGTTTTACTTGTATTTCAGTGTAATAGGATGAAACTAATGTAACACACAAAGAAGTTGAAAAAAAGTTTTATATAATTGTTAGTGATAGTTGATCCATCATCAACTGCCCTATAACTAGTTGAGAAATAATTTTGTTTCTACTAAAAATGAGTATCCATGGGCGTTGAGTGATTTCCGGTGTAATGGTTTCTGAAGGAACAAAACATCATCAAAGAGAGATATAGGAAACAAGTAAGGGTATAAAAGGCATTTCACACTAAATTTATGTGTACAAATAAAAAGATGCCGTGTACATATCACTCCCCGTAAAAGAAACTAACTCATTCTAAACGAGTTATTTTTTTAATTGAGAGTTAGTAGCGTACTCCATTCTTCCAATTAGACAATCTTGGTCTTTTGATAAATAAATTAGCATGTCAAATATCATTTAAAAGGTACACCTGAATCATCTTCTTTGTACAAGGTTACACTCCATGTTAGCAAGATTAACGATCATTGATAACGGTTTTAGTTTGCAAGATTTTTTGAATAACCATGGTTTTCGACTTTTTGAGCGACTAATTTGCGGAATTTAAGTTTTCCTAAACAAACTTAAATCGAATAAATCTCCTCTTTTAAAAGTTTAACATGACCACTTCATTTTTTATTTTATTTTTGCATTAAACAATGTTTGAACTTGTGATCTCTTTTATTAATTAATCTTAGTTACAAACTTTATTGTAAGTCAACGACATTTAAATTTTCAAAAGCGTTTATATCAAACTATGTGCTATAAAAAAAGTAGAGTAAAATGCAGAAATGGTCTCTATGGTTTGCTCAAATTGCATATTTAGTCACTGGTATTTCGAAATTACAGGCGGCCTCCCTATGGGAAGTTTTTGGTTCCGTTTTGGTCCCTGGCCATTGCAGAAATGGTCCTTGTGGTTTGCTCATAATTGCACGTTTAGTCCCTGGCCAGGGACTAAAACAGAACCAAAAACTCCTCAGAGGGAGGCCGCCTGCAATTTCAAAAAATCAGAGACTAAATATGCAATCTGAGCAAACAACAGGGACCATTTCTGCAATTTACTCAAAAAAGTATATGACTTTTCCCATATAAATCTTCCTTAAAAGGCTTTCGTCCTTGGCCGCTCCTTCAACTGATTTCATTCATTCATAAACTCGCTTGAACGTGCCATCAAGAGCTCCAGCTGCAAGAGGATAGGATCTTTAGGCTGGGCACGAAAGCTGCATTGATTTGACTTCTTTGCTTCTGCTATTGAAGCGAAAAACCCCAAGAAAACTTTATCAATTCTCATTCTCATTTGCTTATTCTGTACTTTAGCTAGATCTTTTTGTTTTTTTCTCCGCTGGCAGGAATGACAAGCGCTTTAATTTGGCAAGTCTCTTCCGGATCGAGTGAAAGTGGAAATGCAACAAGTCTTCCGGCTTTGGAGTCTTCCTCGAGCACTGAATCATTGGCTACGTTTAGAGCTGAAATAGCAGCCGAAAACGAAGCGGAAATCTTTGCTCGAATACGAAGTCTCCAGAGCCGTGATTACTACAACCTTCCTCCACAGAATAATCCAGGGGAGTATGAGGGCTTGTTCGCGATCACTTGGATCAAGCTCTCAATGTTCCCCATTATAGGAACATCCTGGATATGGAATATTTTGAACTCACAGTATTAGAAAGAAAGGGTCTATTGCAAGATAGGCTCTTCAATCTTATGCTTGGTGAGCAAAATCTTTCTCGTATCATGGAACTTTCTCCATATACGAATATCCGGAGGGAGGCGTACGACTTCCTTGAGGGTAAGGTGGAGCCGGTTCTACATTTTGACCTTTGAAAATATTTCCTGTATTGATATGAAGTTGTTTAGACCGTTCACACCAAAAAAGCTACCCCCTCCGTCTCATATTTATTGTTCATATTTTCTTTTATGGATGTCTCAAATTAATTGTCCACAAAAGAGTAAATATTCTATTTGATTGGTTGAGAATTATAATGATCCCACTTAGGGCTGTAAACGAACCGGACGAACACGAACGGAGCCTTGTTCATGTTCGTTCATTTAATTTTAACCGCACAAATAAACGAACACGAACACTTAAACGGACGAATTTTCTTGTTCATGTTCGTCTATTAAGAAAATGACTTGTTCATGTTCGTTCATTAAGATACTAAACGAACGCTAAACGGACATAAACGATCGAACATAAATAAACATAGACAAACAACATAAACTTTATCAAATTCTGCATCTAATACTGTTTTATAAGTGTTGTTTTGTTTAAACAAACTAATTTTAAAATTATACAATTAAAAGATATGATACACCGAACATAAATAAATAAATGAAATTAAACGAACGTTAACGAACACATAATCGGACGTTCACGAACATAAATAAACGGACGTAACTTTTGTTCATGTTCGTTCATTTAACTAAACGATCGTAAAATATTGTTCATGTTCGTTCATTTAATAAATAAACGAACTTTTTACCGAACGGTTCATGAAATGTTCACTGAACGTTCAGTTCGTTTACAGCCCTAATACCACTTTTATTAAACTTTGTGATTATTATCTTCTGACAATAATTTTGAGACGAAGGGAGTATTTGACTACTTTTTCGTTAATTATATTTATAAGACTTTGATTACTGAAACATCATATCTTTCGAAGTTTATTCTTGAACCTTTTGAGCAAGCACAAACAGAACTTGCCTCACTCGAAAAACTAGAAGCATTGAACAACCTACAATCAAGTCCATAGTGGACCTCATTAAGCTCAGAGGACACAAGCAACAAGACAGCATTGAGTGAGCAGAAAAACTGCTCGATATTGAAAAAAATAATAATCTGTTAGTTAATAATTTAGATCCTGAAGCTGGAACATTAGTTGATAACCATACCTCATTCACATTTAGAAAAGGGATAAAAGATGAATGTACAAATATATAATATATAACGCTTAAAGAATAAACAACATTGTTAGAAGATGCAATTGATTTCAGATTGAATCCACATCAAAGTGTACAAATTACATGTTACATCACTATATTTTCGGATAGATAGGAGATGAGCTAATGGATATGATACATGATAGAGGAAGTATGATTGTACAAGAAGATAGAATGAGCAATTTGCCACATGGATATTATCCATCTCATTCTCTCCGTCGTTGACATGAAATATGTTACAAATTTAGCAAACTAAGGCAAATTACGAAGCAACCCACTAGTTAAACTAATGTGAGACGTCCTCATAGGCTTCCAATTCAGACACACTGAATTGGTCTAAATAACATATCTCATGTCAAAAAAAGAGAGAATGAGATGGACAAGATCCATGTGGCAAGGCTTATTCTATCTTCATATGCAATCATACTTTCTCTTTCATGCATCATACTTCAGATCCATTAACTCTCAATTGTTTATTCTTCGATTTAATTGGAATTTGAAAAACCTTAAATATTTTTAAGAGTAGCAGATCCATTAACTCTCAATTGTTTATTCTTCGATTTAATTGGAATTTGAAAAACCTTAAATATTTTTAAGAGTAGCAGCAAAAATGCTACTCTTAAAAATATTTCGTTTTTCGGATTCCAACTAAATCGAAGAATACTTGGAAGGGTCGGAAACGGTCCCGGGATTAACCCGGTAAGGCTGCGTACAATTGAGTCAAGGCTCACTTCCCTGGGTTACCTGAACATGAAAAACTACATCCGTTTAGCAAAACTATTTATATAGTGAAACAATAATTACTGTAATACTTACACAGTAACTAACATTGCAAAAAGAAACTAACAAAATCGCACTAAATGATTTCCTACATCGCATTAAACTTATCATAATCAAGAGCCTATATCAAAATGAAGTCATTCCAGAAAGTCAAGCAATTATCAAAACAGATTGCATAACTTTATCATACAAAAGTTCAGAAACACAAACAATAAAAATCAAACCAGCCAAATCAATAAAAACATGTAACCAAACCATACTTATAGTCTAATGACATATATCTGTTAATAAAAACATAGTTCTATGACTTATTTGAGACTTGGGTGAAAAATTACTAATAAAAAAATAAATAAATGAAATAAAATAACTGGACTTGTTTTAAAAATTAAAAAATGAAATAACACGTGTTGATCTAGAACTGTATAACAGCATAAGAGTATATATACAACATCTATCAAATGTTATCATTATATTTTTCTACTTTCATATAAAAGATCATAACTCTTATCAAGACAATTAACAACAGTTACAAAAACAGAGTATAAAAATAAGAGTTTGCTGTAAAGACTTACCCAAAAAATTTGATAGCCCGCCGTCGCCGCCCTGGCGTCTTTGTGATGTAGGGTTTTATGTTTTATGATCATATTGGGCCTTTATATACTATTTTTTTGTGTGAATGATATTAGGCGTTTGTTACGGTAACAGAGTTTTCTTTTCTTTTCTTTTTTTATTCTTTTTTTTTAATTATTATTATTATTATTTTTTTTTTAATGTGTGAATGATATCGTGACTTTATGTAAATAACTTTTTTTTAATTATTATTATTTTTTTAATGTGTGAATGATATTGTGACTTTATTACGGTAGAAGGATTCATTTTTAAAAGTTAAAAAGATTGTCGTGATCGAGTTAACCAGGATCACAAATTTTAAATGCATTTTTTTTTTTCAAAATTTTCTCTCTTTACTTGAAATGTACGGTTATAATTACTTTTTACTTGTCTCATTTTAATTTTTCTTATCACTGCATCCCTTTTCTATTGTGATGTTGTCAAAATATCTTTTTGACAGTGAAAACATAATTCCATCATATTTACGTTTGAAATATTTTTTACCTTATCTACATAACATCTCGTTTAATATAGCATGAGATTAGGCATTGGCAATATCAAACTAAGGTTTTGTTTGGTGACGCAGATTATGAGAAATTTTGGGGGCAACAGCTTTTTTTTTCACAAAATAATTTTTGTCTAAAAAGTAGCGTTGTTTGTCTGAACAACTTATAAAAGATTATAGTAAAAATAATCTCCAAAAATAAAAGCTCCTTGAACCAACTTATGAAAGATTATGGGGGCTACAGCTTTTTTTTTTTTCCACAAAATAATCTCCAATTATGTCATTTTACACTTTTAATTTACAATTTCAGCTAGTATGCCAAACATCACTGCAAAAAAAAAAATCTATAATTTTAATATTTTTCTGCATCAGCACCAGCACCAGCACCAGCACCAGCACCAGCACAAGCACAGCATCAGCACCAGCACCAGCACCAGCACCAGCAACAACTATTGTTGCCAAACATACCCTAAAAGTTATTATTAGTCGAATATACTGACCGAGGGATATGTCATTTATAAAAATCCAAATTACAATGTGAAAACAAAACAAAAAATAATAATAAAAAGTGCGAAAGAAAAATTAAAAAAAAAATGCGAGAAGATACATCAAATTGTCAAAAAGCTAATTTGTTGTTGATGTCGTTGCAAAATATGCTCCATAATATTTCGTTGAAGACTTTCGTGTGTTTCTTTATCACGTAAGTCTTTGGCTTTCCGTCGTTGTACTTCACAGCTCTCGATCAAAGTAAATTGTAATTTGGTTGCGGACTAACATACAACTAGTTGAATTCACTTATCACAAAACTTTTGATCTTTCAAAATCACGTTATGCAATATGATGCAAGTATACACAATTCTTCGTATCTTGTTGACATAGTATTGACGCGCCGGTTGTTGTATAATTTCCCAACGTCCTTGGAGGACACCAAAAACTCGTTCGAAATCCTTTCGAGCACTTTCTTGTTGCCTTTTAAATAATTCATGATTCTCATCTCGTGCCACCGTAAATGATTCGACAAAAAGTTGCTCATGGTGGGTAAATCCCGTCAGCTAGGTAATACCCTTTTTTATACGTAACTCCATTGACTTCAAACGGAGCCACAAGGGCGATGTCATCAATAAGGTCGTCGAACAACGGAGAATTATCTAAAACATTAATATCGTTATTTGCACATGCTACCCAAAAAATGTATGTTAAATCCACAAATCGTACGACGCAACAGCTTCAAGCATTATAGTTGGGTATTTTTTATCACCTATTCCATGTTTCCCGTGTCATGCTTTCGGCGGGGACGGACTCATAATTTTTCGAGAGAGTGTTGCACAATTGCCA
The DNA here is from genome assembly GCA_021014915.2 of Artemisia tridentata subsp. tridentata. NCBI lineage: Eukaryota > Viridiplantae > Streptophyta > Magnoliopsida > Asterales > Asteraceae > Artemisia > Artemisia tridentata. Next base: position 444,321,385 of record CP139509.1, on the reverse strand, counting down.
ATTAGGTTAACTAAAGTTGCACCATAAAAAATGAAAGTAGCAAAAAAAAATATTGAGGGTTGCCCATAACAAAAATCGCCAGTTTTTAATTCTTTTGCACTTCGTAACCAAAAATCAGGTGTATCCCGTGCCACACCCGACATCAATGCAAGTTCGTCCCTGGCTTTCAGACAATTTTTCCATTCTCATAAAATCAATGCTTCTAAGCATTCCTGGACATGAACCCTCTTATGTGTTGCATATATATTTTGAATGTCGTTAAAGTCGGATTTTCTTAAAAACTCAAGCATGTATAAATCAAGACAATCATGTGCAAAATATTCACCTATTTGTAGATATTCATCAAATGCATCAGGTGATGTCTCGTATGTCAATTGACGTATAGCATAAGTGCATTTTATAATAACACTAAAACTCATTTGACCCGTACATTTAGACTTCAAAGAATTTAAAATGCTCGAGAAGATGATCGTAAGTATAATTTTCAATACCTTAAAATATTTCTATAAATAGTTTACTGCTTATACAATATCGATGTCTAAAATAAGCCTCTAGATATTTTGGATCATCACCAAAATAGTCGGCTGACAAACGTGCTTCAACAACATCATGTTTACGATATATCATATTACAGGTACAAGAATTTTCTTGTTGTTGTTGCAACGTATTGTGATAATGATACGCTTGCGTTAAAAATTGTCATCTTCATCAGAATCGTAACCAATATTATCCAGATCAATAGTTTACAATAGAGAAAATTATAAAATTTGTGTAAAAAATAGTTAAACGAAGGTATGATGTATATAAAATGTGATTAAAAAATAATAATAATAAGTTTTAAGCGTTAAAACTAAATATAGCCGACAACTATTTTTGAAACAAAAGCAAGTGATAACATCAAATAGTCCTGATATTTTAGTGTCAATTTCCCCCTGATATGCTCACCATTTATATCATTTAACTTGAATATACACTCGTATTCGTTAATATTTTGTTTTCAGGTAAATTATGAGCATAGGAACGAAGAGACGCGGATTTGGAAGGTTATTGATGAAAATACACAAGAGTATGTTGACCAGACAAGAGTTACGGCGTAAATCCACTCTTTACTTACGCCGTAACAAATATTTACACTAGAAGACCCAAGTCAACGCTGACCAAGGTTACGGCGTAACTCCTACATAAGTTACGCCGTATATATATCTCCATGACTTAGAAGATTTCCGAGATCCAAGAAGTTACGACGTAACCACTTGTTAGGTTACGGCGTAAACCCGTGTACGAGGGTCTACGTTCGTAACCTACTTATGGGTTACGCCGTATATATGTCTCCAAGAGTTAGAAGAAATTCGTGACTTAAAGAAGTTACGGCTAACTATCCACATGGTTACGGCGTAAAACCATGTACGAAAGTTCTACGATCGTAACTTACCTCTAGGTTACGCCGTAAGTTCATCACTGAGGATAAGATCGTCCATGATACAAAGGTTACGGCGTAACTCTCTCTCAATAATGATAGAAAAGCGTAGAATATCCTGGATATAACTAGTTAGGTGGCACTTTGGCCCTTTGACATAATTAGCCCCTCAAGTCTCTTTGCTTCTATTTTAGCCACAACATATTATAACTTCTTTAATACTAGGCAACATTAGTCCCTTAAGTTATGCATCATATTTTATATTACTACATTAGTCATACTTTGACTATTAGTTTGACTATCGGGTTTGACTTCCACATACCTTTGTTGACCGACCAATCACATAAAGTCCTTATCATATTCCATCTAGGGTGGGGCCTACTCGTAACCGGGATACGGGTCTAACAATTCTACCCCCTTATTTAGATTTCGTCTCCGAAATCTATCATTCATTACTAACCTACACTTAGTCACACAACTCATCTCATTCCTAGCACCCTAAATTCCTAGTTCATTTAGTGCAACGATCTAAGTGATCTTGCAACTCCATACATACGATAACATATCACATATCCTTAATCCCCATTACTTCCCGTTTACTTTATACCATGCAACTCTTGCTTAGATTTTACATAATACAAGACATACTTATTACCACTAGTCATTATTCTAATCCGCTCTATTACCGTTACATCACAATCTCACTTGCTTTATCCTCTACTCTCATTCTTTGACTACTTGATACTTAAGAGCCTCGTACTATTTGACTTTACATAATTACACTCGACCAATACGTACACATTCTATTATTTTCATTCATCATATTTTGTTCCACGCCGCAAGACACATATATCATCATTACAATTTCTCCATCCCATCAAAGTTTCTCCTAAGTCTCAACTAAAAGCCATGACCTAATTCTAATCCTCCTATCTTAGTCTTTATAATTTCTAACTAATTCTAAACTTCCGCTTTCTACTTCTCTAACCCTACTCGTGCCGTGTCGGCAAAACATAAGCCCACTCATTTATACTTCCTTATTTACATGGAAAGGCGTCCCAATCGATGTAAATCAAGAAATATAAACTCATGGTTATGTACTCCCGACATAACACTACTACTCATATTTCCCAATTTAACTTTTATTATTTCATCATGTTTATACTTCATATTTCCTTTTTAGACTTGGATCCATATCATTAACACATTCATTATGGGGATATTTTTATTGCCAAGGATGTAGGCAACCCCATTTTCCAATGAAGGCAATACGTTTTCATCCCGAGGGATCTTTAATATTCATCCCGAAGGATTCCTTATCATTCATTTACTTGGTCATCCCGAAGGATACCACCTTTAACATTCATCCCGAAGGATCATTAACATTCACCCTTTATCACCTTAGCAATGGATCCAAGTCATAAGCACCTCACACACATCATTACATTCATATATTTTAGTGAACGCAAGCGCATAGAGCATATAAGCCTGCTTATTATAATTACACACTTCTATGTGTTTACACGTCTTACCACAACTTACTTTTTTTTAATCCTCGTTAACTAATTCCGCATCTTTACCATTACTCTTTTAGTCTCACTCGCTTTCTTTACATGTAGACCTTACATAGATCGTCAACTATAACACATTCATTCATTATTAATAATTACCGCTAATCGCCTTAGCCGTAATATAATTATTTCATGGCAATACCTTAACCTCATACATGCCCATCTCATTGTAGCTATTAATACTTAGGAAATTTCGCTCTATTTCATCATTTACTCAATCCCTATGCCTTTTCTCATTTTATAACTTTACTAAGTTCATCACGGACTTATTATGTATAAATTTATATCATTTCTTCAGCATGCTATGCTATAACACACATTCAACATTACCACACGTTCATAATTATGCTCCTAATACTTTGATTTTCCACTAACCCATCTCTAATACCTCATTAATGATCATCACACTAATTATAATTACTCATGAGGCCATGCTTTGGTCATCACTATCACACAAGCCCATGCACCTTCATTTTTAGTCACATTTCCTATAAACCACCACACAACTTATTACATCCATTCGCCCTCGCTAAACTACCATAGCACACAATCACATAATCATATAACAATCACCGACAATATCCGAGTGTACGGTAATCTATCATTTAAGCACGTCTAGTCCGTCATGGACTTACATTACGTTCACACCAATACTATAAACATGAACAACTCCTAACACCTTACGCTCATACAACATATCACGTATTCCACCTCATAACTTAGACAATCAATGACTCGAGTTTAACTCATTAATTCTACCATTAGTAAGTCCACATTCTCAATATTCACATTATATCCAACCAAAGCCTAATCCCACTATTGCTATAAGCACTTTCACATCGCACACCTAAGGCATCTATTTTCCACGTCTAATTCATTACTTCTATATTTCGCTATATTCACATAATCATATAATAATTACCGATACAACCCGAGGTGCACGGTAATCCTATCACTCACACATCAAATCTTCCACAACATAAATCACATAAAACACATCCATAAGTCCCCATCATTATACCCATATAGCAATTCACATAATTCGTTTCAAAACTCAACATTCACATCCTATAAAACTACATAATATTTGCCCGCATTCCTTAAACTTAAACTTAATGCGTCTACGAGTGGTTTAAGTCAAGGCAATCCTAAAGAAAACCTAATTCACTTAAAACGAAGCTCTGATACCAAGTTGTTACACCCCGTGCCCGATTAGACAAAAAATTAAAACTTTTTACGCGGAAACGCTTGACTTTTACGTACATCTGACTACTCTTTTGACAACTGACAAAAATCTATAAATTTCAGACCTTGAGCCTAATTTTAAATGAAACTAGACTCAATTACCTTCAAAACGACGGGTGGCACGACCCGTGACGACTTACGGATTAAAAGATATGATTTTTCAAAGTTTACCAAAATCTGTCCAAATTAAACCGAAATTTGGGAATTTTGGTCCCAAACCGAAATTTGGTGCCTCCAAACCGAAATTTCACCACTTTTGACAATAAACAACCCATGCTACCTTATTTCCACACCAAACTCACTCAAAACCATTAACATAACATACTAAATCGTTTACATAAACAATTAACCCGTTTGCTACCCAAAATGGGTAAAAACACTCTTAACCCAAACACCCCTTTAACTGCATAACCCCTTTTTACATCTTTTGACCCATTTCTTGAAAAGACAACTTCTATGACCCGATGATTAACGAAACATTCCAGATTTACTTCCTATATCATTAGGCTCATTTTCATATAGAAACATCTTCCGTTTGACTTCCAAAAATGGTACTTCACAAATTAGACAGGTTATGCAAATAACCTGTTTTGACCCATTTTCACTACAAACAACCCATACGACTTCCGTTTTACACCAAACTTGACCAACATCAATAACTTAACATATCCAACATGTTTCAATGACACTTGACCCGTTTACTACCCAAAACGGGTATATTTACAACTAAACCAAACGCCCCTTTAACTTTACTCACAACCGCTTAAAACACACTTTGACTCATCGTTAGACTCCCAAATCGTCATGACCACTTTGACATACATTTTGACACACGACTACACTTTAAAAATCAATAAAAGACCGACGGGGGTACAAACTTTATACTTGAGCTCGGTATTCTATACTAAGCTCCTATTTGCAATCTATCTATCAATCCGCTTCCAAACCCTTAGGCTATAGTCCAAGTACTTCCATTCCGCCGCACATAAACCTACAAAACATTGACAACTAAAAGAATAAGCTTACGCTTAGTAAGTAACCCAACACAAAACACATATCATACACATACTTTCACATAAGCATCATAACCGCTTCAAAAGCTTCTAAGCTACAACATTCAAACCATATCACGCATATCCTCATAACATAACTAATATCAATTCACAACAATCATAACCAACTACATACCTTAATTAGTCCAAAGCCGATAAACTAACATACTCCTAGCCAAGTCACTAGTCACCAACTCCCAACTCACAACTCACAACCATTCTAATCCAAGTCTCATGTTCTTACACAATCATAATACATATATGATAAATACATACATAACACATGTTTTAGGGAGAGTTACTTACCTTAGCTTTCAAAGCTAAGCTACTAACATAAATCCCACCATCAACATCTTCTAACCATCACATCATCATCATCATCTCTTTATCACAAACATCCTAAGTCATAATCATCATAATCACTTAATAACACATAATCAATAATTATAACAATGGTTTATATAACCATAACTCATCACTAAATACTTCTAATCATCACATAATCATATATTGATTATATGATGATCAATCCCACAAATCACTAACATAAAAGAGATTACTTACTTGGGATGATTATTGCTAAGCTTAACTCTTGAGGTGGGACACAAACCTTCATCAACACTTGATCATCATCATCCTGGTTCCCTCCCATTTTCCCTTCTAAAAACCGGCCTTCCAACTCTCTCTCAATAATGATAGAAAAGCGTAGAATATCCTGGATATAACTAGTTAGGTGGCACTTTGGCCCTTTGACATAATTAGCCCCTCAAGTCTCCTTGCTTCTATTTTAGCCACAACATATTATAACTTCTTTAATACTAGGCAACATTAGTCCCTTAAGTTATGCAACATATTTTATATTACTACATTAGTCATACTTTGACTATTAGTTTGACTATCGGGTTTGACTTCCACATAACTTTGTTGACCGACCAATCACATAAAGTCCTTATCATATTCCATCTTGGGTGGGGCCTACTCGTAACCGGGATACGGGTCTAACATGCGAATAGTGGTAAAAATTGACCATAGGACGCCTACTATCTTGTGTGAAACTGGACCAAAGAATCACTTATCAAGCGGAAGTACTTAAGAAGTTAAGGGGGGAAGTCTAAGTTCCGACAGGTCGGGCTTCCCGTAGAATAAGTCTTAGATTGTAGCGGTACGTAATGACTCTTACATAGTGGAACCCATAACCTCTCGTAATCATTAGGTCACATAATAGGACGCTATGGAAGGTAGGCTAGGCGAATTGCTCAACTGAGTCTAGTGACTTAAATCCCCATATGAAGCGATAGAAAACCTTAATTAGAAAACGTAATCATGGCATAACAAGATTAGTAATTAGGCTAGCACATTTCTCTCTATTAATATATCTTTACATTTTAATTGCGTTTATTTTCATTTCATTTCTTTTAATTAATCAATTTACAAAACCCCCTTTAAAACCAGTGACATTAGAACTTAGGTTAAATCCGCACGCATAGCTCTTGGGACGACCTCGGATTTATCGACAACTACACTATACACGACCGGGTACACTGCCCGTTAGTGCATTAGGTAGACCTTAGGTAGACGAGTAATTATAAATAGTGAAACCTGGTCAGAAATCCTACATCAAGTTTTTGGCGCCGCTGCCGGGAAGCTATTTTAAGATTTTGTTTAAGTTTTATATTTTTTTTTTTAATTTTCATCATCTCACGATTTCTTTTCCAGTTTCAGGTACCATGGGTGACTTTGACATCAATGAACTTACCCTCGAAGAATAGCTCGCTTTGACGCGAGAGGAACAAGGGCCTGGTTTGGTTAGGCCGGTTATTGGAGCTGATGTTCAATTCGAAATCAAGAATCAGTTCATAAGGGAGTTGAGGAAAGACCCTTTTTCTGGAAACAAGACCGAAGATGCTCATGAGCATATTGACAACGTCTTGTACATCGTGAGCCTGTTCAAAATTCCCGGAGTTTCTCACGATGCGATCATGCTCCAAGTGTTTCCTATGACACTCACGGGAGCTGCTAAGAGATGGGTTGATAGATTGCCAGCGGGGACTGTCAACACTTGGGATCTCTTAAAGAGATCATTTATCCAAAGATATTGCCCTCTTTCGAAGACGGCAAAGAAGCTTGAAGATATACATAACTTCAAGCACAATGGTGATGAGACATTGTACCAAGCTTGGGATAGGTACAAAGGAATCAACATTTCCACAAAGCAAATGCTTGATTCTCAGGGGCCGATCCCTGGGATGACTCCTATTCAAGCTCTCAAAGCTATAGAAGACATGGCTAACCTTTCTCAAAAATGGCATGATGGGGGTAGCAGTAGAAGCATAGGAGGAAGTTTGGACGGTATTTCGGTTATTACTAACAAACTTGAAAGTCTTGGCAGGGATATAAAGAAGCTGTAACACCCCCAAGTTACCGCAGCGGAACAGTAGAGTCAAGGGGGTATTACTTCATAATATAGATCAAGGTATAGAAAACGACCTCTAAATGAGACGTTTTGAAATATTATCATTCGAATTATTAAAATCAGAGTTAAACAAGAGGTTCAAAGTGTAAAGTTACATAGATGTTTTCAAAGTATTTCGAATGATAAAGATAAGATATGAGTCTTCAAGTATGCAAATGACTCTAGAATCCATGCATCCACTATCGCCTTAATAACCTGAGATAAACATGCTAAAAAGTGTCAACCAAAGGTTGGTGAGTTCATAGAGTTTAGTTTAAGAGTAAAGTATTTGAATAAAGATTTCCCCCGCAAAGGCATTGTAAATCCACTCAGTCCCAAGTCCCGCCCATACAAGACTTGCAACCTGTGTGTCTACAATCCACTGCTAACATAGAATGAATATGATAAATGTCTTGCATACCAATGCACAATATAATAGATGACTTGCATACCAATGCACAATGTATTAGATGACTTGCATAACAATGCACAATATAATAGATGACATGCATACCAATGCATAATGTATTTTAGATGACTTGCATACCAATGCACAATATAATAGATGACTTGCATACCAATGCATAATGTATTAGATGACTTGCATACCAATGCACAATATAATAGATGACTTGCATATCAATGCAAAACGTATTTGATAAACGAGAAAAGTATTTAAGCATGTATCTCCCCCAACCTGTGTGTCTACAACCCACTGCCAACATAGTATAATGAATAAAGTTTCCACCGCAAAGGCATTGTAAATCCACTCAGTCCCAAGTCCCGCCCATACAAGACTTGCAACCTGTGTGTTTACAACCCACTGCTCATAGATTTAGATTTCAGGATTATATTCACCCATGGTCGCGTCATTTTGGACCCATAGGCGGGGAACCACCATCCCAAATAGTACGTGTCACCCAACGTCTCGAATCTTGGACAAGGGTGGGGGTGTTGTCCCATACTAGTACTATTAATACCTCTCCTTTGACTTTGGATTCAAATCCACAAGAATAGATTTACACATAACAGTGTACAGTATAATAAGACTACACATCAAGTATTAACAGTATAAAGTATCATAAAGATTTGAATCATTGAGTAATTTCATCATAACGCTAAACATATATTTAAACGAATAAATAAACATAGTTTGAGCATGTATCTCCCCCAAAAGAGTTTAAAAACAAGTATAAAAATAGGGGCTATGAAACTCACGGTAATCCGTGAAATTTTCTAAAGTATAAATAAATATAGTTTGAGCATGTATCTCCCCCAAAAGTAGTTCAAAACGTATAAAAATAGGGGCTATGAATTCTCACCTTAGCTGTAATAGTCAAGGAAATGTTATGTCTAAAGTATCACGGGAACGGCTCCACACACGACCTGAATAATAGGGAAGTCTGAGATTTCGATGGTCTAAGTTTGATTGGATGTGAATAATGATTGTGAACGAATATCGAATAAAGAATCGGATTGTGATGTGAATGAATGTTATGCTTATTATGCTTAAAGTTCAAAAATAATATTATACATAATATTATCATGTTTTTATGTTTTTGACATCATGAATATCGCTTCCTCGAAAATTGTTGAATTAATACGTTAAGTTATTCGTTAAAATTACGTTAAGTAAATATAAACGTAACGAAAAATAAATATACTGAAACGAATGACAAAATGCATATGAAATTAGTAAAACATGAAATAGAAATGATTATAAATAATGTTTACTGTCAAGTCCTTGGTCTTTTACAGAATGTACACTTTATACCCTAACGGTCTAGGTTTTGCACCGTTAGTCCTTGGCTAGTATATAATTATATTTTAAGTCCGTGAAGGTTCCAATTTGTCATTTTATGGTCTCTAATTAATGTCTTAACCGTTTCTACCCAATATTTACAGAAATGACAGTTTTGAACTTTATTTCCTGAAAGTTACACTTTTGCCCCCAAATAGTAAAATGCGTTGCATTTTTAGTCCAAAACGTACAAAAATAAAAATGATGCTTGATATGTGTTAATATGAATATGTAAACGTCAAATAAATGTAGTACTCGTTATTCTAGCCATCCATGAAGGAGGTCAATGTATAATACGTAAAATTAAATGATAAGAAAGCGTAAAATGAAATAAAAATGATATGCGATTGAAATAAATAAAAATGAATGCGATAAGTAAAGGTACGAGTATGTAAGTGTCGAATATAGAATAAACGCAAGTTCTTAGCCATCCATTGAGGAGGTCATTGCATGAAACGTAAAATAAAATGAAAAGCGTATAAATGTAACAAAAATGATATATGATCAAAATAAAGGAAATATACGAGTAGGAAATGAATTTGAAAGACTTACGATACCTTAAATGGTGGAGTTTATACGTTCGAAACGATATAGAAAATTGATCAAGAGGTACTTCTTTCGTTAGAACAATCGACAAGTGATCGAATGAGAGAGTAATCAACTCGGACTTGGCTCAAAAAATGCTTCTAGTCTTATTGCAAATTCTCGGCAGTAGAGGGATTGAGAGATTTGCTTCAAATGTTTTAAGTTACAAAATGTGCGTTAAATGTATATATGCTATACGTATATATAGATGAAGTGCATGTGCATGTACTAGCAAATTTTATCATTCAAATACAAGTTGATTAGATAGTGTCAGTATAATATTCGATTATGGCAGATTTTTTTTGGATAGGATTAGATATTGCATGTGAATTAGTATATCATGAAATTCTCATATATATAAAGTAAAAAGAAATATGGCAAATTTTGTAATTTGCGTTCATATATATGTATATATATAAAAAATATATATATAAAAGTTGTATAGGTTATATAGTATACGTGTCCGAGTGATGTTTACTTTAGGTCTTGTTTATAAACCAAACGTTCAAAATAAAATGTGAGATTTATCACTCTTGAGTCTTGGGTGTATAGAAAATCGAGTTATGTAAAATAGATGATATTCTTGTGTGTCGAAATTAGATTTAAATGAGGCCAAGTATATATACTTTAAGTCGACTAGTAATAAAAGAAAAATAAGTTTTGGGCTTCTATTGAGTTGGGCCGTGAATAGTAATAGGCCAAAATATATTTAAGGGTCCTTTGATGTTTAATGAGTATGTTTGATCCGTCGTGGTCCGCGTGTGAGCTCGTTCCATAGTATCATAAATAATGTAACAATGTTTAAATAGAAATGTAATAAACAAAAAGTTTAAATTGGCTCGTAAAAATGGTTAAGTGAACAGTAACGACGTGTTAATACTAGATTAACGTTCACAAATGACTATGGAATTTTACGGATTGTTACAGTACCTACTCCTTATTTTTGAATCTCGTCCCGAGATTCAGTCTGCGTTATCTCTTAAAAGATGTTTACGAATAGTCGAGGCGTAAAGTTTAGAGCATTCATGTTCAAGCTTACGTGTCTAGGGTAGAATATGGCTTGTCTAAGGAAAACGTACCCATCATTTGTTAGCTGCATCCAATCTATACTTAATGTTCTCACTAAAACCCCGCTACTAGCTGTTATCCTAAAGGGGTCAATGCCGATTAACGTACACCTGATTGCATATGTCCACGTGTGTCATGATGCACTTATAATTATGTTGGCCACCATAATTATACTTGCCTCATTTCACACGTGTACATATCACCAAGCACACATATCTCGACATTACATAAAAGAGTAGGGTGTTCATTTCTCAGAAAATCCTCGAGTGAACTCATCAAATTTCTGCGGTAAGCGATAACCTTTATTTAACTTAATCTCATGTCTCATCAAACAAGAACTGTCACAAGATTAAGTTAAATAGCCAGTTATCACTAAGCTCCATGCTTTTGATGTCTCGATTTAGATTCTGAGATTTTTCCCTAAAAAGTATCCTCAAGAGAAATCCCCTTTTGAGCAAAATCATCAAATTTTTCTGCGGCTAAGTGATAACCTTCATTTAACTTAATCCCATGTCTCATCAAACAAGAACTGTCACAAGATTAAGTTAAATAGCCAGTTATCACTGAGCTCCACACCTCTGATGATTTGACTAAATGTTAAGATTCCTCTATTGGTGCAGATACTATAACATTTAACAGTTACCATTTAACAGTGCGCACATAAACGGGAATAGTTCTAAGCAAGCAAGACGATTAGGATAAGGATCTTAATGAATATAGCAGTTATAGTCTAGGTTCCTAAATGCAACCTAGTTCTCTATAACCTTAGGCTCTGATACCATTCTGTAACACCCCCAAATTACCGCAGCGGAACAGTAGAGTCAAGGGGGTATTACTTCATAATATAGATCAAGGTATAGAAAACGACCTCTAAATGAGACGTTTTGAAATATTATCATTCGAATTATTAAAATCAGAGTTAAACAAGAGGTTCAAAGTGTAAAGTTACATAGATGTTTTCAAAGTATTTCGAATGATAAAGATAAGATATGAGTCTTCAAGTATGCAAATGACTCTAGAATCCATGCATCCACTATCGCCTTAATAACCTGAGATAAACATGCTAAAAAGTGTCAACCAAAGGTTGGTGAGTTCATAGAGTTTAGTTTAAGAGTAAAGTATTTGAATAAAGATTTCCCCCGCAAAGGCATTGTAAATCCACTCAGTCCCAAGTCCCGCCCATACAAGACTTGCAACCTGTGTGTCTACAATCCACTGCTAACATAGAATGAATATGATAAATGTCTTGCATACCAATGCACAATATAATAGATGACTTGCATACCAATGCACAATGTATTAGATGACTTGCATAACAATGCACAATATAATAGATGACATGCATACCAATGCATAATGTATTTTAGATGACTTGCATACCAATGCACAATATAATAAATGACTTGCATACCAATGCATGATGTATTAGATGACTTGCATACCAATGCACAATATAATAGATGACTTGCATATCAATGCAAAACGTATTTGATAAACGAGAAAAGTATTTAAGCATGTATCTCCCCCAACCTGTGTGTCTACAACCCACTGCCAACATAGTATAATGAATAAAGTTTCCACCGCAAAGGCATTGTAAATCCACTCAGTCCCAAGTCCCGCCCATACAAGACTTGCAACCTGTGTGTTTACAACCCACTGCTCATAGATTTAGATTTCAGGATTATATTCACCCATGGTCGCGTCATTTTGGACCCATAGGCGAGGAACCACCATCCCAAATAGTACGTGTCACCCAACGTCTCGAATCTTGGACAAGGGTGGGGGTGTTGTCCCATACTAGTACTATTAATACCTCTCCTTTGACTTTGGATTCGAATTCACAATAATAGATTTACACATAACAGTGTACAGTATAATAAGACTACACATCAAGTATTAACAGTATAAAGTATCATAAAGATTTGAATCATTGAGTAATTTCATCATAACGCTAAACATATATTTGTTAAACGAATAAATAAACATAGTTTGAGCATGTATCTCCCCCAAAAGAGTTTAAAAACAAGTATAAAAATAGGGGCTATGAAACTCACGGTAAACCGTGAAAGTTTCTAGAGTATAAATAAATATAGTTTAAGCATGTATCTCCCCCAAAAGTAGTTCAAAACGTATAAAAATATGGGCTATGAAACTCACCTTAGCTGTAATAGTCAAGGAAATGTTATGTCTAAAGTATCACGGGAACGGCTCCACACACGACCTGAATAATAGGGAAGTCTGAGATTTCGATGGTCTAAGTTTGATTGGATGTGAATAATGATTGTGAACGAATATCGAATAAAGAATCGGATTGTGATGTGAATGAATGTTATGCTTATTATGCTTAAAGTTCAAAAATAATATTATACATAATATTATCATGTTTTTATGTTTTTGACATCATGAATATCGCTTCCTCGAAAATTGTTGAATTAATACGTTAAGTTATTCGTTAAAATTACGTTAAGTAAATATAAACGTAACGAAAAATAAATATACTGAAACGAATGACAAAATGCATATGAAATAAGTAAAACATGAAATAGAAATGATTATAAATAATGTTTACTGTCAAGTCCTTGGTCTTTTACAGAATGTACACTTTATACCCTAACGGTGTAGGTTTTGCACCGTTAGTCCTTGGCTAGTATATAATTATATTTTAAGTCCGTGAAGGTTCCAATTTGTCATTTTATGGTCTCTAATTAATGTCTTAACCGTTTCTACCCAATATTTACAGAAATGACAGTTTTGAACTTTATTTCCTGAAAGTTACACTTTTGCCCCCAAATAGTAAAATGCGTTGCATTTTTAGTCCAAAACGTACAAAAATAAAAATGATGCTTGATATGTGTTAATATGAATATGTAAACGTCAAATAAATTAGTACTCGTTATTCTAGCCATCCATGAAGGAGGTCAATGTATAATACGTAAAATTAAATGATAAGAAAGCGTAAAATGAAATAAAAATGATATGCGATTGAAATAAATAAAAATGAATGCGATAAGTAAAGGTACGAGTATGTAAGTGTCGAATATAGAATAAACGCAAGTTCTTAGCCATCCATTGAGGAGGTCATTGCATAAAACGTAAAATAAAATGAAAAGCGTATAAATGTAACAAAAATGATATACGATCAAAATAAAGGAAATACGATGCATGGTATGTTGAGATTGATATATACGAGTAGGAAGTGAATTTGAAAGACTTACGATACCTTAAATGGTGGAGTTTATACGTTCGAAACGATATAGAAAATTGATCAAGAGGTACTTCTTTTGTTAGAACAATCGACAAGTGATCGAATGAGAGAGTAACCAACTCGGACTTGGCTCAAAAAATGCTTCTAGTCTTATTGCAAATTCTCGGCAGTAGAGGGATTGAGAGATTTGCTTCAAATGTTTTAAGTTACAAAATGTGCGTTAAATGTATATATGCTATACGTATATATAGATGAAGTGCATGTGCATGTACTAGCAAATTTTTTCATTCAAATACAAGTTGATTAGATAGTGTCAGTGTAATATTCGATTATGGCAGATTTTTTTGGATAGGATTAGATATTGCATGTGAATTAGTATATCATGAAATTCTCGTATATATATAAAGTAAAAAGAAATATGGCAAATTTTGTAATTTGCGTTCATATATATGTATATATATAAAAAATATATATATGAAAGTTGTATAGGTTATATAGTATACGTGTCCGAGTGATGTTTACTTTAGGTCTTGTTTATAAACCAAACGTTCAAAATAAAATGTGAGATTTATCACTCTTGAGTCTTGGGTGTATAGAAAATCGAGTTATGTAAAATAGATGATATTCTTGCGTGTCGAAATTAGATTTAAATGAGGCCAAGTATATATACTTTAAGTCGACTCGTAATAAAAGAAAAATAAGTTTTAGTATAGGCTTCTATTTGAGTATGAGTCTGGGCCGTGAATAGTAATAGGACAAAATAATATTAAGGGTCTTTGATGTTTAATGAGTATGTTTGATCCGTCGTGGTATGCGTGTGAGCGTGTTCATAATATCATAAATATGTAACAATGTTTAAAATAGAAATGTAATAAACAAAGATTTAATTGACTCGTAAAAATGGTAAGTGAACAGTAAGACTGTTAATATAGATTAACGTTCACAAATGACTATGGAATATTATGGATTGTTACTATAAAGAAGCTGAAAGAAATGTGCATGCTATTCAATAGGATGCGAAATTTGTGAAGGTGCTCACCTAGCTAAAGACTGTCTTTAGAAGAAGAAGTAAAAAGTCGAAGAGGTAAATACGAAGAAGTAGGCATTTTCAAGGGAACACCAACAATGGAGCAAGATACCGTATAGGGCGTAAGGATACACTCGAGGATGGACAACCGACTTCTTACGGAGAAGGAAGTCTAGCCTAGAAGAATCAATTCAGAAGTACCTTGATGATTCGGCTAAAAAGCAAACGGAGTGAGAGGAATGGCTCAAGAATTTTCAAGAAGGAACTAATCTTAATCTCAAAACTCATGATGAGACTCTTAGAAATCTCGAAGCAAAAATTGGGCTTCTGACAAATGAAGTCCAAGAGCAAAACAAGAGAAACAAGGCTAGTTGTTCTAAGGACCCTGGAGCATGCAAGGCAATATTTACCAGCAGTGTAGAACCCATTTACACTCCTTTCAGGTACTAAGACGAAGAACTATATTACTTTTCTAACTTGTCTAAACAGGATGAACCCGAGTGCGAGGATGGAAATGAAGACTTATTAGATCCATCTCCGAAAGAAGGAAGCTGGTCTGTTGATGAACCAATAACGGTGGGAGAGGAAATCAAGTTGAATGAGCATTGTTCGGCTGTCATTCAAAACCTCTTACCTCCAAAGGAAAAAATACCCAGGAAGTTTTCTTCTTCCTTGTTCCATTAACAATTTATGTTTCAACAATGCACTAGCCGACCTTGGGGCTAGTATTAGCATCATGCCATTCTCTATGTGCAAAAGACTTAAATTAGGTCCTATCAAACCTATTTGCATGACTATAGAAATGACAGACAGAACTGTTAGCATACCTAAGGGAGTTTAAGAAAATGTCTTAGTTAAGATTGACAAGTTCACTTTTCGAGTGGATTTTGTCATTCTTGATATGGAAGAGGACCTAGAAATACCTTTGATTCTAGGAAGACCCCTCCTTGCTACAGCACGGGCTGTAATCGATGTTTTCAATAAACGCATTTCTTTGGAAGTCGAGAATGATAAACTAGTTTTTAATATGGATGAAAGGGGAAAATGTTATCCGATTGAGTCTGTGTGTGTCGTTAACAAGGAAATAACAAGGAAGGGTAGGGCTAGTAATAATGACATAATCCCTATCCACCAAACAGCACACGAGCACCATGAAACTAATAATATCAATTCTTCTAGTGTTGTTTTGCAGGAAATTAATGTTAGTTTAGAAGACAGAAGAAAGTTACGCCGTAACTCTACCAGTGAGTTACGACGTAACCAAGGTACTGACGTGATAGGAACTAGTTTACCACCAAATGCTAAATGCGTATCGATAGAGGAAAATCCTGAACTCAAAGTGATCGTTAGCTCATCCTTAACCAGCAAGGAAACGGAGACCATAACAAGACTCGCTATTCAGAATGAGAAGAAAATTAATAATGGTCGAAGAAAGATAGAGTTAAAATATCATTGGTGCGAAGCTATACCGGTGGACCATGATAAAGGATACGATTTATGGGCATCCTGTGACCATAATATGGATTTGTGTGATGGTGGTGGTGACGAAGTCAGGCTACGAAATAACAAGCATCTATGGACTTCGACTAGTGACCAACAGAGGAGGAACCTCAAATGGGAAGGAATAATACCATTCGACGATTGGATTCGTATCGTATATTGTAAGATTAATAGAGAAGAGAAAAGTAACATCTGGGAGAACCTGAACCGTTTCCGTGATGATGAAATACCCATCACTAAAGACGACCATAATGCACATAAAGTGAAGCTCACTGTGGAAAACTAGAAGGGGGGTTGAATAGTTTTTACCGTTTTTCAAGTTTTATTTGCTTTGTTACTATATGTTAATTCAAAGGAAACAATCACAAATAAATAATCACACAATATAAACAAAAGATAAAGAGAGGAAAGATCAAACCACACAACACTGTTGTTTATAGTGGTTCGGCTACAAGGACTCTCTTCCTTGCCCTACTCCACTCCCCGAGCTTCCAACTCGAGAGTTTATCTTTCACTAAGAAACAAACTCCTTTACTAGGCGGAGAAAACCTTTACACGTCGCTTACTTCCTTTTCCGGTACTAAGCTAAACACCGGGTTCTTTCACAAGGTAGAACCAACCTGACGTCGCCTATTTACTTTACCGACACTAAGCTAGATGTCGAGTTCTTTACAAGGGTACAACCACTCCCTACACTCTTTGTGCTTTAAGGACTAAAGCACTAACCACACTCACTGATTACAAATGATAGATATGATGTGTGAAACAAACTACAATATCACACAGTAATGCAACTAAAGGATTACGGTTCTGTAGATCCTTGAATGCTTGATCTCTCTTCTACAAAATGAAAGATCAAAGTGAAATGCAACTATGAATGATGTTAGTAAGATATGTACTGAATGAATATGTGTGTTAAGCTATATGAGTGATGAGAAAGCCAAATGATCAGCTTGCTATTTATAGGCAAGCTGATCTTCAGCTCACGGATCCCACGGATCCCTCAGAAGGGATCCGTCCTTCATTGGACTTGGATCCGTCCCTGTTGACAGCTAAGGGATTTGGTGTATCTTTCCAAATCTTCCATATCTTACCAAATCATCCAAGATCCTCAAATGTCAACTATGTAACTTGCAAATCTAAACAAGATATATCAAAGATATTGTATGTGATGTATGCAATGATGTCATGGAATGATTTTAGAATTAAAGTTTCCTTTTAAGGAAACAAGTTACTAAATAAGCAAACTTGTAATTCTTGGTTATTATGTGAAGTGTAAAATGTGTACTTAAGAGACTTAAGCTAGTATTTATTATTTGCTAAAAGATATTCCTTTTATTTGTCATTAACAAAACTAAGAAAAGATCAAAGAATATAAATAACGTTTTTGAGACGATATTTGTATTAACAATCTCCCCCTTTTTGTTGATGACAAAACATAAGGTATATTTTTGAGCAAGAAAATAAATATAGTATAAGTTCTTAAAAATATATATTAAGTTTGTTTATTAAAGAAAAGTTTTGTAAAAATGTATGTACTGTGATGAATCATAGTTAATGCAACCTTAGTCCTTTCTCCCCCTTTTTGTCGAAATAAAAAGAGTAGCGTAGCGGAATGCGATTTTGAGAACTTTAAAGCTCCCCCTTGTTTTATACTCCCCCTAGATGGAGTAATCAAGGAAATGATGCATGAATCTACAAAACAAACGGTTAGTATATGAAATGCTTATGAAATGCTCCCCCTCAATGTATACTCCTCACTTCTCGAGTACCAACGTATACTTTGAAGGGTATGATATGCTGCAAATGAAGTGTTAGTAATGAATGACTTCAATGAAGAAGTAGAATGCTTGTGAAGTATTCTTCCAAACAAGCCTTTCAATATGTTTTGACTTATAAAAGTCAAAGTAAGTGTCTGATCATTATTTGTACCTAAAGCAATCATAATCAAGGTATAATATAGGCTATATAAGGATGTTAGTACACAATGATAATGATAATATGCAATATGTTGATCACTCATAAGCATAAAACATCACATTCATAGATATTGAAAATTTTGTGACAAAAGTCACAATGATGAAATGATGTTACAAGTACAATAAAAAGACATCCTAGAAAGAAATAAAAAGTCCTAAAGCAACAATTTAAAAGGTCCTAACAACTAGTCTAGAAAGCTCCTATTGAGGAGGATGAGAGATGGCGTTTAAACGTTCAAGAACATGGTTCAAGATGAACCTCATCTCATTTTGAAGCTCATGGACCAAGATGTTGGTCCTTTGGGCCAAGTGAGCCGTTCTCTCACAATGTGCGCAATCATGACTTGAGAAGCCGGGAGGAAGACTAGGCTCCAAGTTTTGTTGTGGTGGTGGTGGTGATGGTGGTTGGTTGTTGTTGTTGTTTGATGGTTGTTGTGGTGTTTGGAGGGAGTTCATAAGGATGTTTTGAATGTCCATTGCTTCATGAAGGCGATGGTCAACCATACCCGAGAGAGTATAGAGTTGTGTTAACTCCTCACTTATCTCCTCTTGTGTTTGAGGAATGTTGCTCCACATCGCCTCATCTATGGCGATGAGTGTTGAAGTTGGTGATAGTGGTGGTATTTGGGGACGAGGTTGTGGTGCTTCACGGTATAGAGGACCATGAATCTCCGGATGGAGAGGATGAAATAGCATAGGTTCTAAGTTTTCAAGACTTATTGGTGGAGGATTGGTTGATGTAGGTGGAAGATCTTCTAATTCTTCAAGATATGGTTTTGGGAGATGTTGGTGGTGTCCTAAATAGTTCCATGGGTTGGAGTTTTGGTGAGGATGGTGATGAGGCAGACTTCTCAGACTGTGATGGAGCGGGAGCGGAGCGGGAGCGGGTGGGTGGTGTGGTTGCTACAGGAGTAATGGTAGGAGGTGGTGTTTTTATGACTACATGTGAAGGAGTTGGAGTGGTTAAAGTAAGGAAGTTTTCACTAGCAATGGGTGAGGATATGTTTAGTGGTGATGATTCTTCAGAGGATGAATTGTGAATGTTGATGAAACAACAAGGTTTCACACTAATACGGGCTGTTCTTTTTAGTGGCTTGGATGTGGAGGAGTTGTTTGATTTTGTCATTGAGACTTTTTGGTGAAGTATGATAGCTAAAATGTACAAGAGAAAAAATGGTTGTGATGTGAATTGAAGATCCTAAAGTGCTAATTTATAGACAGAAGGTTTGTGAGTCTGTGTGTTTGGATTTGATGTGAATCCAATAGAGAATGTTGGTTTCTAATGATTTGGAACAAAAATTTGTGCAGGTCATATCAAGGAAGTCAATCCATTGAGCTTTGGTTGAGTAATGTGTTGTGGATTTGCAGTAAATACAAGGAGATAGTGGAAAATCTTATGATTTGATATTTCCACGGATTTGACGGATCCCTAAAAAGGGTTCCTTCTTTGTATCAGTTTGGTAACTCACACCTAAAATTCAAAAATTTAAATTTTGGTGGGAAATTTTGTTCCTAAGTTTCTAAGAATTCCTAAATGATTCTAAGATGAATTATTATCAGTGAATGAATCCTAAATGATACTAAACACTAAGATTTAAGAATTGTGATTAGTCGAAAAAGTTTAAGAATTATGCTGGGGAACCTGCGGATCCAAGTTGTTTCACATGCGGATCCAAAGTTTGGGATCCGCCGAATCCGCAGGTAGGCGGATGGCGGAACCAACGATAAGCCTTGGCGGAGCCAAAGTTTGGGATCCGCCGGATCCGTGTGCTAAATTTCTAAACTAAACAGAAGACTTGTCATATTTTGCGCTTTTCGACGAAAACCCGAAAATTCACTTAGACCTTACTTAACATCTAATATGTATAGCAAAACAACTAAATATGACAATATTAACACACGATTGAACATAGTTTAATCCGTTCTTAGAAACTTACCGTTTTAGGTGTTATGCCAAACATAGGCTATAACCCGGAAAATTGATAACCATGAGGGTTATCTACCTGCAAATGTTAGTTATGACACATACATAATAAGTATTATCAGATAAAGTCGAGACACATAGAAGTTTAACATCACATAGTTTAACATTGTTCAAATCCAAACACTCCTTCAACTAAGCTTCTTCTTCAACTTCTTCATTCCTTTGTGCAATTTCATCATCCAATGACCAAGATTCTTTACCATTCCTGTAATGTTTCGATACTCAGCGGATTCATTTGGAATTGGAGGAAGATGGCTCAAGTATTCGGGTGGAGGAATTCTAGAATTTGGCAAACCATCATCTTCACTCATTGAAGATGATGAGGATGATGTTGGTACACGAGGACGTTTACCCTTATCAACACTAACCCTAAAGTCACTCAAAGGAACGAAGGTATGTTCAATTTCATTATATTCAGGAACAAAACCTAACGGGTTTGGACGGGCGGGTGCAAAGGCTCTATAGAGGCGAGTTAAGAGCATTCCATAAGGCATTGCAATCTTGCCTTGAACCGGAATGTCACACATTCTTTTGGCAACATAATAAGCAAGATTGAAGGGTTGATGAGTAGAGATGTTGTACATCATATGACACAAACAAGCATTGATGTGATCACGGTTTCCTATGGTACACATCACATTAGCCCTTAAGACGTCTTCCATTTTCTTGAATTCGGGTTTGAGTTCATTTAGCTCCATTGCAAATGGATCTCTAGCAACTTCACGGCCACGATACATCCTTGTGGGGTTGTTCTTAGGAATGAAGAGATGTTCCCTAATCTCTTCTTTTGATGCGAGAGGAGTGACATATGGTGCCGTCCTATCGAGATTGGATTCTAAGATTGTTAAGGACCATTTTTCCGAGTAAATACATGTCCCTTGACTTGGAATGCCCAAGACCTCACCAAATTGCTCAAGAGGGATGTTGACAAAATTTCCATTTAGAGTAAACTGAAGACTTAAGAAACCTTGGTCACATGAACTAAGACCTACACTAGCATAGAACTCAAGAATGAACCTAGGGACGATTGGTTCATCTATATCCAAAAGAGTATCAAATCGTATGGCGGCTAATTGTTCCCTAAGTTGTTTTCCTTCATAGAACGAGGAATCTACGACTCTACCCTCATGGACATACTTTTTCTCTAAAGCTTTGAAAATTTCGATTTGGGCATTGGTTAGACCTTTGGTTTTGTGGACTTCGGGTAAGTAGTTAACGGTTCTTTTGTGATTGTAGTTGGTTGCGGGAGGCATGATTTTCCTAAATACAAAAATTACATAGTTTTAGTTGAAATGATCAAATTTAGTGTAAAATTCCTAGTGTGTGCCTACATGGAGACAATGTGGAGGTGCGGTTATCTCGACCCTTTTTGATGCATGAAAATTTAGTTTATGCAAGTTTAGTGTAAAAAACAAGAGATAACCCAAACGCTCCTATTTCAATGTAGCTACGGTTGAATGTACCCGAAAATACATATTAATTATGTATTTCCTTTAGCATTCAAGAGACATTATGCAAGTGATGGCTAAAAGATAACGTTTTTGCATTTGTATGAACAATGTTCAAAAGAAATCATTTTACCTAGTCGTTAGAAGGTTTTAGTAAGAAAATTTTCAAGGGGTTTTGTTAAATTAAGACAATGTGCTATGAGATGTAATTCCTAACTAAGAAAAACATGTTTTTAAGTGTAATGCAGTAAACATGCTTCATGATTTGTCAAAAATTATGCATACACCCCAAGTTTTGGTTTTGTGCATGAAATAGAAATCCTAGACGCAAATCAGGAGTATAAATATGATAAGAATACTTACAGTGGTGTTAGAAGCACAAATTTGTGGAAGAAAATGGTCTAAATTGTGATGGAGATTTAGTGTGTGTCGAATACAGTAAGGTGATATGTTTTGGAGTGAGGAATGAATAGTACTTGTTCTTGTTTATTAAATAATAAACTTGACTGTGCATGCGACGGATCCGGCGGATCCAAAACAAAGGATCCGTCCTTGTTATCGATTGGATCCGCGGATCAGAACACAAGTTTTGGTTTAGTGTCGTGTGTGGTTAAACTAATGTTTACACTAATGTTTTTCCTAATCACTAGGTTCCATTAATCCTAATCCAAGTCTAAGATAGTTGAAAGGTTCTCGTTTAAGTGGTTTTGTGAGAATATCGGCAATGTTGTCCTCTGAGGAAACTTTCTCAATTGAGATGATTCCCTTCTGTACATTGTCGCGAAGGAAGTGATGGCGTATTTCAATATGTTTGGTTCTAGCGTGTTGGACTGGATTTTTGCTTAGATCGATAGCACCTTTGTTGTCGCAAAGAATGGGAATGTTGTTGAGTTCAATTCCATAGTCGACAAGAGCTTGTTTCATCCATAGTGCTTGTTGACACGCCTTTCCTGCAGACACATACTCTGCCTCTGTTGTTGAGATTGCGAGGGCAGTTTGTTTCTTAGCGAACCATGATGTGAGACAATATCCTACAAAAGTACAAATACCACTAGTACTTTTCCTATCAACATAGTCACCAGCATGATCTGAGTCGGTATACACTATGGTTTCTACACCCATTCCTTTGGGATACCATAATCCTAAGTGTGTAGTACCTTTGATGTACCTAAATATCCATTTAACGGCTTCAAGATGGGAGATTTTTGGATCTTCTTGAAAACGTGCACATAGACAAACACTAAACATAATGTCAGGCCTACTAGCCGTAAGATAGAGTAAACTACCAATCATTCCTCTATATTTAGTGCTATCTACGGATTCATTTTCTTCATCCTTAGTGAGTTTGGTTTCGGAGGACATGGGTGTTCTCATGGGTTTTGAGTCTTCAAGACCAAACTTATTAAGCATATCTTTGATATACTTTGATTGGTTGAAGAATATCCCATCTTCTAATTGTTTAATTTGGAGACCTAAGAAAAAGTTTAGTTCCCCCATCATACTCATTTCAAACTCGTCATGCATGATTTTTGAGAAATCGTCGCATAACTCTTGACAAGTTGACCCGAATATAATGTCATCCACATATATCTGGACTATGATAATATGTGATCCCTTTTTCTTGGTGAAGAGAGTATTATCTACTAGGCCCATGGTATACTTATGGTCAACTAGGAAGGTCTTAAGTCGATCATACCAAGCCTTTGGTGCTTGCTTAAGTCCGTATAAAGCTTTCTTAAGTTTGAAAACATAATTTGGTTTTTCAAAGTCGGCAAAGCCGGGAGGTTGTGCAACATATACTTCTTCATTTATAAAACCATTTAAGAAATCACTTTTGACATCCATTTGAAATAACTTAAAATCATGTGCACATGCATATGCAAGTAATATCCTAATAGACTCAAGTCTAGCTACGGGTGCAAAAGTTTCATCGTAATCTATACCTTCTTGTTGATTGTAGCCTTGAGCTACTAGCCTAGCTTTATTTCTAGATACAATACCATTTTCATCCATTTTATTTCTAAAGACCCATTTGGTGCCGATTATGGTTTGGTTTTTAGGTGGAGGGACCAATGTCCAAACATCATTTCTAATAAATTGATTTAGTTCTTCTTGCATAGCAATTACCCAAGATTCATCTTTTATTGCCTCGTCTATATTTTTAGGCTCAACAGTTGTAATAAAACAAAAATAGTTACTTTCATTTTGAGCTTTGGATCTTAATGTTCTTTCATTAAGTTTTCCTATGACGTTTTCTAATGGATGACTTTTAGTTTCTTTAATATTGACTATTTCTCCTTTTACGGGTTCATTGTCATTTTCAATGTTTTCTATATCATTAGCCATTTGACTTTCAACTAAGTCATCATCTACCAAAGGTGATGTCTTAGAGGGAGGTGGACTTTCGTTGAATGTTACGTTCAACGATTCCTCGACTCTTGATGTTTCCTTGTTTAATACTATGTATGCTTTACTGTTTTGTGAGTACCCAAGAAATACACCTTCATACGACTTTGGGTCGAACTTAGTGAGATAATCCTTTGTGTTTAAAATGAAGCACTTGCTTCCAAAAACTCTAAAATATCCTAATGTAGGCTTTTTGCCTCGATAAATTTCATAAGGAGTTTTATTTAAAAATTGTCTAATTAAAACTCTATTTAGGATATATGTGGAAGTATCTACAGCGTGACACCAAAACTTTTGAGGTATGTTTTGTTCATTTAACATAGTTCTACTCATTTCTTGAATTGTTCTATTTTTACGTTCTACTACACCATTAGATTGAGGTGTACGAGGAGCCGAGAAATTATGAGTTATTCCATTATTATCACAAAAATTTCCAAACTGTATTTCATTGTCAAATTCTCGACCATGGTCAGTTCTAATAGATACTATGTTACTTCCTATTTGATTTTGAATTTTCTTGCTTAGAATTTCAAACTTATCGAATGCCTCATTTTTAGTTTTCAAAAATTTTGTCCATGTATATCTAGAGTAATCATCTACTATGACTAAAGTGTAAAAATTTCCTCCATAACTTTGTATAGCCGACGGGCCAAACAAATCCATATGTAATAATTCTAGGCATCTAGATGTAGATACCATGTTTTTAGCCTTATGGCTATTATGTACTTGTTTCCCAATTTTGCAAGCATCACAAAAGTGTTGGTCATATTTCAACTTAGGTAGGTTCCTAACGAGTTCTTTGGATGACAAAGATTGAATAAGCCTCATATTAGCATGACCTAAGCGTCGATGCCATAGAGTTGAGTTTTCGTCCAAGGAGGTAAGACATAACTTATCTTTAGGTGTTTTATCTAATTTCATAACATAGACATTATTCTTTAAAACACATTTTCCTACGGTTATGCCATCTTTAAGTATTTTACTTCCATTTTCACTGAAAAGGACGTTATACTTTTTGCGGCATAATTGACTTATACTAAGTAAATTAAATCCTAAATTATCTACATGAGCAAAATCATCAATAGATAGAGAGTCATGAGAGATTGTACCTTTTCCGATGATTTTACTTTTAAGCTTGCTACCGAATGTGACATTACCTCCGTCATACACTTGGTAGGTTGAGAAAAGATTTTTGTTTCCCGTCATGTGTCTTGAGCACCCACTATCTTTGATCCACTCATCAGGTTCAAGATCAACTTTCAAGCATACCTAAGTTCATAAAAGACTCAAGCATTTGGTCCCCAATATCTCATGGGTCCGTTTGGGTTAAACATGACATTATCATGGTTTATGTACTGAAATGGTGGACAATTGTTCCACGGCATATAGTTAGGACCATGAAAGTTTCTAGGCATGTTTTGGTTCCAATTATTTTGATAAGTGTGTTGTGGATTAACTATACTCTTTTGGAAAGGGGTGTTTGGGAAAACTCATTTGAGGTCTATGTTGATCCGTTTTAACTCTATATTCATTTCTAGCTTGACCTCTTCCTAAAGATACTGCTGGTTTGTGTTTATTATTGGTTATGTTACTGTTAGGTTTCTTAGTAACTTTAACAAACTCGGAACGGTCGACTTTGTGAACCTTCTGTTCAACTTCTGTACCCGCGGATCCTTTGGATACACCTGGCGGATCCAAATTTTTGGATCCGTCGGATCCGTGAGTGTCCAACTTGGTTGAATCAGTTTTATTCACAGTCTGTTCCTTATGATCACTTAATGTTCCTAGTTTCATAAAGCCTAGTCCTGTTTTATCATGAGGTAGTTTTTGCATTTTCATTATTTCATCTGCACAACTTATGTTTTTATCAAACCTTTTAAACTTTGAATTTTGTTTGATTAAATCTTCCTGTGTGGTTCTTAAGGTTTCTAGTTCAAGTTTTAGTTCTTGACAAGACACACATGTTTCTTTACTATCTTTACCTTTTTCAATTCGTATTGCTTTTTCTTTAAGCCAAAATACTTCATTTTCTAAAAGTGTTGTCTTTGTTTTCAAAAATTTGTTTTTGTTTATGATTTTTAAAGTGACGTCACACAGTTTGTTATATTCTACTTCTAAGGTTTCATCATCTATAGAGGAGTATGAATCAGAATGTACCTCTTCTGTGTCATTAGCCATAAGAGCAATTTCGTTGTTCATAGGCTCATCATCATCATCTCCTTCACTATCGCTCCAAGCTCCACTAACGAAGGCTCTTTGAGACTTGGTCTTTGGAGGCTTTGGACATTCTCTTATGGGCAAATGGCACAAAAAGGTATCAAAGTTAGGGTCCATTTCCAATTAAGGTATTATGCATTTTTTCGCGCAGATTTGGGTACCCAACTTTTTTTTTTTTGGCGGATTTGGGTTTTTCACTAACGGTCGTTAACTCAGTTCGTTAGTAAGTTACATGTTTGGTCCTTGAATTCGTTAACTCAGTTCATGCAACATCCAACAAAATTTTTTGGAATTTTTTTTTACATGTTTGGTCCTCGAATTCTTATACTCATTTCATGAAACATCCAAAAAAAAAAAAAATTCGAAAAATATTTAAAAAAAAATTATCAAAAAATATTTTCTTAAAATATTTATATATTACTTTTTAAATTACTTTTTTTTCGAAAAATATTTAAAAAAAATATTTAGAAAAAATTAAAAATTTTCGAAAAACTTAATATTTTTTTCGAAAAACATATATTTTTTTTCGAAAAATATATAAAAAAAAATATTTCGAAAAAATTAAAAATATTTTCGAAAAACTTAATATTTTTTTCGAAAAATATATTTTTTTTTTCGAAAAATATTTAAAAAAAAAAATATTTCGAAAAAATTAAAAATATTTTCGAAAAAATTAATATT
Source organism: Artemisia tridentata subsp. tridentata (assembly GCA_021014915.2). Classification (NCBI taxonomy): domain Eukaryota; kingdom Viridiplantae; phylum Streptophyta; class Magnoliopsida; order Asterales; family Asteraceae; genus Artemisia; species Artemisia tridentata. Next base: position 444,293,747 of record CP139509.1, on the reverse strand, counting down.
TTTTTCGAAAAATATATATTTTTTTTCGAAAAAATTAAAAAATTAAAAATATATATTTTCGAAAAATATATATTTTTTTTCGAAAAAATTAAAAATATACTTTTTCGAAAAAATTAAAAATATATTTTTTCGAAAAAATTAAAAAATATTTGAAATATTTTTTTTTCGAAAATATATATTTTTTAAATATTTTTCGAAAAAAAAAATATATTTTTCGAAAAAAATATTATTTTTTTTTAAAAATATATATTTTTAAAAATATATTTTTTTCGAAAAAAATATTAATTTTTTCGAAAATATTTTTAATTTTTTCGAAATATTTTTTTTAAATATTTTTCGAAAAAAAATATATATTTTTCGAAAAAAATATTAATTTTTTCTAAAATATTTTTAATTTTTTCGAAATATTTTTTTTAAATTTTTTTTAAATATTTTTCGAAAAAAAATATTAATTTTTTCGAAAATATTTTTAATTTTTTCGAAATATTTATTTTTATTTTATTTTTAAATATTTTTCGAAAAAAAAGTAATTTAAAAAGTAATATATAAATATTTTAGGAAAATATTTTTTTGATAATTTTTTTTAAATATTTTTCGATTTTTTTTTTTGATGTTTCATGAAATGAGTATAAGAATTCGAGGACCAAACATGTAAAAAAAAAAAATTCGAAATTGTTGTTGGATGTTGCATGAACTGAGTTAACGAATTCAAGGACCAAACATGTAACTTACTAACGAACTGAGTTATCGACTGTTAGGATCTCTGGGAAATAAGAGTTTCATTGTTGCTGCCGATAGTGTAAAGCTGGTTCCTGCCGATAGCTTTGGTTCGGTTCCTGCCGATAGCTTTGGTTCCTGCTGAAAGCTCATTGCTGCCGACAGTGTTATCTTGTTTCTGCCGATAGTATTATTCCTGCGGATAGTGTTAGTTGTTATCCGCATATTTAGAATGTTTGTTAAGATTTATTTTTAGAAGAGATTGTTGTTTATCTCTTCACACGTTTACTTGTAGAACGGGTTAGGGTTAGGTGATCTTGTTAGTATAAAAGATAAACCCGTCTATGAGTTTATGCACGCCTTTTAACATTATCAATATTCAATATCACAATTCTTAGTTCATAGCTTGATCCATAGAGGATCATTGTTCTTTAGAGTTTTCTTCTTTATAATACTTGCTGTTTAGTTTCCGCATAAACACTTGTATTGCAGAGGTTCTTGTTTATACCAAGCTCAATCAAGCTCGAAGTACTCGATCCTACAAGTGATTGTTGGGAACTATGATTTGATTATTACAAAACAAGAAGGACTGAAGATGACAGATGTTAGGAATCTGGGAAATACTTAGTGTCTCATTGCTGCCGATCTCATTGCTGCCGATAGTGGAGTTGGTTCCTGCCGATAGCTTTGGTTCCTGCTCAAGCTCATTGCTACCGACAGTTATGACAGTTATGGTTTCTGCTGAAGATCATTACTGTTCCGTATTTTTAGTATGTTTGTTATAGTTTATTTAGGAAGAGATTTGGTTTTATCTCTTTACTCGTTTTCTAGAATGATGTATTAGGGTTCCTTAGCTTATAAAAGGAACATACGACATTAGGGTTCAACATCAGTTTTCATTATCTCTTTGTACTCAAGAAAAACATTTTCCAGTCAACAATAAAAGATCCATAGAGGATCAAAGCATTATTAGTTATCTTCTTCATATACTTGTTGTTTAGTTTCCGCATAAACACTTGTATACCATACAGAGATTCTCAACGTAGTTGGTTTGTGTTTACATAAGCTAGCTACACATTAACCAAGCTCAATCAAGCTCGAAGTACTCGATCCTACAAGTGGTATCAGAGCCTGGTGAGAGTCTCTGTGAAAGAAGAGGAGTATTGGAATAGAAGTTGATCTAGTGAAAGGTTGAGGTATAATCGGCGTTTATTATTATTTTTTATCATATCGATCTGTTCTGATTACAAGTTGAAGCATATTTGATCGGTAATGATATTGATTATTACCTCGTACGAAGTTTCCTTTTGAATTATCGAACAATTAATTGGTCGAGTTTGATATTGATTTGTCTGCGCTTTGAAATTGATTGTTCGGTCAAAGTGTTATGTCGGTTCATTAATGATGGTGCACATTACCTCGAATTGATTAATTAATTGTTGGAGCAGTGTTTTGATGTGTACTGTCAAATTGATTGTTTGGGAGTTAACGTTTTTGTTCACGTGAGTCTGACGTAGCTTTTGACTTAATGCTACTGCTATCCATTAATTCTTCGTGAGTCATTGTGGTCAATAGAATATTCAATTTGTCGAATATTGATTAGTAGACTGCTGCTGCTATTGATTTATTTTGGGGTACTGTTCGAAGACTATTGGTCAAGAGGGTTTTTGTCACCTGCTGCTGTTAGGCATTGATTGGAGATATAATTGTGTGGATTTATTTTGGTCTGTGAGCAGTTTCGCTGTTATTAGTGTCAAAGAAGAAATCCTTTTATCATGACTTCATTCGGATCAGGTGATTCTTTTGAGACACTTGCCATGAAGATTAGAAACTTGTTTCCTATTCGTTCTAGGGTAGACTGGTCAAAAAATGAAGGAAAAGATGAGGAAAGAAGTGTCACTCAAGTTAATGAAATGGTTGCTGGACATGAGACAAAAGGTGAGGTATTCAGTACGGTTGCTGAAGCACAGGCAGATGTGGCTTTTGAATTCGCTTTGATGAGTTTCCCATCTCAGGTACCAAGTTGTTCTGTTGCTTGTCATGATTTACATGCTTTATTTAAGAAAGAATATGATGACATGGAATCTCAATATAAAGATATGTTTATACAGCTCAAAGCTCATAAAAATGCTGTTAAAACATTAGAACAACAAAAAATCTGGTACCAAAAGAATCAGTTAGCCTATGAGGAAAAGATAAAAGTTTTGCTAAGAGATTTAGAAAAGACAACTAATGAGCTTAAATATTCTAAGTCTCAAAATGCTAAGATCAAATTAGAAAATCAAGACTTACAGGCTAAGTTGGAAAGTGAAGAGATTAGATGTGCTTCATATAAAGAATCAACTAGGCTTGTAGATAAATTGAATTCAAGTTCTCAATATGTAAAGTGTAAGAGGGGTCTAGGATGTCCTAAAACAGATGACTCTTCTGAGTCAAGAAATTTTATTCCTACCCCTAAGGAGGAAAACTTTCAAATACCTGTAAAGTATGTAAAAGAAGGTGAAATGCATGTTGTCCCTCCTCCTATAAGAGGTGTGTTTAAACCTGTCCCTATGCACTCTGACCTTGACATTGACTTAAATGAATCACACATGTCCTATGGCAAAAAGTCCAATGACTTGCCTAATCTTGATTGTGACTCTAAAGACTCTGTCTCTTGCTCTAAAAGTGACAAGTCTTCTGAGACAAAGACCAATGACTTTGCCTCCTGTGATTCAAATGACAAGTCAACCACACCCAAGTCTGATGACTTCTCACCTAAAGTAGCTAGTGTGGAATCCAATTCAAAGACAGCTACTTTAGAAGACATCTCTCTTAGTCCTATTAAGAACGATTTTGTTTCTGGTTCTGTTTGTGAGAAGTCTTTGTGTGATAAGCAAGGTCATGATAAGAAAAGTCAGGTTAAGAACAAAAAGATTAAAAAGAAATCTTGCTTTGTTTGTAGAAGTTACTCTCACCTAATTAAAGATTGTGATTATTATGAGAGTAAAATGAGTAATTGTGTTCAACAAAAGCAACCTAGGTCAGTATGGAAAAATGTAGAGAACATTCCCCCATTTGTCCCTAGAGCAAATGCATTTCCTTCTGGTAATGCAAAACGACCAGCACCTGTTCCTGCTGGTAAGCCTTTTAGACCCGCACATGTTCCTTCTGGTAAGCCAGTTCCAGCTGGTCAAACCAAGTCTACTGGTTGGAAAAGGAATGTTGCTAGACCATTCTACATACCTATTAGCACTTACTTTCGGAATGGTTTTTGGCCTGGTTATTATGACCCAAGGTATATGGGGGAAACAAGATGGGATACTGGTGTTAAGCCCTCAACAGGTTGTTCTTGGACAAATACAAGGAAAGATTCATTCTGGGTACCCAAGAACAATAGTCTTTGTCAGGTGCACTGATTGAGGGGAGGCATAAGCCTAAGAGGAGGCTTATTGTTGTATATTTTGTGCTAACTAACATTTTGTTTTAGTTTGTTTTGTGTTCTCTACCATTAATGCTGCTGTTGGAATAAAAATTGGTCAATGTTTGGTGATACGATATCTCGTCCGAATTAAATTTCAAATTCGTCATATTACACATGTGGGTGTCAGTGGATCAGCTATCAGATGTGGAGTCAAGTACTGCAGTATTGAATATTATTCTTGACATATTATTGTTCTGCTGCTTGGATGTACTAAATTGACTAAATTGATAGTAATTCGTATGGCTGATACAACGTGTGTCCCTGGATTAAGATTGGTCTGATTGCATATTGGTCGTATGGGTTTTTGTGAGCTGTTACTGCTGTTGACTCATTTATTTTATCAATTTAATTGTTAAATTAAATGGGGTTAATGGATTTATTTAATTGTGGGAACATTGGTTTAAATATGGGACAAGTATTTTAATGGTAATGGGTACAAGCTTGAATGGAGTTTTGTCGTGTACTAATTCATTGAGTTGGTCAAATGGTTTGTTTCATTCTTGAGGGATGATAATGTTGGATCAGTGGAGGATAATTTATTGATGTGTATCTACGCTACTATATCACGTGGGTCTGATGGATTGGAGTTAAAGCAACTGGGTATAAGTCTGTTGCTACGAATATTTGTTTGTTGCTACTGCTTCATTCCTGCTAATTGTCTTCCCGTTCCTGCTGATAACGTCATTCCTGCTGCACGGTTCCTGCTGATGGCCCATCCATTTCTGCTGGTATATTAAAAAAAAAAAAAAAAAATCTTATATTTTTTTTTCTTTATTTATTTTTCTTTTTGTTTATTTTCTTTTCTTTCTTTTCATTTGTCGTTTATTTTCATTCTAGTTATATTATTTTTGTTATAAAAAAAAAAAAAAAAAAAAAAAAAAAAAAAAAAAAATTGTATTTTTGTACTAACTTTTCTGCAGGTTTGTTGTATAACTCTGTTGATGGTTATCAACTCACCAGATGTGACTTGTGTCCATCAAAGAGTTGGCTAGTCCAAAGGGTACAGCTTTGGTAAAGACACATCAAATCTGTTGATAGCTGTAATAGCTTGCTCAAAGCTATAGGGTATTTCAACTCACCCATGATTTATTTCTGAGAGTTGAAAATGGTTCTCAATTCACCATGGATGTAACCCTTTATGGGATCCAAAGGATTGGCTAGTCCACAAAAGTATGGTTTGTGGTAAAGACATTTGGTATCCATATTTGGTGTTCAATTCACCAAGGTTTGCTGTAACCTAAGAATTGGCTAGTCCTGAGCAAACGGCTACAGGTAAAGACAAGTCAAATCCGTTTATAGTTGCTGATTTGCTACTAAATCAGATGGTTATCAATGTACCATGGTCTAATACACCTAAACATTGGCTACTCCAGTAGTGATGGCTATTGGTAAAGAGACATCAAATCCATTAATTTTCAATGATTCACCTCTCACAGGAGTTAACACACCTGGATGTGATGAGAATAGTATGAAACTTAAAGTGATTTGATGTACATATTGTCATAGTAGCAGTCAAGTTCAAGTGAAGTAATGGTGACCAGTATACATGTTTTGGAGAAGATTTCTAATTCTTGCTGAACTATTGAGGTTACTGCTGGATGCTATAGTGGTTGAAATCTTGCAGGTTATGGATGTTGCTGCTGGTTACTAATTATTGCTGCTGCTAAGTCGCAGTCCTCAAGCCTGAGAAGTTAAAGCTATATCATACAGGAAACTTGAGGTTAACCTAGTTTACCAATACACTAGGTCAACCACAAGTTTAGGGGAGGAATAATGAGTGTTTGCAGGTTATTAGTTATGGTAGCATTGTTCAAGGGGAAGCATTGTTCAAGGGGAAGCATTGAAGACAGTTTTGTAATATCAAATAGGGGAAGATTGTTGGGAACTATGATTTGATTATTACAAAACAAGAAGGACTGAAGATGACAGATGTTAGGAATCTGGGAAATACTTAGTGTCTCATTGCTGCCGATCTCATTGCTGCCGATAGTGGAGTTGGTTCCTGCCGATAGCTTTGGTTCCTGCTCAAGCTCATTGCTACCGACAGTTATGACAGTTATGGTTTCTGCTGAAGATCATTACTGTTCCGTATTTTTAGTATGTTTGTTATAGTTTATTTAGGAAGAGATTTGGTTTTATCTCTTTACTCGTTTTCTAGAATGATGTATTAGGGTTCCTTAGCTTATAAAAGGAACATACGACATTAGGGTTCAACATCAGTTTTCATTATCTCTTTGTACTCAAGAAAAACATTTTCCAGTCAACAATAAAAGATCCATAGAGGATCAAAGCATTATTAGTTATCTTCTTCATATACTTGTTGTTTAGTTTCCGCATAAACACTTGTATACCATACAGAGATTCTCAACGTAGTTGGTTTGTGTTTACATAAGCTAGCTACACATTAACCAAGCTCAATCAAGCTCGAAGTACTCGATCCTACATCGACCATTAGTGAAAAACCCAAATCCGCCAAAAAAAAAAGTTGGGTACCCAAATCTGCGCGAAAAAAAGCATAATACCTTAATTGAAAATGGACCCTAACTTTGATACCTTTTTGTGCCATTTGCCCTTCTCCTATTAAGTGACTGGAGTCACCACACCTATAGTATTTCCTATCAACCTTACCTTTCTTATCATCACGATCTTTTCGAGAGGATTTCTTTTCATCACGAGGTGGTTTTACAAACTTTCCTCGTCTCCTGAAGAATTTCTTGAAATCCCTCACGGCCATTGCATACTCTTCATCATCACTGTTTGAACAAGATTCATCATCGTCACTTGACTCGGCTTTGGCTTTCAAGGCAATAGGCTTAATCTTCTCCTTTTTGCCTTTGACAATTTCCGAGTCTTTTTCCATAATCATTTCGTGAACTTTTAGGTTTCCTATGAGCTCATCCAGTGTCATGCTTGAGAGATCCTTAGATTCTTCAATAGCTGTCACCTTTGCTCTCCATTTCGGATGGAGTGCTCTTAGAAATTTCCTGACAAAATTCTTACTAGAAAAAGATTCGTCAAGTGCATTAAGTGATGTAATAATAGTATTGAACTTAGCAAACGCACTATCAATGGTCTCATCTTCAGAGATAACAAATTGTTCGTATTGTTGAACAAGAAGATCAATTTTGTTATCTTTTACTTGTGAGTTCCCTTGATGTATGATAATAAGAGATTGCCAAATATCCTTAGCCGTTTTACACATAAAAACTCTTTCATATTCTTTCTTAGGTAAGGCATTATAAAGCATCATTTTGGCTTCATTATTTTTGGCAATTAGTTTCTTTTGCTCATCACTGTGACGAGTAAGAGAAGCTCCTTCATCCCGACCACCCGAAATATTATTACTAATAGGTTTGTAATCACCATCAACTATTATATACCATAGATCTATATCCTTTGACTTTACATAAGTCTCAAAGCGATTTTTCCAATAAATAAAACAATTTGGTTCAAATAGAGGTGGTCTCTGCATAGATTGTCCTTCTTTAAAGTTTTCAAAATCCATGGATCGTTTTAAGTTTTAAAATACAATATATTTTAAAAATCTTAAGTAACGTAGCTCCTGATGCCAATTGTGGAAAACTAGAAGGGGGGTTGAATAGTTTTTACCGTTTTTCAAGTTTTATTTGCTTTGTTACTATATGTTAATTCAAAGGAAACAATCACAAATAAATAATCACACAATATAAACAAAAGATAAAGAGAGGAAAGATCAAACCACACAACACTGTTGTTTATAGTGGTTCGGCTACAAGGACTCTCTTCCTTGCCCTACTCCACTCCCCGAGCTTCCAACTCGAGAGTTTATCTTTCACTAAGAAACAAACTCCTTTACTAGGCGGAGAAAACCTTTACACGTCGCTTACTTCCTTTTCCGGTACTAAGCTAAACACCGGGTTCTTTCACAAGGTAGAACCAACCTGACGTCGCCTATTTACTTTACCGACACTAAGCTAGATGTCGAGTTCTTTACAAGGGTACAACCACTCCCTACACTCTTTGTGCTTTAAGGACTAAAGCACTAACCACACTCACTGATTACAAATGATAGATATGATGTGTGAAACAAACTACAATATCACACAGTAATGCAACTAAAGGATTACGGTTCTGTAGATCCTTGAAAGCTTGATCTCTCTTCTACAAAATGAAAGATCAAAGTGAAATGCAACTATGAATGATGTTAGTAAGATATGTACTGAATGAATATGTGTGTTAAGCTATATGAGTGATGAGAAAGCCAAATGATCAGCTTGCTATTTATAGGCAAGCTGATCTTCAGCTCACGGATCCCACGGATCCCTCAGAAGGGATCCGTCCTTCATTGGACTTGGATCCGTCCCTGTTGACAGCTAAGGGATTTGGTGTATCTTTCCAAATCTTCCATATCTTACCAAATCATCCAAGATCCTCAAATGTCAACTATGTAACTTGCAAATCTAAACAAGATATATCAAAGATATTGTATGTGATGTATGCAATGATGTCATGGAATGATTTTAGAATTAAAGTTTCCTTTTAAGGAAACAAGTTACTAAATAAGCAAACTTGTAATTCTTGGTTATTATGTGAAGTGTAAAATGTGTACTTATGAGACTTAAACTAGTATTTATTATTTGCTAAAAGATATTCCTTTTATTTGTCATTAACAAAACTAAGAAAAGATCAAAGAATATAAATAACGTTTTTGAGACGATATTTGTATTAACATAAAGTGATGCTCACTAATAACAAGGTTGAGCCAAAAGATGATACAAGAAGAACAAATGAAAGAAATCATTGGTACGAAAAGATTAGGATTGTAGGCGTAAATGAGGAAGAATTTTGGGCTTCTTGTGACCCATATGACGAAGATTGTAATGGAGGAAGCAGCATGACAAGGATTGGGGATGATGAGTATCTATGGACCTCAACAAACGATAATGAAAGAAGTGAATTACCGTGGCTTGACAGGTTAGGTTTTGACGATTGGATTAAATTCAAGTATGGAAAAGTGGATGCTTCAACCAAAGAAAAATTTGGAAAGGTTGCATGAGAAAGGAAGATCCAAGCAATAATGAGAAACTTAATGAGAAGCAGGAAGAGAAAGATCGGTGCAAACGTGAGCTTATCGAGGATAAACTTGATGATGAGTGGTTTAAAGGCACGGATTCCGACGATGATGACATAGATGGAATTATGGATTATCTTGAATTGCAAGGGCATGATGGGTTCTCAGATCCTGACGGCGAAGCCTACGAACAACGAAGATGTAAGCTTTTAGGCATACCGTACAAGAGACCTCCTCCAATTATTGCGGAGACTTTTGAAATTACTAGGTACCATTTAGGACCGGATGAAAAGTTTTCTAAGGTACGAAAAATTGAAAGGAAGTAATTTCTTCGTACTACTACCAATGTTGCATGGGTAAGACATAACTTAATGAGGGAAATGGATGAAGCTGGACAAGTCCATCGCGAGGAACCTTGAAGAGCCATGGCTTTGAGTCTAACTTAAAGACTCGTAAATAAACAAAAGTGCTTTTTCGGGAGACAACCTGAATTATCCTCTCATTTTCCTTTTTATTAGTGTAGATTGGTTTGGTTTGTTTTGTTATGACTTTTTGCAGGTAGTAGAGAAAGTAGGATGGCTTGGAAACACTCCATGGAGTGTTTCACTCCTGGAATTCGCCTCAGAGAGTTTCTACGGCGTAACTTGGTGCTATGGTTACGCCGTAACCATCGTCAGATATCTGCACTATTGTCAGGTGTCATTACCTACGGCGTAACTCAATCCATGAGTTTACGCCGTAACTTTATCCTGTACCAGAAAAATTAATACTTGAATAACATACATACTTAAACCTTGTATTAGTTTTTTTAAATGAACTTTGTGGGTGTGTTCCCTGTAAACCCTCACGAGACTTCACTCGTCCACTCGGGACACCGAGTTGTTTAAAAGGCTTGTTGCATATGCTAAATGCAATCGTGATTCCTACGAAAGTGAGTTAGGATTTTATTTTAATATTATTATTATTCTTTTTGAGATTTATGCTTGTGGGTAGTGACGTGATTTCAGGGATTTGAAGTTTTCTCATTAGGCGAAGCGAAGGCACGTTTTCTCAACATGATCCTTCTATCATTTTCAAGAGCAAATTTCAGGGGAGTTCTTGATGGTCCCTATCAAGAGCGTAACACAAGATCTACTCACTACAATAACCACGTTAACAACTAATAACTAAGCTACGTATGAAACTAATAACAACTTAAGCAATACGAGAGACTAGAGAATGAGAGAAATGAGATGAAGAGAATAAGAGTAGGATGATTTCATTCACACGATATACTAGCAAAGTTTCCGCACAAAATGATTAAAACCAACAAGAAATGAGGCACCCTAAACCTTCTATTTATAGGCAACTAATTAGGGCGCTACTTACATGAAAGCTTCTAGAAGTAATTTACAAGGCCACATGGTCCATGGGCTACTAATGGACCATGGATTTAAAACTAACGTATAACCCATTTTAGAGAAACATATTTAATGAAATGGCCAAGTCTTTAATTCTTGTGAAATGCGTTCCCAACAATCTCCCCCTAAGACTTGGTCATCTTGGTTGCTCGACGTCATCTTTGCTTCTTTGGCTTTTGACGTCTTCATAATCTTTGTTCTTCGTTCTTGATGTGACATGATGTGGTAACTTCTCGATCTGCCGCTCTCCAATAGTGTCTTTTCGTCTTTTCCACCATGCTCATATGTTCTTTGACTTTTGTTCTTCATATATCACGCAGTTCTCTCTTCATAAGCTTGATCTTTGACTTGTGAAAGATTAACGTACTTGATCTTTGACTTTTCTTTAATTTATTTAAAGTTTTGCTATTCCTTAGTCTTTGTGAGAACTTTGCTTCAGGATATGAGCATGATGGAAAGATGGTGAAACTCTAGGTATTCATGATTCGCTGCAAGTAAACAGTTAGCAATAAATCATCCGGCACTTATAGATCCAGACTTCGAGATCGTCAACAGCGTAGTGTGAGGACTTTCTCTAATCCAAACCCAGACCGTTCTGAACTGGATACCCCCGAAAGGGCTTACACGGACACACCGAAGTGCACCCACGATTCAGTGAGTCGCTGGAGATCACCCCACGACTGTAGACCACTTATGGAGCAAACACTAAGCGTAACCCACAAGGAGTTACCGAAGTGACCTGCTGTCAAGGCTGTTTGATGTTGACCCTGGCAGGATTTCCATTCAATCACTGAGAATCACATATGTGGTTTCTCTCATGAATGTTCTTGGCAGATTGGGGGTGTTTGGATTATGTTGTTAGAGTGCTTGTCAAATTATTGTGTTTGCAAAACTAAAAAAATAATAATAAAAAAATGATGTTTGGAAAATGATTTACTAAACGTGATTATCTATGTTCTAGGAAAATTTAGTTTTGAAAATCATGCTTTATGAAACGCAGTATTGCAAACGAATAATCTTACTAAACGGTGTTTAACCCTATAAAATATTATAATAGTTGAATTAACATAATAACATCGTAAACCGACCATCAATATTCCAACATAAGATTAAACTATTGGTTTACCTAAATTATCGATGTAAGAACATAACAAACGGTAAGTAAACTTGGTTTATAAAGTTTTGTGATTAAACCTTTTTTAAAATATACATACGACTTCTTACTACGTCAGTCAAGAATAATTAAAATCCAAAATTAAGAAACATAAATAAAACAAAAAAATTTATTCATTTTTTAATAGATAAAATTACATTATTCATAAAATTAGAGAAAACCCCGTGCGTGCACGGGCATTATAACTAATTACTATAATACAGAGTAGCTAACATTGCAAAAAGAAACGAACAAAATCACACTAAAATGATTTCCTACATCACATTGATTAAACTCATCATAATCAAGTGTAGTGGCATTTATATCATCATTCCAAGAAGTCAAGCAATTATCAAAACAGATTCCATAACTCCATCATACAAAAGTTCAGAAACACAAATAATAAAAATCAAACCAGCCAAATCAATAAAAACATGTAGCCAAATCATACTTATAATCTAATGATATATGTATGTTAAGCAAAAATATAGTTCTAAAACTTTTTTGAGACTTTAGGTGAAAAATAATCAAACAAATATTATACCTGAACTTGTTTTAAAAATTAAAAATGAAATAACACATGTTTTAATATTTATAGATGGTTGAGGGAGGACAATCTTGCCAAGGGTGTTTGAAATTTGTTTTAAGTTGTTTAAGGTCAACTTAACATACTTTGCAATATCGGTATGTTTCTAAATTAAGTACTAGTAAGGAGAATACGGATTTACCAAAGGCTTCTATGGAGGGTGTTGGTGAGGCTGTTGACCAGCCTAATCATGATCCGCCCATAAATATGTAAAAACAATATGAGTGCTTAAATTTTTTCTTACCAAAAATAATAAAAACCAATTACTGCATAAAACTTTATTTAAGGCACTCATAATGTTTTTATACGATTAAAAAAAAATGTTTTTTGCGATTTATAGGTAAACGTTCACATCTCGAACCAACACACATATAACAAAACACAAATAGCATAAAAAATAGAAGCAAAAAAACCGCAGCAACGCGCGGGTGCATCACCTCGTTAACATGACTCACCTCGTTAACATGACTAATGATAAAACAATCCCTTAAAGGATCAAAACTTCTTTTAGAAATATGACACAAAAGAAGTTTTTTTAGTCACAATTAATCTTGTAAAGATACAAAACTACAAAGATCATGGTATTATTACGTAAATACTAACATAACAATATATGAATATAATAGATCTATATGTTTCGGGGCGGGGCGGGTTGGGATGTTGTGCCCCGCTCTCCACCCCGAACCTGACAAAAATCCATGTTAATGCCCCGAAACCCGCCCCGTAACCCGATAAGCATGCCCCGACCGCACCAAATACTTTGGGTTTCGGGTTTTTTTTGCCATCGAATTCAACGAAACCCGGCAATTTAAACTTGATTCAGCCCAAAAGTATTTTCACAAATCCAACCCAACTTAGAACACTTTTGTACAATGTCGGCCCTTTTTAGTTGAGATAACACTCGGCCCAATCTCAACCTGATAACCGGGCCACAAGCTTCTTGAATTACTCAACCGACTCAAACAACCTTAACCCTATTTCAATCTTGCAGTCACACTACTTTCTATGTATCCAGACCCTTTAATACCGAAGAATAAACTCATATTTTTTGGTAGTCTATATGATAATTGTACAGTTACATATAATAAACTCATGTCTCTTATATTACATTACTATATATATTAGACCAGAAGGTGTCATGACATAGGTAAAACTCCTCATTCGGGCCCCACGGGTGTCACGTCACCATGACATACCACAACTTACAACTAGGGGTGTCAGTAGGCCCCTTCCCATAACATACCACAACTTACTCATTTGGGCTCCACCACTATGTATTTTTATTTCTTTTATTCAAATACTCAAATAAACTAAATTCATTTGATAAAAATAAAAATACAATACATCAAATTTAAACACACACTAAACATAAAGTTATGATACGAAAAAAAAAATGATACGGGAATTAAAATAACGATACTTTTTTTTATTTTTATTTTTTATTATTTTTTTTTATTTTTATATACAACTATGCAAAATTTTGTTTTTGTTTTTGTTTTTTTTATTTTTTTATTCCACCACCCATATCTTCACTCTTTGTCACTAAAGCATTGTTTATAGGGAAAATTCCTTAAATAACCCTGATGAAGCGAAAAGTGTACCGCTTTTAGGGGGTCATTTAAGCCCTAAATCGTATTTATTTGATCAAATATTGCCCTAAATCGTTCCTTTTGTCATTTTAGGTACTTTGGAGAAGAAATCTGGAAAAGGAAGCATTTTGGACGTTTTTGGAGCATAAAAGTGAAGAAAACGACAAAGTCTCAAAATCGGCTGGAAAAGTACCTGTGACGGCGTCAAGCACCATTGTGACGCCGTCAACCCTTGACGCGCCAGAGAGAATTTTGGATGATTAAAAGGGGACGGCGTCAAGAAGGCCATCAAGAAACCCTAACCGCGGCGAGGTGACGGCGTCAGCTCTATAACGTGACGCCATTAGATCTGATTTTCTATATATATTCTCATAATTTTTAGTCATTAGTGGGCAACTTTGTGAGGAGAAACCCTAAGATGATTTTTCTGCTACTTTTAAGGGTTTTATCCCCTTGGATCTCCCATGTTCAATTGAAGATAAGTAATCAATTAATCATTCAATATGTCTATGTTTTGTTTGATTATATCTTGTTCTTGTCTTTTATTTAACATGCTAGGCTAGATTTATCTTGTGTTTGCTTAGATCTAATGAAACCTAACTATTGATTATTGGTTGTTGGTGTGTTATTAATTGTATTGGATGATTGTTTATCGATGTTAGGCTTAAGAAAACTGGCTAACCTCCTATACGGTAACTTGCTTGAACGTCTTAAGAAACATGAACCAATGCGTACTAAGGTTTTTATGGTTGTATTTAATGCATGAGCGAATTCTAGTGATCCCATGTTAGGAGCTTCTTAGCTGGCTCGACATAGGAGTGAAGTAGGAGCTTATAGAGTTGGGGAAGTACGTACGCCACCCCACGATTGGTATTAAGGAATACACCCGTCATCCACGCAATTAATACACACTAATCAACCGGTAAAAGATAGTTAGGGAGTAAGGAAATCTAAGTAAACACATTTTCTCTCCATATAAGTTCCACAACCTTTTTATTTTCAGTTATTTTATTTTATTTGCAATTGTAATTATTTGGGTTAGTTGACTAGCAACTAATTCCGCCCACTCCTTCAAACCCGAGATTTTACTTGCTTTTATAAAAATAAAAAAAATACAAAAAGAATCTTCCTTCACCCTTAGACCTATTAGAGTAGTTTTTCAATCCTAACGACACTATTCCCCTAGAGAACGATCAATCCCCCGGTACTTGCCACTACACTATACTACATCGGTCAGGTACACTGCCTGGTGGGGATTGCAAGCCTCTTGAGATCCCTCGAGAGGTAAAACCTGTTGTAAGGTCGCAAAACCACGCATCAAGTTTTTGGCGCCGCTGCCGGGGAATAGTTATTGTTTAGGTTGAATTTTTATTTTATTAGGTCTACTCACTAGATTCCTTTCTAGTGAGATTTTTATTTTATTTTTCTAGGTTTTCTTTAGTCTATCTTTTTTCTTCGTTTCTTTGTTCGTAACCATTACCATCCGACATCATGGAAGGTGGTAATATCCTCGATCCCAACAACCCACCACCACAACAACACCCACCTCCTAGAGCCCGTACTTTAGGAGACTACTCCCGTCCTAGCCACCATGGCTATCGAAACACCATTGAGCTCACTCAAGGAGCCAATGTCACTCCCTTGCGATCCGACACCATCCGGTTGGTGCAAAGCGGATGCGCATTCCATGGACTTCGTTCCAAAGATCCTAATCAACATCTCAAGGACTTTCTCAAAATCGTTGATTCCATTGACCTTGATGTTGCCACTCGAGAGACGACCCGACTGCGTCTCTTTCAATTCTCTCTGCGGGACCAAGCTAGTCAATGGCTAGAGCGCCTACCCGCAGGATCCATCACCTCTTGGGATGATCTCACCACTCGTTTCCTCGCTCGGTTTTTCCCACCAGGAAGAACTACCAAGCTAAGGAATGATATCTTGATGTTCCAACAACGTCAAGGCGAAACCCTCTACGAGGCATGGACTCGATTCAAGGACTTACTCCAAAAAGTCCCTCACCATGGCATAGAACTTTGGCTCCAAGTCCAAATCTTCTATGACCACATCAATCTCTCCACGAGGTAAACCATTGACCAATCGGCCGGTGGTAAGCTACGTGATCTAAGTGCGGAACAATCATGGGCTCTCCTGGAAGATCTTGCTCTTTATGACAACGAAAGTTGGAATGATCCCCGTGATTTGAATAAAACGGTCAAGGCAATATCTTTGCCTTCGAACAATTCAAGCACTTCTGACCGTAGGATCATAGAACTTGAAGACCAAGTCAAGTTTCTTATGAAATCCTACGAGGCTCCTAAACCTTCAAGCCAAGCAAACAAAATCACTTCTTCGTGTGAATTATGTAGTGGTCCCCACGACACTCGTGATTGCGTGGAACTCCCCGAACAAGCTTTTGCGGACTACGCATCCTCGCGTACCGACGGAGCGGGAGACAAGTGGTACACTTTCAAACCCGAGCCAAACCCCTACGGTGATTCATACAACCCCTCATGGAAAAATCACCCAAACCTTAGGTGGAAACAAAACCAAAACGCATAACAAACCAATTCTTCCAACCCACCTAATCGTTTTCAATCAAGCGGTTCATCCTCGAACCGTACTTTCAACAACAATCCTTCCAACTATGGTAGTACCAATAACTTTGAAGGGTTGATGTCCAACTTCGTGACATCTCAAGAAGCTCGTTTAGCAAAGTTTGAAGCCGATTTCAAACAAAAACAAGCGAGATGACCAATAAGATTGACACTTTGTTGAAAGCCCTCAATGACCGAGAAATGGGAGCACTCCCTAGCAACACAGTCAAGAACCCGAAACTAAACGTCAACGCCATTTCATCGGTTTCGTCTCCTAGTTCTTGTCCACAATATTATTCGGTCAATTCCATGAGCTCGTGTTTCAAACAAACCCAATTCGTTCAAAATGACCAAGAAGTTATGATATCCAACACTAAATTGGTCAACAACATAGTTGAAACACCTCCCACTCAAAACCTTGACGAAGAATTCAAGGAGCTCCACCTTGAACGTCCGGTTATTGATGTATTAGCACAAGCCCTCTATTATAATGCCCTCTTAGAAAAATATGAGAAGATGCTCGAGTTAGGTGACAAAGGGACCGCCTTCATTCAAAACAAACTACCTAAGAAGTTAGATGATCCAGGCTTATTTGTTCTACCTTGCAAGATCGGTAATTCGGAGGCTTATGACACATTAGCCGATCTTGGATCAAGCCTTAACCTACTTCCGTTACCTCTCCACACCTCTCTAAAACTAGGGAAACTTGAAGAAACCGAGGTAATAATAGGCTTAGCGGATGGAAGTGTTGCTTACCCGGTTGGAGTAGTCAAGGACGTGTTAGTACACATAGGAAAACTAACCATTTTAGCCGATTTCCACGTCCTTGATATGGTTAGCGACCCTACATGCCCCTTGTTAATAGGTAGAGGATTTTTGGCGACCGCTAGTGCTATGATTGATTGTAAGGAATCTAAGATAGCGGTAGAAGAAGGTGATACTTGGTCAGTCTATGATGTGAAGAAACATGCCTATAATACTAGTGAGAAACCAACACCCCATTGGTTAGAATTAAATAGGAGACCATCTAGATATGGACCCTGGATCGATGGAGACTTCATAGGACCCCAACGCCCATTTTACCTAGAAGAGGACTTTGTGAGCCGAACACATACGGTAGAACAACTCTTGGCTAGGGACACCGAATTGGATCCATTTGAAGACCCTCTAGTTTTTAGGAAGATGATTGATTTCCTAGGAGTTTTGCCAATTAACCTAGGGATGAATAGGTGGACATGTGAAGACAATGATCATAAGTGGGATTGGGACAAACCACCCAAAGATGGAGATGGGTCATGGCATATTAAGATGACATTGTATGACCCGAATGGAGAGAGGTTTGAAAAGATATATCGTACTATGCGGACCAATAGAAAACTTCAATCCAAGCTTAACCCTAAAGATGTCCTCGATGACGATCTCACTTACATAGGTTAAAAGGACTTTGAGTCTAGCTACAAGACTCGTTAATAAAGAAAAGCGCTTCTTGGGAGGCAACCCAAGCTTTATTTGCTTTGTGTGTTTATTTATTTGTTTGTTTGATTTTATTTGCTTCCGTATGTATGTTTAATTTTTATTATTATTGATTCATGTTCGAAACTAAATTGTGAAAATGCTTTATCTTGTTTTTAACTTCGTCTTAACTACATATAAAGGTATTTTGCAAAAGATAAGTGTAAGGGAAATCCAAATCGGTTTATTAGAACAGATGAACATGAATCATAACAATATTAAATTAACATACATATAAGTAATTGTTTGAGTCAAATGCTTGTATCGAGTCATAATGATATTTTGCAGGATTTCCAGGAAATAAGGATTGAGTTTTTCCAGAAATTTTCCGGAAACTTAACATGAAAAATCTGTCAGATCACTTCTGACGGCGTCAGACCCCAGTCTGACGGCGTCAGGAACAGTTTTCTGGAATTTTTTTTGAAAGTTTTGTTTTTCTTCCGGAATCATAAAATGCTTTATTAAATCTCTAACTTATAAACTCCAGGAATCTGCAAAATAATCATTCCACAAGCATTATATCCTTATACAGATTTATCCCGCCGATGTTATGCAGGTTTTCGTGTTTGTTTTCTCAGGTTTAACAGGTTATTTTGGACAAGGAGATGTATGTGGAATCTAGCTTTTGGCGCTGCTTTAATCTTGAAGCTTCAACATTACCTTGGAAGAAGATCTAACCATGTTACCTCTTTATCCACCGAGCGAATCAGGGGAGTATTTGATTTCATTCTTTTACCTTATTTACTTTTACATCTTGTTATTTGAACATTGGGGACAATGTTCATCTTAAGTGTAAGGGGGGTAAAGTACGATACCTTAGAGAATGCTATTACGCTTGATTTTTCGTTTATTTAATGGTAGATGTGTAATAAAACTGAGAGAAATACCTGTTAAGGCAATTTTAGTGCCAAATTTAATTTTTTTTACAACATATAGGAGTGAAACTTTGGTCTTAATGAGCGTCTCACGGATAGGAGTTATATGACTAGCACAAAACCGTACCACTAAAAAATTTTCCACCCCCAAATATGTGAGGTTCGCCCCTAGAATTGGTGGGAAAAGCATTTATGCTATGATGTGTGTACCGGTAGCACTTAGATTCTAGAACTTGCGTTAGGACCATTCCGAGGCCACAAGTGAGACTACATTCGTGTAGTTAGATTTACTACATGATAAGAGGCATTAGGATTAACCCATTGTTTTACACCTGTGTTTTGTTATAATTACATTGGCTACATTGGTCAAGTAATTCTCCCACACCCTTTGCGTTGTACTCATTTTTAGTACACGATACCCCTAGTACACCCCTCAGAGCCTATCTTTTCGTTTCTAACTTTAAGCATTTTACTTAAAGTAAGAATTTGTTTACACCCCACTTAAATGTACACCCAAATCGCCTTAGCCTACCTTGTATGCACTCATTTTTAGTGCATTATTGTGACAACATTTGTTTAAACCCCAAGTTAATTATCTAATTGATTACATGGTTGCTAAGTCGAGTCATATCCTTGTACATATTGTTTTGGGACGATTGAGACTCATGGGTAAAGTACTAGTGTAATGGAGTAATGGGGAAGAACAACATTATTACCCCCATATGTGCTAAATATTTTAAAAGTACTCCAAGTGTTTAGATTATCTTAATTCGAGTCATTAGAATAGTTAATTGTAAAGTTACGTAAAAGTTCAAGTGTAAGGGGGATACAACCCCCCTACGATGTATTATTTTGGATGGTAGGGCAAGAGTGTATGCAAAAAAAAAAAAAAAAAAAAAAAAAGTAGAAAAAACATACGGACTACCATCCCGTTTCATTTTATGTTTATTTTATCTTTTTGTTATTTTTTTCATTAGCTTAAGTCGAGTCTAGTCTTGGCTTAGCAACGCCATATTGTACATGTAATTAATCAAGATCTTTAACTCGCCACCAGTAAAATATCCTTTATCCAACAAAACCGTGTTTATCATATCCCTACACCTAACGTTATAACCTGTTTAAAAGCCCTCTTTAATAGTTTATCTTAGGTGCTTACGCCTAGTGGAGGAGGTTTTTGATCCTTTCCCAAGCCTATGGTAATCTATTTGCTATGACAGGTAGTGAGAGATATTATTCATTTTCATTTATGAGATATACTTTTATGATACCTGAGAGATGTGAGTATCTAAACACTACTTGTGAGGTGCTAGTCTGTAATCTCCGTGCTTATTATGATTAAAGTGGAATGACTATTTGTTGTAATTACTTTTATATTAGCGTTAAATGACCCCTAACTTGTATTTTGATTAGAATAAAAGCGCATTTGCTTGAGGACAAGCAAATCTCAAGTGTAAGGGTATTTGATGAAGCGAAAAGTGTACCGCTTTTAGGGGGTCATTTAAGCCCTAAATCGTATTTATTCGATCAAATATTGCCCTAAATCGTTCCTTTTGTCATTTTAGGTACTTTGGAGAAGAAATCTGGAAAAGGAAGCATTTTGGACGTTTTTGGAGCATAAAAGTGAAGAAAACGACAAAGTCTCAAAATCGGCTAGAAAAGTACCTGTGACGGCGTCAAGCACCATTGTGACGCCGTCAACCCTTGACGCGCCAGAGAGGATTTTGGATGATTAAAAGGGGACGGCGTCAAGAAGGCCATCAAGAAACCCTAACCGCGGCGAGGTGACGGCGTCAGCTCTATAACGTGACGCCGTCAGATCTGATTTTCTATATATATTCTCATAATTTTTAGTCATTAGTGGGCAACTTTGTGAGGAGAAACCCTAAGACTATTTTTCTGCTACTTTTAAGGGTTTTATCCCCTTGGATCTCCCATGTTCAATTGAAGATAAGTAATCAATTAATCATTCAATATGTCTATGTTTTGTTTGATTATATCTTGTTCTTGTCTTTTATTTAACATGCTAGGCTAGATTTATCTTGTGTTTGCTTAGATCTAATGAAACCTAACTATTGATTATTGGTTGTTGGTGTGTTATTAATTGTATTGGATGATTGTTTATCGATGTTAGGCTTAAGAAAACTGGCTAACCTCCTATACGGTAACTTGCTTGAACGTCTTAAGAAACATGAACCAATGCGTACTAAGGTTTTTATGGTTGTATTTAATGCATGAGCGAATTCTAGTGATCCCATGTTAGGAGCTTCTTAGCCGGCTCGACATAGGAGTGAAGTAGGAGCTTATAGAGTTGGGGAAGTACGTACGCCACCCCACGATTGGTATTAAGGAATACACCCGTCATCCACGCAATTAATACATACTAATCAACTGGTAAAAGATAGTTAGGGAGTAAGGAAATCTAAGTAAACACATTTTCTCTCCATATAAGTTCCACAACCTTTTTATTTTCAGTTATTTTATTTTATTTGCAATTGTAGTTATTTGGGTTAGTTGACTAGCAACTAATTCCGCCCACTCCTTCAAACCCGAGATTTTACTTGCTTTTATAAAAATAAAAAAAATACAAAAAGAATCTTCCTTCACCCTTAGACCTATTAGAGTAGTTTTTCAATCCTAACGACACTATTCCCCTAGAGAACGATCAATCCCCCGGTACTTGCCACTACACTATACTACATCGGTCAGGTACACTGCCTGGTGGGGATTGCAAGCCTCTTGAGATCCCTCGAGAGGTAAAATCTGTTGTAAGGTCGCAAAACCACGCATCAACCCCAAAGGTACAAGGGTCTTTACCCTAGATGCCCCAAAAAAAATTTTTCCTCTAAATACCCCAGGGGATCAGGTCGCTCAACAAAACTTGGGCGGATCTCATATAATGGTGACATGTGTCCCTATGTATGTCCCCACTAAAGTACTAAGATGTACTTCTTGCAGTATGTACTTCTTGGGCGACTGGGACCTACATAACTTGGGCGACTTTGGATTTTTTTGTCTTTTTGTAAAAAAGTATAATCTTATTTTATTATATAATAGTACATAAGTCTTGGGCGACTGGGTCCCACTATTCCTTATTCTTGGGTGACTTGTTAGGTAGAAGGTACACTTTTATATTATTTTTTTTGTATTGAAACTTGTGTTATACTTTTTATATACAAAATACACTCAAAAATACAAAATTACTCTTTAATACTTTTAATATTTTTAGTTTGTATACTAAAAATTACTTCAGTATACTAAAAATACACTCCACTACTTATTCATTTCCACTTTACTCACTTTACTCTTTCATTTCCCCACACACATAAAATACACTCGCAGATCTAAAGCCCAGCTGTAACTTCTGTATACCTCCATCACCAGCTGTAACTATTCCGCTTATTCTTCTTATGCTGAGTCTGATGATGATCGATCCGATGGTTATCATCACGGCTGGCTTGTTTGTATTCGGAATGAGTTTTCGACTTGTTGTCTACAGTAAAGCTAATTAATTCACGTTTTTATATATTTTGTTAATGGCTGTTGATTATACATGTTTTGTTAGTGCAATGTTATATGTTAAGGATTGATTTTGTAGATTGTGTAATGATGTTACTTGATTGATTGATGGTATGTGGTGAATAACGGATGTAGAAATGAAATGACTGAAATAAACAGTTTTTATTTCGTTAGATGGATGACGATGAGCTTAATTAAGTACTTAACTTTATAAATGATAATGATGACGATGAGCGTATATATTATGTTTGTGACTGAATTTGGATTCGAACGTCAGGCATGGTTTAGATAGTTACATACTAGCATAGATGTAGGAAGTTTCAAGTTATAAATAAATGAGAAGGGAAAACAAGTGAGCCTGATTTTGTTTACTGTGGATTATTGTTATTGTAGTTGGGTTACGTGTTGTGAAGGATTTTTGCACGTGTATTGGCATGTGTTCTTCTATAAAAAAGGGTCTTCATGTGAGTATACATTCAAGTTGTGAGTATTCATGTCTATTGGCTTCAAGCATCATTATGTTTTACAAAACAGGGTTAAACAACAAAAATAGGGTTAAACAACAAAAATGTAGATAGCAGTGTAGTGTGGTTTTGGTGGTTCTGTAGTTTATTGGTGTTTTTGGTCCCTTTTTCCTGCATCTCATAGGCTTGAGTGTTGTTTATTAGCCTCTGATGTAGGTGGTTCAAGTGTGTTTATAGTTAGATAGTTAGATGGCTTTAGCCTCTGATGTAGCCTCTTCTTTTTTGTTAAAATAATACTAGAAGATTACCGCGCGGCGAGAGTGTACGGTAAACTGTGGTTGTTAAATAGTTAGATAGTTAGATGGCTTTTATATTGTGCCTAAGTGTGACAGATGATGGATGTTTAGGGAGTTATATATTGGAAAATCAAACTTCACATAATTTTACAAAACAATTTTCAAGTGCTAGTGTTGGAAACCTTTGTTTTTGTCTTTGCAATCGATCTAAGTGTTGTATCACCACGGTGGTAATCGGCTATTCTATGGGAAACAACTAGGGTAAATGGATCAAGGGGTGATTCCGGGCGACCTTGAACCATAGATGGTCGGTTTACTTAACCCTGTAGAGTTGGGCTCAGATATCGGGCCTCAGATTATTCATCCTGCTTGTGATTAAGACACGACGGAGGTAGTCTGTACTCCCGATCAGGTTCAAACTACACGGGCAACTGTTTTGACAGCTTGTGATCTTGCGAAGACTTAGTGCATCGGCGGTACACACAATCTTGTAAACTCTTTTGCTTATTAAAATTTATGAACAAATAGTAAGTGTGATTTGCGCGTTAATTTGTCGAGACTAAGGACCTTTGGTTAGCCTATTTGATTGTTACATTCAAACACACGATGTTTGTGCATATCGATGATATTAGGCTAATAGTAAGTGTGATTTGCGCGTTAATTTGTCGAAACTAAGGACCTTTGGTTAGCCTGTTTGATTGTTACATTCAAACACACGATATTTGTGCATATCGATGATATTAGGCTAATAGTAAGTGTGATTTGCGCGTTATTTTGTTGAGAGTAAGGACCTTTTGCTAGCCTGTATGTTTCAGTATTAGCTCTGTTTGTTTTAGATTTGATGAATATATAGTTTTGTTGATGATTACATATAAATAAATGAAATTGGGTATTGATATAATTAGGTCAATAATAAGTGCTATTGTTCTGGTATCGTTTACGGATTCGTTTTGTGGTTTGTGCGTGAATTTGTTGAGACTAAGGACCTTATAGTTTTGTTGTTGATGATCAGGTTAATAATAAGTGTAGATTGATGTGGTATTGTTTGCAGAATAGTTGTGTGATTTGCGTGTTACCTTTTGCTAGCCTCTATGCTTTGAATATCACTTCAAGATGTTTTAGATTTTATAAATTTTGATTTTGTTGATAATCATGTAACCACGAAATTTTTGCTTACAGTATATTGTTTGCGGAATCGTTTTGTGATGTGCGTGTTAGTTTGTTGAGACTACGGACCTTATGCTAACGTACCTTCAATGCATCATTTATGTATTGAATATCATGTTGAAAGAGGTGTGACTTCAGCCAGTGTACAACTAAATGGACCATGCTTGGTAGAATTATGTGTTTTTGCTTTAATGTCTTTGGTTTATTGATTAAATATTTAAATATAACGACTGTAAAAGTTTTAAACGAAGAGGTTGGAGTGATAAAATTGCTATTGCATGTATATCCAACACATTTGTGTTCTATCTTTGGATGATCAGCAATCAGCACCATGTATTTTCATAACAAGTTCTGTTTAGCCATTAGCTTGGAGACTGTGTTGGGCTTTCTTCTGTGATAATATAATCTTGGTAACTTGTGATGTATGCAAAATTTTTAATTCATGACTTTGAGAACCATTAACACGTATATATGATGCAGGTTCCATCTTACGTTGGTAATTACTGCGACTGTATGCTGCTGGATGATGTAAGTTTCTCTTCTTGATTAATAACTGCAGTTTCCTACTAAATGATCAATATTATTGGCAATATATTTCTGAATTAGAACATCAATCTGCTTATAAGTGAGCCCTTTAAGCGACATAAGGTGGCAATTTGTCATCGCGTTGGAAACTTTAACCATGTTGCTATTATTAAATGTTTCTGGATGATCTTTCATGTCAAGAGAACTCTAAGCACTAAGCTATTGTACTTTTACAAGCTATGATGCCCATGGACATAAGAGACTCAAATAATCTGAACCAAAAATAGGCTCCAAGTCTTATAATTGTGAGTGAATCTAATGCATTTTTTTAAGCTTGAGCCAGTAGCTAGGAATGACATTGTCTATACTGATACGGTAGTTATCTAGCATGTCTACCATTCATATATGTCATATGCCATATGGTCCTGAGAACTTTCTATAAAGTCGGTTGATTGATAATGCTTAGTTTGACCTTAAAAGTCAAACATCATCACAAATTCAAGATCATACTGTATAGTTGACATTTGCGGTCAAACATGATCATTTTCTTATCATAAAACTAAAGATACTATTTTTAGAGCATGTGTATGCTATAGGTGTTTTGCGTAAACCATATTTAGTTCTAAGAACTTTCTACATAACTCAAAAAACTTGTATTAATCACGAAGATAAAAGTTAATCTGTTTGACCTCAACAGTCAAACTTCATAAGCAAAGAGGCTAAGATAAAAACCTGATTTGTGTTGAAGTTCCAACAAGAAAAGCCTTGTTCGCAATTACTGATGCTTTAAAAACCGCTGTTTTTGCACGGGCAACCGAAACTTCGTTTTAGGCAATTCTTAGTTCTTCCATAATTCCCGCAACCCTCGTCGGCACATCTTCTGCTTTTACCTATGCACAAAAGTTGAATTAATATATATTTTAAAAAATGTTAATGTATTTTACACGATTTAGCATGTTAACTTACTTTGAGTGTTGAGCAAAGCTGCTTCATGTAGTTATCTCGTTCACTAACATATTCAATATAAGCATCACATGCAACAGCCTCTATACGTCTTACACCTGACGAGATTCCTTGCTCTGAAATTATTTTAAAACCACGAATCTCGGAAGTATTATTAACATGTGTGCCACCACAGAGTTCCATTGATACATCCGGAACATCTACAACACGTACCTAAAACATCAGCAATTTCAAAAAACATAAAATTAAAAATCGAAAAGTATACAAAATAATAATAGTAGAAAAAAACGACACACACAGATGGTCAATGTGATATCTACCATAATATGGTTATTTTTTTTTTTTTTGGTTACACAGTAGTACATATGTTTGAAACTTGTAACACATACGGTTCTCGATGTCCCTTAAAGTTAACCATGTCCGCTGAATTTTTGAAAATGACTTTACCCTTTTCGAAGTCACGTGCTTAGTAAGGTTTGGAACTTTGGATTTGATTTCGTTTACAAATCTCTTTTTCCTTTCTAAAACTAATTTGAACTAATACAGTTCAAACTAAAATAAAAATTCCTATAGGGACAATATTAGAAATTAATTACAAACCTCAAGAACCATCTGCATTACCAAATTTCAAATGCAGGAACTGTATTATAAAAGTTTTAGGACCCTAAACCATATTTGGATGTGTGATTTACTGTAAAAGTTTAAAGAAGTTTAAAACACCTCTTCACCATATTTTTCTCCAAACATTGCTATAGCACCAGCGCTTTTAGCATTAGCAATTGCCATCACTTTAGTTTGTAGAGACGTTGCATCTCCAATACATTCATTGATTAAATCTTCAACTTTTGTTAACTCATGGTAAGTTGAAATCAAATCTTAGCCGTTCAAATGCCACCAACGAACCAGCTGTATGATGGACCTGAAAAAGTCAACACAAATTATAGAAGTCAATTAAAATCGTGGTGGAAATTATAGATAGCTCACAACTTAGGGGCTGCTTGGTTGGGGGATAAGGGGTGGGGAATGGGAAATGATCGATTGATGATGCCTAGTAATGGGTAATCGATTATAGAGTAAATTGGGGGGTAATGTAACGATTACCCACCATCACCCATTTCTTTGCATTCCCTTTTGCATTGCATTCCCCTCTACTGAACCAAGCGGGCCCTTAAAGTTTAAGTTATAATGGTGGGATATATATATATATATACGACTAAATAAAATCAATATCGTAACGGTGTATAATAATATGTACCGACATGGTCTCGAAATCGATTTATTTCACAACTCAATCCCGGCTTATCTCTTTTCACGTAATTTACAAAATCTTGTCATAAAATCACATCAAGTTGTGAAAACATATTTTACGACATGAAACACTATATATATATATATATATATATATATATATATATATATATATATATATATATATATATATATATATATATATAGATTTGTGTTCAAGTGGTAAACACTTTAGAATGCGTTACAATAGGCACCAATAACAACATGACAAGTGTCATTTTTTTAAAAAGAAAATACTAATTAATTTTTATTTAAATGAGGGCATTATGGTAATTCTATTTTTTTTGCATAATCTGTATTAACAACACATCCCACGATATTAGCTATCTAGAATTCATACGTTACAATAATGTTTCTCCTTCTATTTTTTGGTTTTTGTGACAGCCGTAAATGTAAGTCTTTTGTTATATTAAAATAAAGTCTTTGTCTTCTATATATCTCTAAACATGTTTGTATCAGTTGGTGGTTTATTTTTTAATCACCATTTTTTATAGATTGTGTAAAATTTATTGGTGTCAATTGATTTTTATTTCATGTTTACATATTTCTAATTTCTTACGTACGAATATTGTACATCAATGTTGTTGTGTCCCTTATATATAGAAAAAAAAAATAGAAACGAAATGTGTCACTGATATATAAAAGCAATTAAAACAAGAATGTGTCACTAGTAATATGCCACAATTATATATAGAGAAAACAAATAAAAAACAATAATGTGTCACCAATATAAAAAAAAAAATGTTATTAATAATGTGTCACTAATGTATAGAAAAAAAATGTGTCACCAATACATATAAAATAATATGTTATTAATAATGTGCCACTATTACATAAAAAAAACAAATAAATATATAACGTGTCACTAATAATGTGCCACTAATATATAAAAAAAATAAATATTGCAAGAATGTGTCATTAGTAATGTGCCACTATTATACAGAGAAAACAAATAAAAAACAATAATGTGTCACCAATATATAAAAAAAATATGTTATTAATAATTTTGTCACTAATATATAGAAAAACAAATAAAAAACAATAATGTGTCACCAATATATAAAATAATATGTTACTAATAATGTGCCACTATTACATAGAAAAACAAATAAAATATAACGTGTCACTAATAATGTGCCACCAATATATAAATAAAATAAAATAAAATAAAGAAATAAAAAATGTTTCCCTAAAAATACATCACGTATATATGAAGTATAATAAGAGAAATCTTGCCTGAATAGAAAAATTCGGCTTGGAACGATTTTTGTATCAAGTTAATTGTTTATCATTTTTGCAAAAACATGCATTTAAGATAATATTAAAAAAGGGGTCATATGTGCGTTAATGGAGCAAATTGAGTTTTTAAAAGTTGCCACTGAATTGAAGTTATTTACCAGAGTGCCATTCCATTCATTTTGAACTAGTAGCATCATCACTAATAGATCTAACGGTCTAGATCTGTACCTATTGTATTGTATTATAAGGTGTACACCACAATAACGCAACCCTATATATATATATATATATATATATATATATATATATATATATATATATATATATATATATATATAATATATATATATATAAACTTTTGATAAAATTACAACTTATAAACTCCCGTCAAAACTAAACTAGTAAACATTTAACTTACTTATATCGTTTATCAAAATTGTGAACACATAAAACGGAATTTTAGAAAATCTACATGAAATTTTATAACAATGATAAAACAACTATTACGTGGACATATATTTTTAGTAACGCATAATTCCCTCGAGAAATCAATACACATGCACGGGTCATGCCCGACTTCTATCACATAAATATACTTGTTATGTTTTTATTAAAACTAGACCAACAAAACATTTTATATACAACCTTTATATGTTCGTTTTCAAATTACAAATCATTTAAATGAAACCATCACTTACACATAAAATTTTCCTACACTTCCAAAATATATAACTATTTATATATTTTTATAACAACTATTTTTACATATCTTTAACAATGACGTTCCATATCCCGACAACGTCTAGTATTGTTCATAGTCACTTTTCATTCATCGTCTTTCGGTTATTGTCAAATCGGAATCTTATTCGTCTTCGATATTTTTATTGTCATACACTTATGCACTTCTAAGAGCCAATACCTACAATACTTAGAAACTTGGTTTTAAACTTAATTGCTGCCACACAAGCAACAACAACGTAAACACTTTAAAAGCTTTTGAATTAAATTTCGTGGAGTCTTAAACTTAAACTATGAACTAAAACATGCCTTACTAATCTAGGTCGCGTGTTGGTGCTGAACTGTTGTATTATCTGACTGCTATTTGCCGAGGTGAGTTTATAGCCCCACTCTATTTATACTTGGTTTACAACTATGGGTTGAGAAACATGCAAAACGTTTTCTGGACCACAATAATGTTTATTTTCTCAAAACTATTGCGTAGTTGGCCTAAGCCCTTGACCCACTGTTATGCCCACCTTCATGAACCGTTAGTTCCCATTGGGAAGCACGATTGTTATAAATAGATCTATTGGGGTGACTCCGCCGTTCGGTTGGCCAGACGGGTCAATGCGAGCGTATATCAAGTCGGACTACGAGTGTCTTGGGTTAAACACTCGCTATGGGCCCCTGATTATTATATATGTGCTATATTGTAGCGCACTGAACTGTCGAGCCTCGGTTGCATGAACTTAGTGCTAGCGTAATAGACTATTTCAATATGACATTATATGCGTTGTAATGTTCATATACAAAACTCATGGTCCAAACTATTGATTTTACTGCCTATTTATAAACCTATGAACTCACCAGCGTAAGCTGACCTTTTAGCATATTTTTCTCAGGTGATTAAGCAAGTTATGGGCAAGGCGTGGCAAGGCGATGGTCATAAACTAATTACCGGAGTGTTTTCACACATTTTATGACTTGTTTTTATGGGAAAACTAAACTCATGGGCCTTATTTTCTGAACACGAAACTCTGTTGTAAACTCTATTTATTTGAAAGAATGTATTTAAACGGAGTATGTATTCCGTTCTTTATTACCTTGTGTTGTGATTACCAATTTTAGTAGCACCCCATGACCCGAATGGTTCCGCAATACCAGATTTTTTTGGGGGGGTGTTATAGATTGGCATCAGAGCCTAGGTTATAGAGAACTAGGTACATATAAACCCTAAACTATAACCGCTTTTTACAAAAACAAGTCCCTATGTCCGCCACTTGCCTACCAAGCCTGTTGCTGGATGGTGCTCAAAGAAATCAGACGACACTTGGTTAGAGGAGTATCTGGAGAGGAAGCTGATAATGAGTGTCTAGGTGGTGATCTCGACCATTATGAACTAAAGCATAACATTATGCTTCAAGTCAGATCGAGCTCGACTGTTGCTGAGTTTCCATATATATGCTTTCTATGTCTGCTTTTCATTTAGCGGTTTTATATCATACTTAATAACACAGTATTGTCTCCTTTTACAGGATTGCGCACCAAGGTCTGTCTGTGATTTTCTCCCGCAGTTTGAAGATCTAAGGCTTATATATACTCAATAAAAGATAAGCAGACATGTATGTTAGCCTCGAAATCGAAGGTATCATGAGTGTTAATTTAGGTCAATTGATACAGTTTTAGGAACCCATGATTTTCTGCAGAATTTGGCCACTTATATTCTGCAGAATATTATGTGTAGAATTTTTTGGCCACTCTATGCTGAATTTTACGTTGTTTTAATCAGTTATTATAAGCCATTTTAAATAGAATTGTCCTGCCACTTTATGCGTATTTGGGCATTTTTGGATCAGCTACTATAAGTCATATTATGCAGTTTTTTTTGCCACTTTATGCTCATTTCTTGGATGTTTGGATCACCTATATTGAATTGTTTTATGCAAGCTTTTGTAACTACTTCATGCAGTAATTAGTGCTCAAGTTGGTGCTGTTTGGTGAAGTATCTCAGCCTGTTTGGAGCATAGTTTTGTGATGTTTGTAGTGTTCTTTTTTAGTTATACGAGTCGAACTACGCTGGCAATGCATCATCCCATTTTCTACTTCCAGGATTAACATCAAGAAAATATGATGAAAGAATGTTTGATTTTGTAAGGCAGTGTAGGTTTGATGAGATACTCAAGCTACGTGGTGCTGAAAAATGATGAAATGAATGTATGATGTAATTAGGTCGAGTTACAATGCAAGAGGTTTAACTATAGCTGTTTGGGAAGACATGTTAATTGTCAGTGGAAATGAAGACTTTTCAGGACATGGTCATAAGAAGGGTTCAAAACAAGTAGTGAAGTTAATGAACTGAACATGTTAATTACTTTGAAAAACATTTCAGTACTAAGAAAACCATGTATAGTTTGGAAATAACATAAATTCACATACCTGGGCATTATAATTACGTTTAGATTAAATTGTTACTTTAGTAGTTTTATGTGGAATTGTAAATCTTTGAAGCTTTAATTCATAAAACCATGTATAGTTGGTGTGGAGGGTGTGGTCTAGGTCATGCCGTCCCATCAACTTTATATCATTATTTAAAAGGTGTTTGGCTAAAGCTAATTTTCTAATGTTTAATTGCTTTTTGTTTTTCTGAAAAAAACATTATGTACTTTTAAATTGTTACCTTATTTCAAAAGGGTAATGCATTTTCAGGAAGTAAATAAGGTAAAAAAATATAAACACTTAAATTGGGCCTTTGTAAAATGCAATTTCTAATCTTTACTAATACCTGCATACTATTCACCATTGCTTCATATATAGACCCTTTATAGCCCCTTTAGGGGACCATAGCCCCAAACCCGAAAATGCCCCGTCCAATCTCTCACGTCTCTCTCTCATGTTCATATACTCCGGCTACAAACCCAGACCTAAATAAACCCGTCCGATCAACCATCACCCGATCCGAAATTCATCTATAGTTTCGGACCTCTTTTTTTTGCAGGCTAACTTACGTATACGAACAACCCGCAGCAACGCGCGGGCTTATACCCTCGTTATAAACATAATAAGGATTACAGACATATATTAGATATAACCATAACATATAAAATTAGAGGAGTAAGGTGTTATATACCTCAACGATATTCACAAGGAGAATAAGAACTCGGGTACATGAAGTTTCTACTCAAGTAGCACACGAACATATTCACCTTCTTCATAAACGAATGACATAGAGAGTGCGGCTTTCTCTAGAGAACCAAAGCCATGTGTGGACAACCAGAGAATGTTATAGCAATGTTATAGCAAGGATGGTCATTAAGAGTATCCCGTGACTGATGTCGTCAGAGTCACAAGTCGAGGAGAAACCACTTTCAAAAGATTTGGGAATATATCGGATTTTGTAATTGTGAGATTAGAAAGTTGTGAAGCACAAATATTGATAATCTCCAAGCCATACATGCACATCCAGTGTAAAGTAAACTCCTTTAAGTTCACACTAGGCTCTTATCACTATCATCACCAACTTGAATGTGCTTCACATTTACAGTTTCTTAGTACTAAACTTGGTATGAAGCAACAAATTCTATTAACTGAAAGGGTAAGGTGTTTGAGAGTCTGATATTATGAGTGTGTGCTAGTTTATAAAACTCTTAAAAATTTTGGTGAATACTCTGCGGATATGAGATCAAAGGGGGGAACTTTTACAAGGTTGTAGTTCTGAAAAGGTGCATGGTTTACAATTTTAACAAACTAAGGTGTGGAGTTTATTAGACTCCATGGATCGTTTTGAGCATCTAGGGTTAAACAATAACATAGACAAAATATATATGCAGCGGAATTAAAACAAACAACTATGTTATTGACACAAGGTTTTTTCACATTCACATCCAATTATATTAAGAATAATATAACGTGTTATCTACATATAACAAGGATCAAAGACACCTTTGATCTTGGGGGATAAATCCTAGACGTTTTTCCCTACGTCTAGGTTACACACACACACCTTTTATTTGACTACATTTTGGAAGACTTAATGAAAACCTACGTACCCTTGATCTCTTTATATACTAGAGATTTAGGGTTTACAAAAGACTTCTAATTGTATTAGGAAACAAATACTTTCCTAATCTTTATTCTCCATCTTTTTCTGCAAGTCATCTTTGTCTTTTGTCGTATTAAGTCCTTCTTGTTTCATTCTTTATGTTTTGTATCATCAAATCAATAAACCCAACAATCTTCCCGTATTTGATGATGACAAAACAAACACGTTCTTGTACGAATTTCCCTAGACGAAGTAGAGAAATTGAGATAATTAAATCTCACCATGAATGAAACAATCTTGTCTTCCCCTTAATCCATGCCATGCCACCACAATATCTCTTCCTCTTTTTGTTATCAACAAATAGGGAACGTATGCAAATATGATCTTTACCACAACAAATCAATACCACATATCCAATTCATCCTTCCAATGTCTCAAATTACCCTCCATGAAGTTTTCCGCACTAAAAATGAACTTGAAACAGTAGAAAGCTAAACCATCAGTAGTAATACTAATTAACAGTAGTAAGAATAAAAAACTTCCCCTCGAGTGGTGCATGAACATCAAATGATTAAACATATCATAAGAATAAGCTTCCCCTGAAACCAATGTGTTAATCATCTTCATGATTCTTCAAATCTGTAGGCTTTATATAATGTTGAAGAAAACTATCCATTACCAATTCGATGCTGAAGTAGAATAAACTAACCTTGTGTCCTATATCTTGTACTAAAACTGGCTTCGAACGTATACTTAGCATATAGGGAGATCGCAATCTCTTGACAATAATCACTGAGCACAATAACGTAACTCCTTCAAGTGTTTGTCAATTCTTAGTCACCTGAACGAACAAACAAGTTACCTCCTGTCAAAAGGTATAATAAAACACAACCTTGAAAAATTCAACTTCATCGTCAAATAAGCAACAAATAATCCTCTTCGCCAATAAGAAAAAATAATAACGAGCCATAAATCTTTTACGAACCGAAACCAAAATCCAAAAACCAAATCTCTTCTGGTGTGTGTCTTCACCCGTGTGTGTGTTGGAACCAACATGTTCCAAATCGAATATCCAATGATATGGACTTCCCCTCACTTCATGTATCTCATGCTACCTCTTCAACAATATAAGCCATAATCATCCACCAAAAATTGCACAGTAGCACAAAAAAAGCAATATACCAAATAAGTCACATTCAAGTGCACCATTAAGAATAGAAGTGATCTACCCATTATCTCTACTGTTGATATGCAAATACATTCGACCTTATAGAGATACTGTTGTTATCATCCAACTTTTGCATGAAAGGCCACCGTCCCATGTGCCTTTAAGTAACATAATATTCTTCACATATTATATACTGTATGCACTTCATAATACATGCAGGTGGATCGATCAGAATAAAATAACTAATACTCTTGCCTTGTTGATGTGGATTCATGAGGCTACAATAACTTCATGGCATATGGGCAACAGTATTAACCATAACGCGCAGCAGCAGAAACTTAACGTTAGCAGCATTAACTTGAAAAACGAGCAGTAGTAATTATGACGAGCAGCAGAAATTTCATCACAACAAGCAGTAGTAACTCGATCAATAGCAGCATTAATAATAATAAGCCACACTGACTTACTTGTCCAGCAGCATTAAGTATCAAGCATTATGAGAACAACATTATCGTTTAAAAGGCAGCATTAAATCTTATGAGCAGCACAAACTTTCAATAGCAGTATCAACAAGAACTACTAGCATTAAATCGCAGCAACAGAAACAATGTAGCAGCCTAATTCCTTCAAACCCCAGCTTCATGATCGTTTTACATCGCAAATCAGAACGTCTAAGCAGGTTAATAAACCCTAACCAATTAACCTTTAACAGATCGATTATGAATACTCTTATCTGTCCTTCAATCGTGTGTTTACATTTCCCACAAATCAGCAAATTAGCAGCAAGATTGCACAATGAAAATCCAAGTGATTAGGCTTGATCGACAATAAGTACCAGCAATCAAGAAGTAAACTAAGAAACCCTAAAATCCGAATCTTAACCATACTCAGAAAAACCTAGGGTTTAGGATAAAGAAATCATAATTTTGATCAAGTTATGATAATGAATACCTTTAAGCATAATACCTTGATCGACAATAGCAGCAACATGTCAGATAATCAAATCAACCAAGAACAAACCCTAAAAACCTATTTTCTGAAAACATCCCTGCAGCAGATTTCGACCATCTATAACTTCCAAACGAATGCTTAGATTGAAGATCCCTTCGGTGAAAATCTACCTTGCTATATGAAGAATATCCAGTAAAAATTTTAGCACGATCCAACGGTTAACGAAAAAGTTATCGTCGTTTGAAAACAGGTCTGCAGAAAGTTACGGAAATTGAACAAAATCGATTTTTCTTGATCTTTCTTCGACTAAACCTTGTACAATCCCTAGGTAACGAGCTCCCCAAGCTCTGATACCAATTATGGAAGAAATTGAGCTAAGATTTGCTGGTAATGAGGCTACCAAGAAGTCAAGGAAAAATCTTCTCAAGCAACAATTTGAGACCTTTCTTGCCTCAAGTACTGAAAGTATTGATGCTACATATGGCAGGCTTCAGAAGCTTATAAGTCAATTAGCACTTATGAAGGTTCCAGTTCCTCAAGAAGATATCAATCTCAAGTTTCTGAGAAGTTTGTCATCTGAATGGAGTATGCACACAGTGGTTTGGAGAAACAAAGCTGACTTTGAAACAATGAGTTTAGATGATTTGTACAACAACTTGAAAGTTTATGAATCTGAAGTGAAAGGGTCATTGATGAGTGTGTAAATACTCATCATTTTATACCCATAAAAGACACAAAAATGACCAAAAAGACCCTAATAGATCAAATATTGTTGCAAATATTCTTGGTTTGTGTTTTTATGTGTTTCAGGTACAAAAGGATCGAAAACAGGGCAAAAACAGACAAAACCGAGCACAAGATTGGAAATTCGTGAAAAGCCGAGGACGGGGAAGAAATTTACGAGAGTGGACCGGGATATTGCTCAACTTGTCAAGAATAGTCCTTGGAGATAATTTTTCAGAATAGGCACAAATGGTCCCTGAGTTTTCAGACTTGGCAAAATTAGTCCTCAA
Organism: Artemisia tridentata subsp. tridentata; assembly: GCA_021014915.2. Classification (NCBI taxonomy): domain Eukaryota; kingdom Viridiplantae; phylum Streptophyta; class Magnoliopsida; order Asterales; family Asteraceae; genus Artemisia; species Artemisia tridentata. Next base: position 444,257,439 of record CP139509.1, on the reverse strand, counting down.
GGTTATACCAAATTCCAAAAATAATCCTTAACTTAAAACTAAGCCTAAACCACACTTTTTATCCCAACCCTTTTAACCCTTTCCAAAATAAACCCACCTAATCCATAAAACCCAACCTTATCCCTTAACACCCCAAGCCCAACACATTCTCCCAGCCCACACCAAATAAAATCCAAAACCCAATCCAACCTTATCCCCGTTTTATTTAGCTAACCGGTCAAAACCATGGTCAACCCCTTCTTCTAAAACCATTAAACGCGCCAAAACCACCATTTTCTTCCTGACAACCTGACATCATTGTTCCCCCATGCTTTTTCTCTTACACACTCAACCTTCTCCCCCTCCTAGCTAGTACCCTCTTCACGTGTCTACCCTAGCCACCCAAAACCCACTATCTCCATTTTGGCGCCAAAAGTGGAAAGGGACGATTGAGATTGTTTGAAGCTAATCCTACGGCTGGGATTTGAGGAGGGAGACCACAGAAGACTTTTGAGTGATATAAAAGCCTCTCCACACTTACAGAAGAAGTAGTTAGATTTTATATTAGATAGCCAGTAGTTAATTTAGAGTAGAATTAGTGTAATTTAGTCAAATTAGGATAAGTCTTATAGCTTTAGCTTAATTTCATGTTCTTGTAATTTTAATTTCAGTAGCAGTTAAATTCCACAAGCCTTGCATTGTTTACTTAAAATTCAAGTTTAATTGAAATTTAGTGATTCGGATTAATTGTCATAAGTTTGTTTTAAAGCCCTCTGTTCTGTTCATATAAGCTTATTTAAGCTATTTTTAGCTTTTTGTAAGTTTCCCTTGTATTCACTCAGTCTTAATTTCAAATTGTCAAAAAGTCAAAATAAAGTCAAACTGCTTATTCTACTTAGTATAGTGCTTAGTTCCAGGTCAATTCTGCTTTTTGAGCCTTATCATAGCTTATTTAACCTTTGTATTTTCATGTGTAGCTTAAGATTTGCAGTTCTCAAATTAAAATCAAAACAGCCCTAGGAATGGGGTGTTTGGCACAAGGAATGAAAATGGGTCAAAAATCAACAGTTACTGTTCAAATGCACATTGGTGAGTTTTGATTTTGTTTGTTTTAGCCCAAATGAGGTTTTAGAAGAAGCACTTAATCTGTTTTTGAAGTTTTCTAGGTTTTGAATGAATTAGAGTAGTTATAGGGCATAGTCTGTTCATGTTAGCTTATTGCAGCTATATGCTTGTTTGCTGTCATTTCTTTGTGTCTTTGTGTCCATTTTAGTCCACACTCAGTAGTTGTTTAAGCTCCATATAGCCTTGGTTCAAAAACTTAGCAAGAACAGTCCAAGTTAGATACAAGCAGACTGCATGTTTTTTTTTCCCATTCAGCAGCCCTTTGTGGGTGTTTAGCTTATTTTGTCATTCATAGTGCTTATTTGTTGATTCTTGCGGCTTATTCAATTATGTTTTTAGCTATTTGTAGGTGATCTAGCTTATTTCAGTTTCTATTTAGCTTATTCATTAGCTGAGCAGCCCCTTTTCATTGTCCCTTTAGCTTATTCCCTTTTTTATGCTTACTGTTGTGATTGTCAAGCTTATTTCTGGTTAATTGCTTAGTTTAAAAATAATTGTCTTTTTAGAAATTGCTTATTGTTATGTGCTTAGTTAGATTTAAAAAGAAAAAAAAAATGAAAAAAAAAATAGTTTTCATAAAAAGAGAGTCCAGGGATTCGAACCCTGGACCTCTTGTTCACAACACCACATGTTCACCAACTGCCCTAGGGTCTTTATCAGTAACACACTTGCACTCTTTTTTATTTAACCTTGCTTTCCTTCCTATAGCTTATTTCAACTGTTTGGCTTATTCCAGCTTATCTGGATAAGCTGGAACCTTTAGCTTATTTTTCTTATAATCAGTACATCATTTAGGACTTTTCTGTATTTTTTCATAATTTTCCCATTTCGTTTAGTATTTTTAATTCATTTTTCTTTTTAATTTAGTTTTTAATTCGTATTTAATTAAATAAAAATCAGAAAAATACAATTCTTTTTTGTAAAATTTTATTTTATTAATTAGAACTTAGGAAAAATAGATTTGTACCCGTAGAGTTAATATTTCAACATTTTGATGTTTAGGCTCGGTTTTCCCTGTTTAAACGTATTTTCAGTTTTCCTTTACGTTTTTAATCTCGAGTACTTTAGATTATGGTTTTTCTTGTTTATTAAATCGTTTTTAGTTCATGTTCACTTATTTTAGCATAAAAACCCAAAATCCCATCTTTTCCACTATTCACGACACGCAATCACGAATCGAGATCACGAATTCCATTCATCCTTCATTGGGGAAAACGACCCGGGTTACACATACTTCACTTGTATTTCCTAGGAAATAATTACACGTTGATTTTAACCAATCAATTTTTGGCGCTGCTGCCGGGGAAGGCTTGAAGGGAATTTTTAATTTTCGTTTGTCGTTACGTGTTTTGAAGACCCTTCTCCCGAGAAGTTATCGTTTTCTTCGTAAATATTTTCTTATTAAAATCCCAAAAAGATTTTCTTTTCAAATTTATTTTCCTTTTTCCCTTTGTGTTTTTCAAAATGTTTCTAAAAATCCAAAAATATTCTTCTTATCCCTTCTATTTGTTTAATTCTTTATCTCACCCTCTATCCGTTTAATTCTTTTTATGTCTTCATCTTACCATTATGGTTGTGAATGGTGTGGGGGACCTCCAAATGGTGGAAATTGCTCCGGTTGTGGCATTGTAAATTCGGGAAACGAGTTTGTCTATGACCAAAATCCCTACAATGAAACAACCAATTTCCTTAACCAACCCCCACACCATGAGATGGAAACATATTCTTCTGAATATTGTGGAAGTTTTTCTCATCCGGAATTTGATTGTTGAACGGGAGACATGCTTGTCTATGAGCACGACCCTTATAACAATCAGACATCATCCGGATTTGACCAACCTTCACAACACACAACCCCTCACCACCTTCTTCAAAGCGAGTTAACTAGAGTTGAATTGATTTCTAAAATGATTATTGCTCAAAATCAACTCAACATGAACTTTCAAACTGAAATAAACGGTCTTAAGGAGATGGTTCTTAGAAAACAAAATCCTCCTATTGACTTATATTACTCAGAAGAGAGTGATGAGGAGGAAGAAGAGAACCCAAAGATCAATCCACTTGTTGAAAACCCTTCAGATACCTTTTTAATGGGGGACAAGGAAGTCGAAATCAATCCTCTTAAGGAAATTGATGACCTTGTTCCAATCCCAATGGTATCCGAAGAACCTTGCGATCTTCCTGATTCTACTTCCCACACATTCGATATGACTATCACAAATCCTTTGTTTGATTTTGATTCTGAATTTACTCTAATTTCAGACAATCAAATTTTTGGAAGTGATGAGTCAGATACAGAGACAATAATGGACGAAGTGCAAATTTCTAGCACACAAAGTACAGCACATGTCCCACCTCCGTATATCCTTCCAGAGCCCAAGCTCAAAGACGTGCTTCATGAGAATCATATCATATCTCCACCAGAGTATGATTACTATGATTTTGAGGAAGATCATGACCCGGGGAGAGATGTACTCTATCATAAGAGTTTGCTTGTCGATGATATCATCCCGACCCTCCATCCCGAGGTTTTTGTTGATGAAGAATGGATTCCCATTCTGCTAATGATCTTTCTCCCCTTCTTCACCTATACGGTGACTTGTCCTCTCCTTCTCTCCTTTGGAAATGAGGACAAAGTTTTTGACCCCGGCATCTCATTTATCATTCTTTTGAGTCGGATATATCTCATCGGAGTGGAACTTTCAAGAACTTCAATGTTTATCCAAACATTTCGAATAAAAGTCCGATGGAGATTTTCCCTTCCACATGCTTCCCCATGGACAAATGAATTCGGGGTCGAGTCAAGCTAGTGACTCGGTTAACAAAAACATTAGCATTTCATGGGTGACAACCCATGTTTCTGACTTCTTTCTATTTTCTAACACTAAGTATGGGGGGATTCCTCTACTGTGCTTTGTTTTGTGTGTTGTTTGCAGGTTTCTCTTAGATCGTGATGATTGATGCGTCTGTTTTCAATCCAGCCGCCCAATATCCGATCTTTTTGCTAACGATTATCTAGGGATATCTTGTTAATCCTGTTTGTGAAAATAGAGATTTCTGTTCCACACTTGGCTATTAGTATTACCTTTTTACTTTCTAAGTGTCGGCATAATAGCCAGTACTTTGAATATTGAGGGCAATATTCAATTCTAAGTGTAGGGGGGGGGGGGGAATTCTCGCGATTTTTGTCACATTTGTACCTTCTAGTGCCCTAGTACCCCCGTTTTGGCCAAAATTTTAAATTTTTTTCGTTTTTTAGATAAGAAATTGCAATAAAAAAAGAAGTGTTTAGTCTTGATTAGGTTAGAACAAAGGGAATCCCGACTCTGCCAGAGTGTTGATCTGGCTGCTTCCTTAACGATTAGGCTAAGGTTTTACGATATGTACAAATGAAAATGCTAAGCGTAGAATAGTTGGTTTTCTTTAGAGCTTATATAAGTAATCTATGGCTTTTCCTCCCAGGAGATAACTGATCTGACTTAATAAGTGCTTATTTTCAAACATTTAAACACACAAAATCATTTTTTCTTTCTATTTTGAAAAATACTAGTTCAAAGATTTATTTAAATTTCGGAACAAGCATATGTCATAGTAATGTAAAAGTTAAGTAATAAATGTATGTGCTGAAAAAGCTACGGTTCAAGATCGGCCCTTGGATCCTTATTTCCGGAAGGCGTTTAGGTCTTGGCTACCCTCTTACACCGGCCCTTGGACCTCTAATTCAGGAATGTGTGAGGTCTTGGTCTAACACCCTTGGATCCTCATTTCAGGAATGTTTAGAGTCTTGGAACTCTCCGTTGTAACGGCCCTTGGATCCTTTATTCCGAAGGTGTAAGGTCTTGGTTCCCGTGAAACTCCGTTAGTTTATGTTGCACAAGTAAAAAATAAATGAAAATAAAAAAAAATGGAATGATATTGCAAAATGCAATAAGTTTTGTTGTGTTGAATAAAGTGTTGAAACTTGCTTGTTGTAAATTTTAAATCTATCTTTCAACTAGTATTAGTCAAAATCTTATAAAAACGTCGATTTTTATGATCAAAATTTTGAAAATCAAGCACAGTCACCTAACTTGAATAAATTGTGGGAGTGAAAAGTTAAGTTCGCTTACATAGATTATTAGTATAAGTAGTGTTAGCATTTTACAAAAACATTTGCACATTGAGTTTAAGCTTAGTTGGGAGTATAAAAAGAGGATGACGATTTCAATTCCCTGGAGACACCCATTTTGTGTGAATCCCGTTCCATGATACCATTTTTGGAAATCAAGCATGTTATCTATTTTTGTTTTAGTTTAAATTTCTCGCATTGAATAAAAAGTCGAAACGGGGTATGCTTGGTATTCTTTTGATCCTTTCATTACTTCATATGATCGGATTGCTAGGGACTAGCAATAGTTTAGAGTGGGGGATTGATGAGTGTGTAAACACTCATCATTTTATACCCATAAAAGACACAAAAATGACCAAAAACACCCTAATAGATCAAATATTGTTGCAAATATTCTTGGTTTGTGTTTTTATGTGTTTTAGGTACAAAAGGATCGAAAACAGGGCAAAAACAGACAAAACCGAGCACAAGATTGGAAATTCGTGAAAAGCCGAGGACGGGGAAGAAATTTACGAGAGTGGACCGGGATATTGCTCAACTTGTCAAGAATAGTCCTTGGAGATAATTTTTTAGAATAGGCACAAATGGTCCCTGAGTTTTCAGACTTGGCAAAATTAGTCCTCAAGGTTATACCAAATTCCAAAAATAATCCTTAACTTAAAACTAAGCCTAAACCACACTTTTTATCCCAACCCTTTTAACCCTTTCCAAAATAAACCCACCTAATCCATAAAACCCAACCTTATCCCTTAACACCCCAAGCCCAACACATTCTCCCAGCCCACACCAAATAAAATCCAAAACCCAATCCAACCTTATCCCCGTTTTATTTAGCTAACCGGTCAAAACCATGGTCAACCCCTTCTTCTAAAACCATTAAACGCGCCAAAACCACCATTTTCTTCCTGACAACCAGACATCATTGTTCCCCCCCCATGCTTTTTCTCTTACACACTCAACCTTCTCCTCCCTCCTAGCTAGTACCCTCTTCACGTGTCTACCCTAGCCACCCAAAACCCACTATCTCCATTTTGGCGCCAAAAGTGGAAAGGGACGATTGAGATTGTTTGAAGCTAATCCTACGGCTGGGATTTGAGGAGGGAGACCACAGAAGACTTTTGAGTGATATAAAAGCCTCTCCACACTTACAGAAGAAGTAGTTAGATTTTATATTAGATAGCCAGTAGTTAATTTAGAGTAGAATTAGTGTAATTTAGTCAAATTAGGATAAGTCTTATAGCTTTAGCTTAATTTCATGTTCTTGTAATTTTAATTTCAGTAGCAGTTAAATTCCACAAGCCTTGCATTGTTTACTTAAAATTCAAGTTTAATTGAAATTTAGTGATTCGGATTAATTGGCATAAGTTTGTTTTAAAGCCCTCTGTTCTGTTCATATAAGCTTATTTAAGCTATTTTTAGCTTTTTGTAAGTTTCCCTTGTATTCACTCAGTCTTAATTTCAAATTGTCAAAAAGTCAAAATAAAGTCAAACTGCTTATTCTGCTTAGTATAGTGCTTAGTTCCAGGTCAATTCTGCTTTTTGAGCCTTATCATAGCTTATTTAACCTTTGTATTTTCATGTGTAGCTTAAGATTTGCAGTTCTCAAATTAAAATCAAAACAGCCCTAGGAATGGGGTGTTTGGCACAAGGAATGAAAATGGGTCAAAAATCAACAGTTACTGTTCAAATGCACATTGGTGAGTTTTGATTTTGTTTGTTTTAGTCCAAATGAGGTTTTAGAAGAAGCACTTAATCTGTTTTTGAAGTTTTCTAGGTTTTGAATGAATTAGAGTAGTTATAGGGCATAGTCTGTTCATGTTAGCTTATTGCAGCTATATGCTTGTTTGCTGTCATTTCTTTGTGTCTTTGTGTCCATTTTAGTCCACACTCAGTAGTTGTTTAAGCTCCATATAGCCTTGGTTCAAAAACTTAGCAAGAATAGTCCAAGTTAGATACAAGCAGACTGCATGTTTTTTTTTTTTTTTTTTTTTTTTTTTTAATTTTCCCATTCAGCAGCCCTTAGTGGGTGTTTTAGCTTATTTTGTCATTCATAGTGCTTATTTGTTGATTCTTGCGGCTTATTCAGTTATGTTTTTAGCTATTTGTAGGTGATCTAGCTTATTTCAGTTTCTATTTAGCTTATTCATTAGCTTAGCAGCCCCTTTTCATTGTCCCTTTAGCTTATTCCCTTTTTTATGCTTACTGTTGTGATTGTCAAGCTTATTTCTGGTTAATTGCTTAGTTTAAAAATAATTGTCTTTTTAGAAATTGCTTATTGTTATGTGCTTAGTTAGATTTAAAAAGAAAAAAAAAATGAAAAAAAAAATAGTTTTCATAAAAAGAGAGTCCAGGGATTCGAACCCTGGACCTCTTGTTCACAACACCACATGTTCACCAACTGCCCTAGGGTCTTTATCAGTAACACACTTGCACTCTTTTTTATTTAACCTTGCTTTCCTTCCTATAGCTTATTTCAACTGTTTGGCTTATTCCAGCTTATCTGGATAAGCTGGAACCTTTAGCTTATTTTTCTTATAATTAGTACATCATTTAGGACTTTTCTGTATTTTTTCATAATTTTCCCATTTCGTTTAGTATTTTTAATTCATTTTTCTTTTTAATTTAGTTTTTAATTCGTATTTAATTAAATAAAAATCAGAAAAATACAATTCTTTTTTGTAAAATTTTATTTTATTAATTAAAACTTAGGAAAAATAGATTTGTACCCGTAGAGTTAATATTTCAACATTTTGACGTTTAGGCTCGGTTTTCCCGGTTTAAACGTATTTTCAGTTTTCCTTTACGTTTTTAATCTCGAGTACTTTAGATTATGGTTTTTCTTGTTTATTAAATCTTTTTTAGTTCATGTTCACTTATTTTAGCATAAAACCCAAAATCCCATCTTTTCCACTATTCACGACACGCAATCACGAATCGAGATCACGAATTCCATTCATCCTTCGTTGGGGAAAACGACCCGGGTTACACATACTTCACTTGTGTTTCCTAGGAAATAATTACACGTTGATTTTAACCAATCAGTCATCTAGTTCATCCTCTGGTGCATAAAACCTAGCTTTTGTGTCCTCTAACAACAAAAGTACTGGCAACACTAAGGAAACTCACTCTACTGCTGCTTATGGAGTTTCTACTGCTAGCACTAATGTTTCTGCTGCTGGTTCAACAAACAGTGATAACATTAGTGATGATGCTATTTGTGCTTACTTGGCTGATCTTACTACCAGTACTCCATTTACGAATCAGGATTTGGAACAAATTGATCCTGATGATCTTGTAGAAATTGATTTGAAGTGGCGAATGGCTATGCTGACAATGAGGGCCAGAAGGTTTTTAAAGAAGACAGGAAGGGAGCTCAAGTATAGAGGACAAAACACCATGGGGTTTGATAAGTCCAAAATTGAATGCTACAACTGTCAGAGGAAAGGTCACTTTGCAAGGGAATGTAGGGCACCTAAGAAGAATGGAGAAAGTTCAAGGAAGACTGCTACTAAAAATACCAAGAATACTACAGCTTTGGTGTCTTGTGATGGTCTAGGAGACTATGATTGGAGTGATCAGGATGAGGAAGGACCCAACTTTGCTTTTATGGCAGAAGAAGGACCCAAAGGACACAACTTTGCTCTTATGGCTTATTCATCATCTGGTTCTAATTCAAAGGTATCTAATGATTCTAGTTGTTCATTTAAATCTAGTTTAGATACTGTTTAAGAGCTTAAGTCTAGGAATGAAAGTTTAAGAGCAGAAGTTGAAAAGTTAAAACTAGATAACTTAGGTTATAAATTTAGTCTGAAATCTGTTGAAGAAAAACTTGACTTTCTCAAACAGAATGAGCTAGAATATGTTGATAGGATTAATATTTTAGAACAAGAGCTTTTTCTTAAAAAGAGTGAGATTAACATTCTTAATAAAAAGCTAGAAGAGGCTGAACAAGAAAAAGATGCTGCTTTGGCTGAAAAAGAAAAACATGTAGTTAGAGTTGAGAAACAGCAATTTGCATCTGATCTTGTGCATAAGTCTATTGAGAGTCAGTTAATGAGGAGAGGCAGTGGAATAGGATATAATGATGTAGCTCCTCCAGTTAAGAGTGCCTTTGCACCCCCTAAGAAAGAATTGTCTTTTATAACTGAACTTGATAGCAAACCTGTAGGTGAATCTAGTGAGGCTAATAAAGAAACACCTAAGGTAGAAAAGTTGTTTTCTGATGCTCCAATTATTGAAGATTGGATGTCAGATAGTGACGAGGAACAGGTTGAGTCAACACCAATGGATAAAAAGGAAGAAATTCCTAAAACAGTTGAGACAAAGGTTAAACAGGTTAAGTTTGTGAAACCTGTGTTTGGTGACAAGATCTCTAGGAAGATAGTTGAATATAATGAGAAACCTAGAGAACAACCTAGAAGAAGATATATTAGGCCTAGAGGTAATAAAAGAAACTGGAACAACCTAATTTCTCAAAAGTTAGGTAGTGATTTTCAGTTAGTTAAACAGGCTTATTATCATTGTGGTAGTTTTGAGCATTTACAAGAAACATGTTTTTACTACCAAAAACCAGTTTGGAACCAAAACAGAAGGGTGAACCACAAAAACTTTTCTAAAAGGACTCACCCTCATGCTAACAAAAACATGGTTCCAAAGGCAGTATTGATGAGATCTGGTGCAACTAGGTTAATTACTACTGCTCCACCACAAAGGCCTTTTCAAAAGAATACAGCTGTTTCTACTGCTAAGGCAAAAGCAGTTTCTACTGATGAGCCAAAAGTGATAACAAATACTGTTTTGGGCAACCATTTTTATGCTGTAAAGGCCTCAGCTTGCTGGGTCTGAAAACCAAGAATAAAGGTTTTAGATCATGTTTCCAGGAACAACAGTGCATCAATGGATTTAAAGAGATTTGACTATGTTGATGCACAAGGCAAATCCAAGTCAGTAATGGCTTGGGTCCCCAAGAGAAACTGATTCTCTTACTTTATGTGCGGGGCAATCTACAAGAGGAATTAAAGGACAAATGCATATTTGACAGTGGATGCTCTGGACACATGACAGGAGACATGTCCAACCTTGAAGATTTTGAAGCTATTGATGGTGGATATGTTGCCTTTGGAAATGATCCTAAAGGAGGTAAAATCATTGGTAAAGGTACAATTAGAACATGAAAATTTGATTTTGAAAAAGTGTACTTTGTAAAAGGGCTTAAGTTCAACCTCTTTAGTGTCTCACAAATGTATGACAAAAAGAACTTTGTACTTTTTACAGATACTGAATGTCTTGTCTTATCTCCTGATTTTAAGTTGCCTGATGATAAATTTGTGCTACTTAGAGTCCCTAGAACAGACAACATATACAGTGTTGACATAAAGAACATAGTTCCCAAAAGAGCTTTAACTTGCCTATTTGCAAAGGCCACAATTGATGAATCCAAACTTTGGCATAGAAGACTTGGCCATTTAAATTTCAAAACTATTAATAAATTGGTTAAGGGAAACCTTGTGAGAGGTTTACCTTCAAAAGTTTTTGAAAATCCTGAAACCTGTGTTGCTTGTCAGATGGGAAAGCAACACAGAGCTTCTTGTAAGTCCAAAGCTGTGAACATTATTTCTGAGCCTTTATATATGTTGCATATGGATTTGTTTGGGCCAACATATGTGAAAAGTTTGAACAAGAAGATGTACTGCCTAGTTGTCATAGATGACTATAGTAGATTCACTTGGGTTTTCTTTTTAGCAACTAAGGATGAAACTTCTAGCATTCTTAAGGCTTTTATAACAAGAGTAGAAAACCTAGTAAATCATAAAGTTAAGGTGATAAGATGTGACAATGGAACTGAGTTTAAGAATAGTGTTATGAACCAGTTTTGTGTGGAAAAAGGTATTTTAAGATAGTTTAGTGTAGCTAGAACTCCTCAACAAAATGGTGTTGCTGAGAGGAGGAATAGGACACTTATTGAGGCTGCAAGGACTATGTTGTCTGAATCAAAATTACCTACTACTTTTTGGGCTGAAGCAGTCAACACTGCTTGTTTTGTGTAAAATAGGAGTAAAGTAGTTAAGCCTCATAACAAGACCCCATATGAACTGTTACATGGTAGGAAACCTATGATAGATTTCTTAAAACCATTTGGGTATGCTGTTACTATCTTAAATACCATTGATCACCTAGGCAAGTTTGATGAGAAGGCTGATGAAGGATTTTTTGTTGGATACTCTACCAATAGTAAAGCTTTTAGGGTATTCAATAAAAGAACTAGGCATGTGGAAGAAAACCTACATGTTAGGTTTAGTGAAACCACAACTAATGTTGCAGGAAGTGGACCTAACTGGCCGTTTGATATTGATTCACTAACCAAAAGTATGAATTATAAGCCAGTGATTCCAGGTACAACTAATCAGTTTGCAGGTACAAAAGCTTATTCTAATGCAGGTACACAAGCTAAGGTGAATGAATCTGCAAAGGAGTTTATTTTGATTGAAAAATTAAAACCTTATCCAACTTTCACAGCCAAAGAGAAAGAGAGAAAGAGTTCACAAGAAGATGATGTTGTTCATGAAGTACCAAAAGGAGATACAGAAGGTGGGGATAAACCTTATGATGCTGGAAAAGTGGTTAATGAAGGACCATAAATTGTTGATGAAGTGCAGAATGTTGAAAATAAAGGAAATAACACTAGCAGCAGTTACTATGATTCTGCTGCTGCACCAAAATTTCCTACTGTTGAAAAAGATGGAAGATCTTTTGCTGATGATGACTGTTCTAATGATCCTAATATGCCTGGTTTGATTAATGTCTATGAAGATACTGATGATGAATCTTTGGATGGGTTTGGTGCAAAGGCTGACTTAACCAATATGGAAGATGAGGTACCAATCAGTCCTATTCCAACCACAAGAGTTCACAAGAATCATCCAAAGGAACAGATCCTTGGAGAGCCAATGTCTGCTATTCAAACAAGGAGTATGGTTAAGAATTTGAAGGAACAAGGTTTCTTTGCTCAATCTCTTCATCAAAGAAATAACCACAAAGACCTTCAGAATTGCATGTTTGCTTGTTTTCTGCCACAAGTGGAACCAAGGAATGCTTATAAAGCATTACAAGATGAAAGTTGGGTGGAAGCTATGCAAGAAGAGTTGTTGCAGTTTAAGCTTCAAGAAGTTTGGACCTTGGTTGATTTGCCTCATGAAAAAAAAGCAATTGGTACAAAATGGGCTTTTAGATGCAAAAGAGATGAAAGAGGCATTGTGATAAGGAACAAAGCAAGATTAGTGGCTCAAGGATACACTCAAGAAGAAGGTATTGATTATGATGAAGTGTTTGCACCTGTTGCAAGGATAGAAGCTATCAGATTATTCTTGGCTTATGCTTCATATAAGAACTTCACAGTGTATCAAATGGATGTCAAGAGTGCTTTCTTATATGGGAAAATTGATGAAGAAGTTTATGTCTCACAACCACCTGGTTTTGAAGATCCTGATTATCCTGACAGAGTTTACAAGGTGGAGAAAGCATTGTATGGATTGCATCAAGCTCCTAGAGCTTGGTATGACACCTTATCAAAGTACTTGTTGAACAATGGCTTCAGTAGAGGAAGAATTGACAAGACTTTGTTTATCAAAAGAGACAAAAAGGATATCTTATTGGTTCAAGTGTATGTTGATGATATCATTTTTGGGTCAACCAACAAGGTGTTATGTGATGATTTTGAGAAGCTAATAAATAACAGGTTTCAAATGAGTTCTATGGGTGAACTCACATTCTTTTTAGGGCTTCAAGTCAAACAAAAGGATGATGGCATATTTATCAGTTAAGATAAGTATGTGACTGATATCTTGAAGAAGTTTGGATTTTCTGATGTAAAGCCTGCTAAAACAACCATGGAGTCAAACAAGCCTCTAGTCAAAGATGAAGATGGTGAAGAAGTTGATGTCCATTTATACAGATCAATGATTGGTTCATTGATGTATCTTACAGCTTCCAGGCCAGATATCATGTTTGCTGTGTGTGCTTGTGCCAGATTTTAAGTTACCCCTAAAGTGTCACACTTGAATGCTGTAAAGAGAATTTTTAGGTACTTAAGGAGTCAACCTAGGTTGGGCCTTTGGTATCCAAAAGATTCACCTTTTGATCTGGTGGCATACTCAGATAGTGATTATGCTGGAGCATGTTTAGACATGAAATCAATAACTGGAGGATGTCAATATCTTGGACATAGATTGATTTCATGGCAATGCAAGAAACAAACTGTGGTGGCAAATTCTACAACTAAAGCTGAGTATGTAGCTGCTTCAAGTTGTTGTGGTCAAGTGCTTTGGATTCAGAATCAATTACTGGACTATGAGTATAATTTTATGCACACCAAAATTTATATTGATAATAACAGTACAATGTGTATTATTAAAAATCCTGTTTTTCATTCTAAAACAAAACATATTGAGATAAGACATCATTTTATAAGAGATTGTTTTGAAAAGAAGTTAATTCAAATTGTTAAAATCCATACTGACAATAATGTTACAGATTTGCTCACAAAAGGTTTTGATGTGGGAAGATTTCAATTCTTAGTTGCTAGTATTGGAATGATAAATCTTTGAAAACTCTTATCTCTTTGTTTTCTTGTAATATTTTGTAAGGATTTGTACTGTTATTAGTCAATAAGTTGTTTCTGCTGCTTGCTATGATATGTGTTGCTAGTTATATTTAGTTCTACTGCTTGTTGCTTATACAACTGCTAAGTATAACTGTGAATTGTGATTATTGTGGCATATTCTTTCTTGTGTTTTTGTGGTTTTGCACTAATCTTTTGCATGAAAAGTCAAAGGGGAATGCTTGTTTGCAGTGAAAAGGTGTTTGGAAAGCTCAACATATATTCTACTGCTAGGCAAAATTTTCTACTGCTAGGATACTACTGCTCGCTTTGCAAGTGCTGGGATTCTACTGCTCATTTTGAAAGTAAAGGGACGGTTATATAAATTTGGCACCAATAAAAACCTAATTAGATCCGAACGGCTTAAAAACATAATTCGATCTCATAATTGGTTTTATGCACTCATAAATCATTCTAATTCAATCCCTAACACAATTTTTAACATCTGATTTTAAAACCCCCAAATCAAAACCCTAATTCACAATGTTGACAAGAATCTTTTCTGATAGTCACAATCAAATCGCTTTTCTTCAAAAGCATAAAGAAGCTGATGGATTTGCTGAGGTAATTGATTTTCTTAATGCTACTCACATTAGGTATGCATTAACAGCAAACCCTACTATATTTGTTTCCCACATTGATCAGTTTTGGTCTACTGTTAAGACCAGAACTACAAATGGGGAAGAACAGTTAAAGGCTAAGGTAGATGGCCACAAGATAATTATTTCTGAATCATCTGTGAGAGAAGCTCTTCACTTTGCAGATGATGAGGAAATAGTATGTCTTGAAAATTCTATCATTTTTGAAGAACTTAAAAACATGGGGTATGAGAAGAAAGTTGAAGGTTTAAAATTTTATAAAGGTCTTCTCTGTCCTCAATGGAAGTTTTTTATTCATACCATCCTACATTGTTTAAGTCCTAAAACTTCAGGTTGGAATGAATTCAGTACAACTCAGGCTTCTGCTATGATTTGTCTGGCTAAAGGACAACCTTTTAATTTTTCAAATGTGATAATGGATTGTTTGAAAAAGAATGTACAAGGAAAATATTACATTTATCCAAGGTTTTTGCAACTTATTATGAACCAACAACTTTCAAATCCTAAGGTTCATAAAAGAGAATTTATTTGCCCTAAACTTCAAAAGAAACTATTTTCATACCTGAAAAAGAATGGCAAAGATTTTTCTGGGACAGTGACACCACTATTTCCACATATGTTGTCATTGGATCAAAATCAGGGTGAAGGTGCAGAAATCACAACTGCTACCCAACACACACCCACTTTGGATACATCCTCTTCACAACCAGAAAAGACCCAAACCCCTAGGGATTCATAAAATGAGAACACTGAGCTACCTCAGGCTAGTGTTAGGATGGTTGTAGCAGATGAGGCTGTCACAGGTGTGGTGAGTGACATGTTGGAAGGGGCTGCCACTACTGCTGCTAGCTTAGAAGCATAGCAGATCAGTGGTAACATACTTAAGACCCCAACCAAGGCAACATCTAATGTGTCAGGTTCTCATGAACTTGGTACAGGTGATGGCAACCCTAGTCAAATGGATAATTTGGGGGGCTCAGATGATCAAAATAGGTTTGATACTGAGTTTACACCCATTGATTCACCTCTCAGGGAAAGTAACACATCCTGAAGTGATGAGGGTAGAACTGCAACTAAGGAATTGATGGAACCATAAAATGTACAAAATGACAATTCCAGTGATCCACCTCTCGGGCCAGGTAACACAGGCCGAAGTGGTGAGGATAGTATGGAATTAATTAATGAATTGATAAAAAAATTTACACAATTGTAAAGGGTTGTTCTTGGTCTCAAGAAGGAGCTTAAGGAGGTTAAAACTTCTCAGGGTACTGAAATCAAAAAGTTGAAGCAAAGAGTGAGGTATCTTGAAGGTTTACAGAGATCAAGAACACATAAATCAAAGAGGTTGTACAAGCTTGGATCTACTGCCAGGGTGGAATCTTCTGAACCAAGTTTGGAGGCTGCTTCCAAACAGGGGAGGAGTAAAACTAAGGATTCAAGGGAGGCTATGGAAAATGTTAAAAGTGCTGCTGGTGAGGATATGGATATGGATATGGAGATGGATAATGGTGATAATGTTGATAAGTTTGTGGTTGCAGACAAAGAAGGAAATGAGGGTGTGCTTGAAAAATTAAAAACTTTGGAGCCTGAACAGCTTGTCAAGGCCTCTGAAGTGATGGTAGAATCTATTAAAAGCTTAGGTGATGCTGCTGCAAAAGTTCAAGATGGTTCTGCTGTTGAAATTGTTGCAAAAGTAGCTAAGGATGATACTACTGCTCATACTACTGCTGAGGTAAAAGATTTTACTGCTGGTGTTAAAGTTTCTACTGTTGAGACTCAGGGTGATTCTACTGCTAAGATATTGGATGATGATGTGAGTTTAGCTGAAGCCATAATCCAATTGAAAACAACACCACCATCTAAAGCATCAAAGGCACCTGTTAAAGGTGTTGTGATTAGAGAACCCACTCTCCCAACCAAGAAAGTTGCTCAGACACCTCAATATTCAGGAAAAGGTAAAGGTATAATGATTGAAGAGCCTGAACCTGAACCTGACATACCTTTTGAGTTCTGGCCCAAAGAAAATCATATTGCATATAATGAAGAAGCTACAAGGAAGTTAGCTGCTGAGTTTGAGTCTGAAAATCAGGAAGTTTTGGAGGCTCAAAGAAAAAATGCTGAGGATGAAGCAAAGACAAAAGCATTACTTGATGCTTGGGATGCAGAGAGGATTAAATGTGATGCTGATATTGGGAATTCTGCTAAGGGCGAATTCTGCTGAAGGTTACTGCTGACGGAATCTGCTGAAGTGTTGGATTCTGCTGAAGAAGTGTTTCTGCGAAAGTAGAGATTCTGCGTAGTTGGTTTCTGCTGATATAGATATTCCGCGTATTTTATTATTTGTTAGGATATGTACGAGCTTTACTAGGAAACTATTATGATTATCTTGTTTAGTTTTTAGAAGATACGTTTCTTGTGAAACGGTTTAGGGTTTCTAGTGAATCGGTTTAGGGTTCCTTATCTATAAAAGGAATACATTATTATGTATGATGTACGAATTAAGAAAAACAAGTTCTTAGTATTAAAAAAAAAAGATCCATAGAGGATCAATCATTCTTAGTTATCTGTGTTCTTACTTGTGTTTAATTTCCGCTTTAGAATACAAGTATTAGAGACTTTCTATTAGTGTGTTTGTGATTACATAAACATTACTAACGATCCATGAGCGCTCAAAGGTCTATCAAGGTCTAAGGTTCTACAAGTGGTATCAGAGCCTCGGGAGAGTCTCTGTGATTCTAAGAATATCTTTTCTTTTACACCCTCTAAATCAAAACAACCAAAACAATGCCTGGATCAGACGATGGATCAGAAGTTAACAACAACCATAACACCACATCTTCATCTTTGCAACAACTCACTCTCACCAACAGCAATGCAAAGTTCCCATACCTCAAGAAGGAAGAGTATGAATTGTGGGCTATGAAGATGCAGAACTGGATCACTAATATTGATTGGAATCTTTGGGAAATTGTCAAAAAGGGACATAGTTTGAAAAGGCACACCGAAGATGCTGATGGCAAGATTACCATCCTTGGTCCTAAAACTGCTGAAGAGTTTCTAGCCGTACAGAGAGAGCAAAAAGTTAGAACTATTCTCCTTCAGGCTATACCAGATGATCATATGGGTGACTTTCACTACATGCAGGATGCAAAGGACATCTGGATGGCCATCAAGGCTAGGTTTGGTGGGAATGATGAGTCAAAGAGGATGAGGAAATCACTGCTGAAACAGCAGTTTCAAGAGTTCCAAGTCTCTGAGGAAGAAGGCATCCACAAGGGGTATGACAGGTTCCATAGGATTTTGAGTCAATTGAATCAGCTGAAGGCCAGACCAGACAATGAGGATTGCAATGCAAAGTTCTTGCGATCTTTACCTCCATCTTGGCTGCAAGTGAGCATTGCACTCAAAGCTAAAGGTGGACTGGATATGCTCTCTTTTGATGATCTCTACAACAAGCTTAAAACTCTTGAGCCCGATGTTAGAAGTCCCATTCATTCATCCACTCCCAGTTACTCAGCTTTTGTTAGCACCACCTCCAATAAGATGAATCAAGCTTCAAGCCCAAGCTCCTCAGCATCATCTTCCTACACCAACACCAGACCAAATTCACAACCTCAGTCTAGTGGTGTATTGGAAGATATACTTCACTCTTTTGTTGCTGATTATGATCATCAGCAGCAACTTGCTTTTGAGGATTTTGATCAGATGGATCCTTTGGATTTGGAAGAGATAAACTTGAAGTGGCAGGTGGCCATGCTCACATTGAACGTCCAGAGGTTTGAAAAGAAGTCTGGGAGAAAGTTTGGTTATCAGGGAAGAGATCCAGCTAGATTTGACAGGATGAAAATCAAATGCTATACTTGTGGACAGATGGGTCACTTCAAACGAGAGTGCAAGGATAGGAAGGCTGGTGATGAGGTTAGGTATACTACCTATCAGCAGAATCAAGTGGAAGCTGGGAAAGCTGGAGCTTTGGTTACTCTGGATGACCATGTTAACTGGAAGGCACATGAACCTGATAATGATGAAGCTTCTGGGCAGAGTGGATTGCTGGCAAGCTGTACTACAGAGGATCAACATGATCAAGTTGCCTTTATGGGCATCTCTCAGGTACATAATTGTGTTTTTGGTTGTAGTGAAAGATATAATGAACTTAAGGAGGCATATGATGAATTGAAACCTAAATATAATGAATGTTATGTTGAAGTTGAGGCTTACAAACAGGCTTTAAAAACTAAAGAAAGACAACAAATTTGGTTTCAGAAGAATCAGACTGCCTATGAAGAAAAGATAGGGGTGTTAGAAAGAGACTTAGTGTGTACTACAAATGAATTAAAATGTTGTGAAAAGAAAAAGGCTACACTAGAGTTAGAGAACCAAGAACTGAAAAAGAAATTAGATAAGGAAATAACTAATCATAACACTTGGTTAATGTCAGGTGATAAGTTATCTAACTGTCTCTATAATACTCAACCTGTAAACTCTAGTATAGGTTTAGGTTTTAAAAAATATGTTGGTTTAGAGGCTAGGTTTGATATGGGTAAATCTACACCAGCAGGCTTAGCAAATTTTGTTAAAGAAGGAAAATTACATGCTGTGCCTGGACCTATTAGAGGAGAATTCATGCCCACTACCAACACCACCTCAGACTTTGATGGATCACACCATCTGTATGGCAAAAAGTCAAGTGACTTGCCAGACCCTGATTCTAATTCTACTGACTTTGTCTCTTGTTCTTCTAGTGACAAGTCCTCTGACCAAGAGTCTACTACCAGTTGTGATTCAAGTGAAAAGTCAGACCTTCCCAAGACCTCACTCAAGACCTCACCAAAGCCTACACCCAAGACTCCCTACAAGTCTATTAGAGTTTCTGCTGAGGAATCAAAGTCCAAGACAGTTTCTTCTGAAGACTTGTCTTTTAATTCTTTGCAAAACAATGTTTTTAATTCTGTCAAAAACAATCCTGTTAATGTTAGTGGTTTGAATAATCTTGCATGTAATGGAACATCTTTCACTTTTAATAAATCTTCTAAAAAGAAGAAATGCTTTGTGTGTGGAAGTAAATTTTATTTGATTAGGGATTGTAATTTTCATGAGCAAAGATTGGGTGTATGTAGTGGTCAAAATAAACCTAGAACAATGTGGAATAATGTTAAGGATATACCACCATATGTTCCACAAGCAACTCATAAGACCAGCAATTCTGCTGATAGACATTCTCCATCTGATGGGAGAAGACCTGTTGCTAGACCATATGTGAGACCAACTAGTTCATACTTTCAGAATGGTTATTGGCCTGGATTTATTGACCCAATGTATGTGGGTAGGGGATATTGGGATACTGCTGTTAAGCCCTCAGCAGGTTGTTTTTGGACTAAAAAGGGACCTAATTTTCATAGCAGGTCCAAGAACAATGGTGGATCTTATACATCTACATGGCCTAACTCTTATGATCCACAAGGCAGGCTCAAGTCAGTAATGACTTGAGTCTCCAAAGTGTACTTATCTTTTGTATATCTTTTTGTTGTTGTTGTAGGATCATCCTCTGAAAAGTAAAGAAGTAGGCATTGTAGATAGTGGTTGTTCCAGGAGTATGTCAGGAAACATAGAGATGATGCATGATTTTGTACCCATTGAAGGAGGAGGCAATGTGACTTTTGGTGGAGGAGATGGTAGAATCACTGGGAAAGGAACCATCAGAACACCTAATTTGGACTTTGAGAATGTGTATTATGTGAAGGAACTACAACATTTCAACTTGTTCTCAGTATCACAAATTTGTGACACCAAGAACAAAGTATTCTTCTCTAAGGATGAATGTCTTGTGCTCTCTAAAGACTTCAAACTTCCAGAAGATACAACAATTCTGCTGAGAGTTCCCAGAAGTTACAATTTATACACATTCAATTTGAATGATGTTCAACCTGAAGGTGACCTAACATGTTTGGTGGCTAAAGCATCCCTGGATGAGTCTACAAAATGGCATAGAAGGATGGCTCATGTGAATTTCAAGACCATTAACAAGCTTTCTAAACTTGGTCTAGTTCATGGACTTCCCTCCAAAGTCTTCACCAATGAGCACAATTGTGTTGCCTGCAACAAAGGAAAGCAACACAGAGCCTCATACAAAGCCATTACTGCTGTGAGAACTATCTCAGAACCTCTTCAGTTGCTGCATATGGATCTCTTTGGTCCAACTCAAATCAAAAGTATTGATCACAAGTACTTCTGCCTGGTAATCACTGATGACTTTAGCAGGTTTTGTTGGGTATTCTTTTTGAAAACTAAAGATGAAACATCTCCAATTTTAAAAGAATTCGTTACCCTTGTTGAAAACCAGCTAAACAAAAAGGTTAAAGGTATTAGGTGTGATAATGGGACAGAGTTCAAAAATGTTGTTTTAATTGACCTCTGTCAGTCTAAAGGGATAAAAAGGGACTATAGCAATTCAAGAACCCCACAACAAAATGGGGTTGCTGAAAGAAAGAATAGGACCTTAATAGAGGCAGCAAGATCCATGCTTGTAGACTCTAAATTACCCACTATGTTCTGGACTGAAGCAGTAAGCACTGCTTGTTATGTTTTGAACAGGGTATCCATCACTAGACCTCATTTCAAGACACCTTATGAACTTCTTACTGGGAAAGTTCCTGATATTCATTATCTCAAACCTTTTGGATGTCAAGTGACCATTTTGAATACTAGTGATCCACTGGGAAAGTTTGATGAGAAAGCTGATGAGGGGTATATTGTGGGTTATTCAGCACATAGTAAGGCTTATAGGGTATATAATTTAAATGCTAAAAAGATTGAGGAGACCCTTAACCTGAGATACCTAGAAGACAAGCCTAATGTTCAGGGTCAAGATCATGCTTGGTATTTTGACCTGGATTACTTAACTGATTACTTGGGCTATACTAGATATGTTGCTAACCAATCTGCAGGTTCTCAAGAGTCTCCCACTAACAATGCAGGTACCCTAGATGATGACTCAGATAGTGAGTCTGAGCATGATGAACAAACAATTGTTGTACCTTCTTTTTCTCCTAACCAATTTGTAGGTGATAGCTCTAAAGAAACTTCTGATGAGCTTGAAGATGAGTCACACTATGCAGAGGACCTTGCTAGACTTAAGAAGCAGGAGCATGCAGCCAATCAAGAAGCTGAAAGACTTGGTGTGGAGTTAGCATAACCAGTCAGTGGAAACCAGGATTCTGCTGATAGTTCTTCTGTTTCCCCTGACATCACCAATTCTGCTGACAGTTCTCCTGAAGGTTCTCCCATTTCTCCTAGTGTGTCCACAGACTTTGAAGAGCCATATACACGTTTTCCAAGTCCTTCTGATCTTGGGAATCACCAACCCAAAACTGGAATCTTCAACTCAGCCTCCTATGACAGTGATTTTGGACCCAATGTGAACAATCTTGACACCACAATTGATGTCAACCCCAATGCTACCAAAAGGATCAACATTGCTCATCCCCAATCTAATATTCTTGGTGATCCTCAAGCACCTGTTAGAACTAGAGGTACTGTGAAAAGTTCTAAGTATGGGCAAGTTGCTTTTCTTTCCTATGTCTCAAATCAGCAAAGGGACAATCACACAGACTTTAAGCATTGTCTGTTTGCTTGCTTTCTCTCTCAAGTGGAGCCAACCAGTGTTGCTCAAGCTCTTGAAGACTCAAGCTGGCTTGAAGCAATGCAAGATGAGATGCAACAATTCAAGAATCAGCAGGTTTGGATATTGGTACCACTCCCTGAAGGGAAGATTTCCATTGGGACAAAATGGATTTTGAAGAATAAAAGAGATGCAAGGGGTATTGTGGTAAAAAACAAAGCAAGATTGGTGGCTCAGGGGTTCAGACAAGAGGAAGGATTTGATTATGATGAAGTCTTTGCTCCAGTAGCTAGAGTTGAGGCCATTAGAATCTTCTTGGCCTATGCTTCTTATATGGGTTTCCTGGTATATCAGATGGATGTGAAAGGTGCTTTTCTGTATGGTGAAATTGAAGAGGAAGTATATGTCACTCAACCCAAAGGTTTTGAAGACCCAGATAATCCAAAACATGTTTACAAGGTTGTAAAGGCTCTCTATGGACTACATCAGGCACCAAGAGCTTGGTATGCTAGGCTTTCTGCATTTCTGCTGAAGCATGGATACAGAAGAGGTGCCATTGACAAAACACTCTTCATTAAGAAGAATTCCAGAGACATCATTCTTGTGCAGGTTTATGTGGATGACATTATCTTTGGCTCCACTAAAGAAGCTTGGTGTAGGGAGTTTGAGGAATTAATGAAGGGAGAATTTCAAATGAGTGCTATGGGGGAGCTAACTTTCTTTTTGGGTCTACAAGTTCAGCAGAAACAAGATGGTATCTTTATAAGTCAAGATAAATATGTGAAAGATATCTTGAAGAAGTTTGATATGGAAAATGTCAGGACTGCCACTACACCTTATGAAGCTCCAAAACCAAAGAACAATCTTGAACCAGATCCTGCAGTGAATGTTCACCTATATAGATCCATGATTGGGTCATTGATGTATTTGACAGCTTCAAGGCCTGACATTACATTTGCTGTGAGTGCTTGTTCTAGACATCAGGTCACTCCACTTACTTCCCATTTGAATGCAGTCAAAAAGATCTTCAAGTACCTCAAAGGCCAACCCAACTTAGGTCTTTGGTACCTAAAAGAGTCTCCTTTTAAGTTGGAAGCATATAGTGATAGTGATTATGCTGGTGGAAATCTGGATAAGAGATCCACAACTGGAGGTTGCCAATTTTTAGGAAGAAGATTGATTTCTTGGCAATGCAAGAAACAAACTATTGTTGCTACCTCATCTACTGAAGCAGAGTATGTTGTTGCTGCCAATTGTTGTGGACAGGTTCTTTGGATACAAAATCAATTGTTGGATTATGGGTTTAATTTTATGAACACCACAATCTTTATTGATAATCAAAGTACCATATGCATTGTCAAAAATCCAGTTTTTCATAATAGAACTAAGCATATTGAAATCAGGCATCATTTTATAAGAGATGTATATGAAAAACATTTGATTAAGGTGGTTAAGATTCACACAGATGATAATGTGGCAGATTTATTGACTAAGGCTTTTGATGGACCTAGGTTTCAACACTTAGTTGTCCATATTGGGATGGTTAACCCTTAACTGCAAAGTTTGAGGGGAGGCATAGGCCTCAGGGGAGGCATATGCCTCAGGGGAGGATTGTTGTTGTAAAACTTGTAGTATTTTGTAGATTATGTTTGCTATTTGCTAACACACTAACCATCTAATGTACTTTAAGTTTTGTATGGTTTGGTTTGTTTGCTGTTATGTGTCTGTTTTGCAGAATGCCTTGATGTGTAGTTGCTGATCTTAAGTTGTAGCACACCAAGATTGGTTAAATGGGACATGGTCAAGTAAGCTTAAAGATTGATTCTGCTGAATGGAAGTGTTGAAGCACAGTTCAAGTAATAATCATTGAAAGATAAAAGTTGTTCATTCATTCAAAGAAATTACAGCTTACAAACAACTTCAAATTGCAATAAAAGACCATTCCTATACAAGATAACCTACACAGACTCTTGATCCTATCATCATGATTTCAAAAGTTGTTGGAGATGCATGACCAGGAATGAAGATGCTGAAGAACCTAGTTTTATATCTTTGGTCCTTGGCAACATCTCATCATCAACTACTCCATTTTACCCTTTCCTTTTCCGGTCACCTCTGCACCCTTGCCCTTTCCTTTGTCTCTATGGTATGAAACACCAGACCTTGGAGCAGGAAGACCAATAACCACCTCCCTTGTCACTGGGAGTGGTGGATTTCTGGTGCGTGGCCTAGGTTGGGGTTGTGAAGGTTGGGGATTCTCTTCACTTGCTGTTGCTGCTTCCCTTTCCTCTTCCTCTCTCACTAATCTATTGAAGATTGGCTCTAGACGCTCTGTGGAGTCATCAGAGCCCCTAGATGAATCATTTGGATTCACCACACTATCATCTTCAGATGAAGGGAGAAAGGGAGACTTCAAAGGACGAGGTTCATCTTGATAGGGGTATCGAAATAACGGACGACTATCCTCAGTGGATGATGATGATGATGGAGTTTTGGGTGGGTTGTTTGGTCTGCTTGATGAGCCCACATCATGTTTTCTTTTTCGGGCTTGTTCTTTGGTAAGACCATACCTTCTACGGGAAGGTCGTGAGGATGATTGGGAGGCTTGGTGTTTTGGTGGTGATTGGGGAATGTTATCTCCTGAGTCTGCTGATGACTCAGAGGTGAGATCAACTACTTCTGGTTGGTTGTTCATGGTGTTGATGATTGATTTTGGTTGAATGAGGGTTTGATGGTAAATTGGGGTTAATTGATATGTGCGGATTGTGATTTGGGGTTATTTTATAGGCGAAGTCAAGGGTTGATGGTAATTAATGCGAGTTGGGTGGCAAAGTAAAACTCAAGATCTTTACTGAAGATACTTTTACACTTGAGTTGATTCTGCTGATTGACTTTCCATCAGCAGATTGACCGTCATTTCTGCTGAAGAGTTATTTTTGAATGATGGAGTTACTTTACACGTCAGATCCGGTCAACAATTAGTTTCGATATTTTTGACCATAATTGGGTAACTTCTATTTATAACCTACTTCATATAATCTTCGCCCAAAACAACTTATTCCCTCTTCAAGCAATTTAAACCTATTTTCCATTCCTTTGTTTCATAACCTATCTCTCGCAATTTCTTCAATGGAGGCACTTCAATTTAAGAAGGATCACAATAAAGTTGCTTTTCTAGGAAAAGCAAAGGGACATGAAATGTATGAACCTATGGTGGATTTCTTGAAGCGTTCCAAGATTCACTTTGCATTGACTCATTATCCAGATGTGGTACATGAATCTTTGGTCAAGCAATTTTGGGCATCTACTGAAAAACGTTCTGACGCAGAGATTGTTGCAATGATTGATGGAGCAGAGTATGTGGTGACTGAGTCGTTTATTAGGACAAGATTGCAACTGGATGATAAAGGTGGTGTCTATCATACCAACACTGGTGAGATACTTGCTGGGCTGAGAGCTGCTGGTTATCAAACTATGGATACAATTATGTGGCTTAAGAACAAGTTTTGCCCCAAGTGGAGGTTTTTGGTGCACACATTGCTTCAGTGCATCAGCAACAAGTCTGGAGGATGGGATCAATTCTCTACCCAATTGGGTTGTGGTATTGTATGTCTATCACAGGGTTTAACTTATAATTTCTCTAAGTTTATTTTTGATAATATGGTTGAAAATATTCAAAAGAAAAAGCATAAGTTTCTCATGTACCCTAGGTTTCTTCAAATAATTTTAGACATAAACACCCAAGACAGAGGCCATTATCCCATAGGAGCCCTTAGTGCCAAATTGTTTGCTTCAATGAAAACTCACTATGTTGGGGCACATCACCCTCTACTACCAGCTATGTTGCCACATGGTAATGATGATGCTGATGAGGGTAATGCTGCTGGTGCTCCACCATCTCCCAATGCTGCTGATGATGGTACTCCATCACTTCCAAGTGTTACTGCTGATGGTAATCCATCAGTGGAAAGGGATGAGGGTCCTTCCACAACTGCTGAAGCACCAATTGTTTCTCCTGACCAACCTACACCTTCACCTTTACATGCTTCACCCAGTCCTAGTCCAACACCAACTCATGAAGCTCCTGATGAGCTTGTTCCTGAGGTTGAGGAGACACTTCAGTCTCTTGACACTCCTGTGCCTACACCTCTTGAATATGAGACTACCAGACTGTCCACACCTAGCCCTATTAGAGAACCAATTGATGATAACTCTCCTAATTTTGAGCATATTACTTCTGAAAGGCCCAATGAAGCTCCCTTTACCACTGAGAAATCTGCTGGTGGAGCTGAGGACCCTATTACTCTCACTTCTCTATATAATTTGCTCAACAGGAATGTTCAAGAAGTTGAGAAGTTGAAGAAGGAGCTTGAAGATACCAAATCCTCACTTGGTGGTGAGATTGTGGTGTTGAAAAAGAGGGTTCAGGAGTTAGAAGATCAACTTGGGCAGAAAAAGAAAAGGAAGTTTGTGTTTGCCTCTGATTAAGAGCAGGAGGATATTTATTTGGATCATCTTGATTTATTGGCTGAAGCTGCTCAGCAGACTCATACTTCTTCACCCAAAGCTGCTGAATCATCACAACCAAAAGAGCAGATCAAGTTCTATAGAAAGAGGGGAAGACAGTATTTGAGCAAGGATTCTAAGATGCCATGTTTGAATGTTGTTCAAGAACAAGTTGATGCTGAAGTATTTGTTGCTGGGAGATCTTTTGTCTTGAATCCTGATGCTGAGGTTTCTTCTATACATGTTCAAACTACCACTCAACATGTTTCTGCTGATGCTTTTATTTGTGTTTCTTCTGAGAATATTGACAGAGTTCCTATTGTTGATATCTCTCATAATGATTCTTCTAATGAGCCTGCTACTCAAGTTCCAAGTGTTGACATCTCTGGTAATGAGCAAGGAGTGATGGTTGATGAAGATCTTGGTACAGATCTTGTGAGTGACAAAGAAAGGAAGGAGCAAGCTAGACTGGTGAAAGAGTATGAGGATATGATGAAGAGTCAAGCTTTGGCACAAAAGATGACAGCTCAGTTTACTACAGATTTGCCTCCTGAAAGGCAAAGAGAACTAGATGAGCAATCAGTTCATTTTACTGATGCACAATGGGATTCTTATACTCTACATGCTGCTTCCAATTCTACTTTGGCTCAAAGCATTTTGGAGCTAATTTTGATAGTGACAACTTTGCTGCTCAAATGGTAGCTCTTGGTCAACAAAAGAAGAAAGCTGCAGCAGAAAAGAGAAAGGTCATTGCTACACAGAAGGCCAAAGCTAAAAGAGATAAAACCCAGACTGAGGCACAAATGAAGAATTATATGAGAAATGTGGTTTATCATCAATATACTTCTGTATATAACTCTGCTTTAACCAAAAGCAAGTATGGGCCTTACCTGAATCTGACTTGCATCAAACATATAATCAGATTATGAAGGCTATTCACTCACCTCCTACTCAATTGAAGAGGCCTACTGTATGTATGGATGCTCCAGAAGCTAAAAGGATCAAAACAGTTGAGCTTGGTACTTCATCTTCTGTTGATACAGAACAACTTCACGCTCAAGCTGTTTCTGCTGAGGCAACTCCTGAAGGCAATCAATCTGCTGAACAAGAAGGATCACTTATTTCCAACTACAATGCAGATCTGGTGAGGAAAGCTGAACTAGAAGCTGCTGAGGCTAGAAAGGCCAGAGAAGCTTCTGAGAAGTTGCTTGAAGCAGGTGGTTCTGTTCCTACATCTTCTATTCCTCTTGAAGATGCTTCTGGTGCATCTAAAAATGTTAGTCCTATGGGGATATATATACCTGGAAGGAGGAAGAAAAGGATGGCACACAGAAGACATATTGCTATCCGAAGATCAGTGAGATTAGCTAGGAAGCAGGTTTCTAGAGCACCTAGGTCTCACAAGGGGAGTTCTTCTAAGCATGTAGATCTCAAGGCTGATGATACAACCTTTATCAAAGTGGGTTCTTCTGAGACATTTCCTGAGGGTTCTTACAATGTGTTGGTCAAATGGACACTGACAGATGGACAGATAAACACCATCTATAGGCAAGATCATTCCTATATGGAGTTTACTTTCTTGCATGAAATACATCACTTGGTGGATAGGCAAGATTTGCATACTCTCTATGGAATGGTCACCGAGTACTATGCCTCTCATACACCACAGGGGGCTGGTTTGTACTTATTGGGAGATCTGCAAGTTCTGTTTGATTCTCACTCTCCTAATGGAAAAGGCTACTCAATCTGGGAGAATTCACACAAATGGAGGGTTGATACTTGGAGGTTTTACCCTATGCCTAATGTGCATGTTGTTGAAAAAAAGTCTGGCATTAGGGTATGTATGTTTTCTGATCAGCATTATCCTTGGTCTATTCCTCTGATGAAACGTCTGCTTAGAAGAAAATTGGAAGTTCCTCCTGATCCAGTGGCCAATGATGCGACTCATGCTGAACAGCTGGTTGGGTTAATCAAGTCCAAGCTTCTGCACCACAAAGCTTCTACTTGATTCTGGTATTGTGTATTATTTTTGTATCTTATTTTTCTTTATTTCATTTATTTATTATTTCTTATTTCATTCTTTTCCTTAGTTAAAAAAAAAATTAGTATATTTGTACTAACTTTTCTGCAGGTTTGTTGTATATCACTCTGTTGATGGTTATCAACTCACCAGATGTGACTTGTGTCCATCAAAGAGTTGGCTAGTCCAAAGGGTACAGCTTTGGTAAAGACACATCAAATCTGTTGATAGCTGTAATAGCTTGCTCAAAGCTATAGGGTATTTCAACTCACCCATGGTTTATTCCTGAGAGTTGAAATGGTTCTCAATTCACCATGGATGTAACCCTTTATGGGATCCAAAGAATTGGCTAGTCCACAAAAGTATGGTTTGTGGTAAAGACATTTGGTATCCATATTTGGTATTCAATTCACCAAGGTTTGCTATAACCTAAGAATTGGCTAGTCCTGAGCAAACGGCTACAGGTAAAGACATCTCAAATCCGTTTATAGCTGATGATTTGCTAAAAATCATATGGTTATCAGTGTACCTTAGTTTTCGAACTTAAACATTTGGCTACTCCAGTAGTAATGGCTATTGGTAAAGAGACATCAAATCCATTATTTTCAATGATTCACCTCTCACAGGAGTTTACACACCTGGATGTGATGAGAATAGTATGAAACTAAACTGTTTTGATGTACATTATGTCATTTGTTGCTGCAAAGACCTGGAGTTTAAAGTTTTGCCATTCATAGAGATGTGGTTCATTTGATTCTTTGCTGATAATGTTCGAATTCAATCCTCTTATTCTGAAGTGTTAAAGATCTATCAAGAATCTTGAACTTAACCATGTCAAATTCAAGATTAGGGGAGGATTGTTGGGAATTCTGCTAAGGACGAATTCTGCTGAAGGTTACTGCTGACGGAATCTGCTGAAGTGTTGGATTCTGCTGGAGAAGTGTTTCTGCGGAAGTAGAGATTCTGCGTAGTTGGTTTCTGCTGATATAGATATTTCGCGTATTTTATTATTTGTTAGGATATGTACGAGCTTTACTAGGAAACTATTATGATTATCTTGTTTAGTTTTTAGAAGATACGTTTCTTGTGAAACGGTTTAGGGTTTCTAGTGAATCGGTTTAGGGTTCCTTATCTATAAAAGGAACACATTATTATGTATGATGTACGAATTAAGAAAAACAAGTTCTTAGTATTAAAAAAAAAGATCCATAGAGGATCAATCGTTCTTAGTTATCTGTGTTCTTACTTGTGTTTAATTTCCGCTTTAGAATACAAGTATTAGAGACTTTCTATCAGTGTGTTTGTGATTACATAAACATTACTAACGATCCACGAGCGCTCAAAGGTCTATCAAGGTCTAAGGTTCTACAGATGCTGATATTGAGCTTTTTAAGTTGATTAAAGAAGAAGTGTAAGATACACATACTATAGAAGAAAGAACTAAATGGTTGAAGGAGTACAGAGAACAAAGAAAAAAAATGGTATCTTGCTGAAAGAAGAAAAAGGAAATTGCTCAGACCACCAACTGTCAAACAAAGAAGAAAAGTCCATGAAAGATACCTGAAGAACATGAAGGGCTACAAACTTAATCAGCTATCTCACTACTCTGATGATGAAATTGAAAAGATGTTTGAGAGAGCTAAGAAGGAAATTGATGATTTTGTGCCTATGGGATCAGAAGATAAGGTTAAGGAGGCAAAGACAGTAGTGGAGACTGAGATTGTGAAAGAGAAGGTAGAAGTGAAAAAGGTGGAGGAAAATGTTGGGAATTCTGGAAATAAGATATTTCTTGTTGCTGCCGATAGTGAAAGTTGGTTCCTGCCGATAGTGTTGGTTCCTGCCGAAGCTCATTGCTGCTGATAGTTATATTTTGTTTCTGCTGATAGTGTTTGTTGTTGCGGATATTATTGTTAGTTATCCGTATGTTTAGTATGTTTATTTTTAGAAGAGATCATGTTTATCTCTTTACACGTTTTCTTGTAGGACGGGTTAGGGTTAGGGTTTCTTATCATTATAAAAGAAACACCCCATCTATGAGTTTGATATATCTTTGTAAGTTAACAATCTTCAATAAAAATTATCTTTTAGTTCATTATACGATCCATAGAGGATCATTGTCTTAGTTCTTTTCTTTTCTCATTCGTATTCAGAGATTCTCTTGTAGTGTGCTTGTGATTACATAGGCATCCTACCGATCCACATAGGCTCAAAGATCTAGCAGGCGTGTTAGATTCAACAAGTGGTATCAGAGCCTCGTGAGGATCTCTGATCTAGAAGCAAAAGTTCTCAAAACAATCTCTCTAAACCCTTTTCACAATGGACGATGAAAACCCTGGATTTGAAAACCCTGATTTTGCTGCCATTAACAATGAAGAACCTGAACCCACAAAAGTTCAACAACAAATTGTTACAACCACTGTGTCCAACAGTAATGCAAAGTTCCCATATCTTAAGAAGGAAGAGTATGAAGTCTGGGCTATGAAGATGGAGTACTGGATCTCCAACAGTGATCACCATCTTTGGAATGTTATCCTCAAGGGGAATAGCAAGAAGAGAATTGGAAGAGATAAGAATGGGGGAATCATTATTCTCGCTCCTGCATCAGTTGAGGAGCAGCTGGCTGTGCAAAGGGAAACTAAAGCAAGAAATCTCTTGCTTCAGGCACTCCCAGAGGATCACATGGGTGATTTTCATCACCTGGATGATGCTAGAGAAATCTGGCTTGCTGTAAAAGCTAGATTCGGTGGGAATGAGGAGTCCAAAAAGATGAGGAAATCAATGCTTAAGCAGGAATTTCAGGAGTTTAAGATCTCTGAGGAAGAAGGTATTCACAAAGGGTATGATCGATTTCACAAGATCCTCAGCCAACTTAATCAGTTGCAGGCTCGACCAGATAATGAAGACTGCAACACAAAGTTTCTGAGGGCTTTACCTTCATCCTGGTCTCAAGTTTCTATAACTCTGAAAGCCAAAGGAGGATTGGACTACCTAAGCTTTGATGATCTGTACAACAAGCTCAAGACCCTAGAGATTGACATCAAAGGGGTTTCTACTTATTCATCGCATACACCTACTCATACTGCATTTGTTAGTGCTCCAAGTACTAACATGGTCTCCCATGGTGATAGCCCAAACCCCTCATCTTCATCTGTTTCCTATTCTCCTTCAACATCAAGATCTCAATCAAGGAATGACAATGTTGTTGAGGAAATTCTTCATTCATTTGTTGCTGAAAGTACTCCACAACAGCAGTTGATGTATGATGACTTTGATCAAATTGATCAATTTGATTTGGAGGAGATGGATATCAAGTGGCAGTTGGCTATGCTATCATTAAAGGTTAACAGGTTTGAGCAGCAGTCTGGGAGGAAGCTCAATCTCAATGGAAGGGAAGGTGCAAGGTTTGACAGAAGGAAGGTGAAGTGCTTCAAATGTGGTCAGATAGGTCACTTTGCCAGAGAATGCCAAGACAAGAAAGTTGATGATAGATCAAGGTATTCAACATTCAGAATGAAAGAATTGGAGCCAGAGGAAGATAAAGCCCTAGTGTCTGTGGATGCAATGCTGGATTGGGAACAACATGAGGTAACTGGAGCTTCACGAATTTATGGGATGATTGCTGGAAATAGAGCTGAGACACATGTGGCTGAAGAATTTGGAATGATGGGTTATCCAACTCAGGTACTCAAGTGTCCTTTTGATTGTGAAATTAAATATACTAAATTGAAAAAGGATAGTGAAAGTAAATACACTAAGTTAAAAAGGGAATTTGATGAAATGGAGCCTGAATATAATAAATTGTTTGTAGATATTCAAGCTTATAAAAAGGCTCTTAAAACTGTGGAAAAACAAAAGGCTTGGCATGAAGCTAATCAGCTTGCATATGAACAAAAGATAAGGGTTTTGGAAAGAGACTTAGAGAACTCTAATAACTGTCTAAAACATTCTGAAAGAGAATATGCTAAGTTGAAATTAGAAAATCAGGATTTAAAGGCTAAACTGGATAATGAAGTGGCTAGGATAAATTCATGGCAACAATCAGAGAAATATCTTGTTAACTATGGTAATCAGTCTGGTTGGCGTAAGAAAGGGTTGGGATATGATGTTGGGGATTATCACCCTAGAATATTTGAACCTACCCCTAAGGAAGTTGATTATCAAGTGCCTGTTAAGTTTGTTAAGGAAGGAGGGATGAATGCAGTTCCTCCACCTATAAGAGGTGTTTTTAAGCCTGTCCCTATCCACTCAGCCATTGAACTTGACTTTGATGATTCACAAATGACTTATGGCAAAAAGGCAAAGAACTTGCCTGATCTTGATTGTGACTCTAATGAATTTGTCTCTTGTTCTAACAGTGACAAATCTGAAGAAATCAAGACTGATGACTATGCCACGTGTGGATCAAGTGAGAAGTCTGCATCAATAAAATCAGAAGATCTGTCTTCAAAAGTGGCAACTGATGAATCCCAAAGAGTTGAAGATGTTTCTTTTGATAGTGTTAAAAACAATAATGTTTCTAGTTTTGGTTTTGTTTCAAACAGTTCTAGTTGTGATTTTAATTTGGTTAAGGATAATTTTAATTGTGTTGGTTTGAATTCTTCTGATTGCAATAAGAAAGAGAATGTTAAGAAAAAGTCCCCTAGAAAGAAATCTTGCTTTGTGTGTCGTAGTTATGATCATCTTATTAAAGATTGTGACTATTATGAAAAACAGATGGGTAAATATGCTTGTCAAAATAGGTCTGTGTGGAACAATGTCAATACAATTCCTCCATATATTCCACAAGTAGCAAGAATAAACTCTTGTAGAGTTTCTGTTGCTGCTGGCAAGCCAGTTTCTGCTGGTAAGCCAGTTGCTGCTGATAAGTCCATTCCTGCTGATTGGATAGGCAATGATACTAGACCTTACTACAGACCTACCAGCACCTACTTTCAAAATGATATGTGGCCTGTTTATTTTGACACCTTAAACATGGGAAGGGCAAGATGGGGAACTGCTGTTAAGTCCTCAGCAGGTTGTTCTTGGAGAAACAATAACAAATATATGAGAATGGGTCCAAGAACAATGGTGGATCTCATCAATCTCCATGGTTTAATTTTTATTGATCCACAAGGCAGACCCAAGTCAGTAATGACTTGGGCCTCCCATGTATCTAACACTGTTGTATGTAATTTTGTTCTGTAGGACATTCCTTTTAAGAGTAAAGAAGTAGGTATTGTTGACAGTGGTTGTTCGAGGAGTATGACAGGGAATTTGGAAAGGTTGCATAACTTTGTACCCTTTTATGGAGGAACAGTGACATTTGGAGGAGGTGATGGAAAGATTACAGGGAAAGGAACCATTAAGACTCCTAAACTGGACTTTGAGAATGTTCTCTATGTAAAGGAACTCAAGAACTTCAATTTGTTTTCTGTCTCACAAATATGTGATAAGAAGAATGGAGTTCTCTTTACTGAGACTGACTGTCTTGTGCTCTCCAAGGACTTCAAGATGCCTGATGATAGTAAAGATAGTGCTCAAAGTTCCAAGGACTCACAACCTATATTGTTTCAATCTGAATGATGTTAACCCTGAGGGTAATCTTGCTTGTATGGTGGCAAAGGCTTCTGTGGATGAAGCAAACAAATGGCACAGAAGGATGGCACATGTGAACTTCAAGACAATCAACAAGCTGGCAAAGAATGGCTTAGTGCATGGACTCCCTTTCAAGACATTCACAAATGAACACAATTGTGTTGCCTGCAATAAAGGAAAGCAACACAGGGCATCATACAAGGCCATTACTGCTGTGAGCACCATCTCTGAGCCTCTGCAACTGCTTCATATGGATCTTTTTGGTCCAACTTCTATCAGAAGCAGAGATCATAAGTATTATTTTTGGTGATTACTGATGAGTTTAGCAGGTTTTTCTTGACTTTCTTTTTAGGTACTAAAAATGAAACCTATTCTGTGCTTAGGGATTTTATTACCTTAATTGAAAATCAGCTAAATAGAAAGGTTAAGGCTATAAGGTGTGATAATGGAAGTGAGTTCAAAAACTCTAATTTAATTGAATTTTGTAGGGAATAAGGGGATTAAAAGAGATTATAGTAGTGCCAGAACCCCACAACAAAATGGGGTTGCAGAAAGGAAAAATAGGACCCTTATAGAAGAGCTAGATCTATGTTAGCTGACTCTAAGTTGCCTACCATGTTTTGGACTGAAGCAGTAAGCACTGCTTGCTATGTGCTGAATAGGGTATCTATTACTAATCCCCACAAACAAAACTCCTTATGAGCTTTTATCTGGAAAGGTTCCCAACATAAGTTACCTTAAGCCTTTTGGATGTCATGTAACTATCTTGAATACTAGTGATCACCTAGGTAAGTTTGAAGAGAAGGCAGATGAGGGGTTCATTGTTGGATATTCTGCTCATAGTAAGGCCTATAGGGTTTATAACTTGTCTGCTAAGAGGGTAGAAGAAACACTCAATTTAAGGTTTCTAGAAGACAAACCTAATTTACAGGGTGCAGGTCATGAATGGTATTTTGACCTAGATTATTTGACTGATTCTTTGGGTTATTCTAGATATAAAGCTAATCAATCTGTAGGTACACATGTTTATTCATCTAACAATGCAGGTACCTCAGATGATGAGTCTGATTCAGAGTGTGATGAACAACCAATAGTTGTTCCTTCTTTTCCCTCTAACCACTTTTCAGGTACAGAACTCAAAGATTCTTCTGATAAGACTGAAGATAATTCAAGTTTCGCAGAAGACCTTGCTAGGCTTCAAAGACAAGAATATCAAGCCAAGAGAGCTGCTAAAAGTTTGGTTCTGGGTTTTCACAAGAAACAGTGGAGCTATTGAGAAATGCTGAAGCTGAAGTTAGAAGAGAAATGGCTTCTGCTGGTGGGATTCCTGTTCCTGCTGATGTCAATTCTGCTGGTAGTTCACCTGTTACTGCTGATACATCTGCTGTTCCTGCCGATGTCACTAATCCTGCTGCTTCTTTGTCTACTCCATCTGCTGATTTGTTGGGATTCAGTGAGCCTCCAACTAGATTCCCAAGTCCATCTGATCTGGGAAATTCACTCTCTTCAGCAGCTAAGCTGAATGATCCTCATCATCAGTCAAGATCTGGAATTTTCACTCACTCCTCTTATGATGGTGAAGCAAATCCCTCTATTACTAATCAAGCCACAACCTATGAGGTAGATCCTGTTGTTACCAAGAGGATTAACACAGTACATCCTCAATCTTTGATTCTTGGTGATCTAAATTCTCCTGTTCAAACAAGAAGAAGGTTGAATCAATCCAAGTTTGGAGAATCTGCTTTTCTAAGTTACATTCAGGAACAGTTAAGGAGCAATCACACTGACTATCTTCATTGTCTCTATGCTTGCTTTCTATCTCAAACTGAACCAAGTAGTGTAGCTCAAGCCCTTGATAATTCTGATTGGGTTGAGGCTATGCAAGAGGAAATGCAGCAGTTCAAGAATCAGAAAGTATGGGTATTAGTACCATTGCCTGAAGGAAAACATGCAATTGGAACTAAATGGATTCTCAAGAATAAACGGGATGCTAGGGGAATTGTGGTTCGAAATAAAGCTAGATTGGTAGCTCAGGGACATAGACAAGAAGAGGGTATTGACTATGATGAGGTGTTTGCACCAGTAGCAAGAGTTGAAGCTATTCGACTATTTTTGGCTTTTGCTTCGTTTATGGGGTTTGTGGTTTATCAGATGGATGTGAAGAGTGCATTTCTGTATGGGAGTATTGAAGAGGAAGTGTATGTTACTCAACCACAGGGGTTTGTGGATCCACAACATCCTGATTTGGTTTATAAAGTGGTGAAAGCACTCTATGGACTTCATCAAGCACCAAGAGCATGGTATGCCAGGTTGTCTGCATTTCTACTTAAACATGGATACAGAAGGGGAACAATAGATAAAACACTTTTCATTAGGAAGAATTTTAAAGATATCATCTTGGTACAAGTGTATGTAGATGATATTATTTTCGGTTCCACTAATGAAGCCTGGTGTAAGGATTTTGAGGAATTGATGAAAAGTGAATTTAAAATGAGTGCTATGGGGCAGATGACATTCTTCTTGGGCTTACAGGTTCAACAGAGACCAGATGGTATCTTCATTAATCAAGAAAAGTATGTTCATGACATACTTAAGAAGTTTGACTTGGACAGTGTGAGGACTGCTACAACGCCTTTTGAAGCTCCAAAGCCTAAATCCAATCATGAACCTGATGATGCTGTAAATGTTCACTTATACAGATCTATGATAGGTTCTTTGATGTATTTGACAGCTTCAAGGCCTGATATCATGTTTGCAGTCTGTGCTTGTGCTAGACATCAGGTTACACCTTTGACTTCCCATTTAAATGTTGTTAAGAGAATCTTCAAGTATTTAAAAGGACAGCCTAAACTGGGACTTTGGTACCCAAAGGATTCTTCTTTTGTGCTGGAAGCTTATAGTGATAGTGACTATGCTGGAGCAAACTTTGATAGAAAATCTACTACTGGGGGTTGCCAATTTTTGGGAAGGAGATTGGTTTCTTGGCAATGCAAGAAGCAGACTATTGTAGCTACATCTTCTACTGAGGCAGAGTATGTTGCTGCTGCTAGTTGCTGTGGACAGGTCCTTTGGTTGCAAAATCAATTGTTAGATTATGGGTTCAACTTCATGAATACTAAAATTTTCATTGACAACCAAAGTACCATCTGTATTGTTAAAAATCCAGTGTTTCATCAAAGAACAAAGCATATAGAGATTAGGCATCATTTCATAAGGGATGCTTATGAGAAGCATCTCATTCAGGTGCTTAAGATCGACTCTGATGAGAATGTGGCTGACCTGTTAACTAAAGCATTTGATGGTCCAAGGTTCAACTATCTGGTGGTTCATATTGGAATGCTCAATTCTTAGGTGCTGAGATTAAGGGGAGGTTTAAGCCTAAGGGGAGGCTTCTTGTTGTTGTTGTATATCTTTCTTTCTTTCTTATCTTTTCTTATTTTCTTTCTTTTCTTTTGGTTTGTTTCTGATTTCTTTTAGTTCAAAAAAAAAAAAAAAATTGTATATTTTGTGTGCTAATAAGTTGGTTTTGAGCAACTCCTTGCAGGTACAGTGTTGGTGTTTACACCTACACACCAAATGGTATTCAACTCACCATGTCTCACAGACAAGAAAGAGTTGACTCACCATGAGGGTACGGCTCTGGTGTGATAATCAAATCCGTTGATAGCTGTAATAGCTTGCTCAAAGCTATAGGGTACTTCAACTCACCGATGGTTCATTCCTGAGAGTTGAAATGGTTCTCAATTCACCATGGATGTAACCCTTTATGGGATCCAAAGAATTGGCAAGTCCACAAAAGTATGGTTTGTGGTAAAGACATTTGGTATCCATATTTGGTATTCAATTCACCAAGGTTCAGTTGAAACCAAAGAATTGGCTAGTCCTGAGCAAACGGCTACAGGTAAAGACAAGTCAAATCCGTTTACAGTTGCTGGTTTACTCAAAATCAGATGGTTATCAATGTACCATGGTCTTACACACCAAAACATTGGCTACTCCAGTAATGATGGCTATTGGTAAAGAGACATCAAATTCATTAATTTTCAATGATTCACCTCTCACAGGAGTTAACACACCTGGATGTGATGAGAATAGTCTGAAACTTAAGTGATTTGATGTACATATTGTCATGGTAGCAGTCAAGATCAAGAATGACATGGTGACCAGCTTAGATCTTCTTTTGAGGATAATTTCCTATTGCTGCTGAACTATCGAAGTTGCTGCTGGAAGTTTCAAGTATTGCTGCTGGTTACTTACTGATGCTGCTGCTGGTCTAATCCTCTCCCTATGAACTTCAAAGTACTTTCAGAGTAGAGTGAACGCTTAGGGAATCTTTTCGGAAATAAACTATTTCCTCAAGATTAGGGGAGGATTGTTGGGAATTCTGGAAATAAGATATTTCTTGTTGCTGCCGATAGTGAAAGTTGGTTCCTGCCGAAGCTCATTGCTGCTGATAGTTATATTTTGTTTCTGCTGATAGTGTTTGTTGCTGCGGATATTATTGTTAGTTATCCGTATGTTTAGTATGTTTATTTTTAGAAGAGATCATGTTTATCTCTTTACACGTTTTCTTGTAGGACGGGTTAGGGTTAGGGTTTCTTATCATTATAAAAGAAACACCCCGTCTATGAGTTTGATATATCTTTGTAAGTTAACAATCTTCAATAAAAATTATCTTTTAGTTCATTATACGATCCATAGAGGATCATTGTCTTAGTT
The DNA here is from genome assembly GCA_021014915.2 of Artemisia tridentata subsp. tridentata. Classification (NCBI taxonomy): domain Eukaryota; kingdom Viridiplantae; phylum Streptophyta; class Magnoliopsida; order Asterales; family Asteraceae; genus Artemisia; species Artemisia tridentata. The sequence continues at coordinate 444,218,535 of CP139509.1, read as the reverse complement.
CTTTTCTTTTCTCATTCGTATTCAGAGATTCTCTTGTAGTGTGCTTGTGATTACATAGGCATCCTACCGATCCACATAGGCTCAAAGATCTAGCAGGCGTGTTAGATTCAACAAGGTGGAGGAAAAGAAAGAGAGCGAGCTGGAAAAGTTTTGAAAACTGTTGGAAGGAAGAAGAGAAAGGCTGATAAGTCTAAAGTAGTGGAGCAGAGTTCAGAGTCAGAGCATGAGTATGAAGAAAAAGTTGATGATGAGGAGGAATATGAAGATGATAGAGAAAAGATGATGGCTCTTATAGTTCTTTCCAAGCATAAAGAACCAGAGGTCATCAATGCAGTTCCTCTAGCAGTCAAACATCCAATCATCTCATATAATCATGGAATCAGGGATGGAATTGAAGTCTATTGGGAATTAAAAAGAACCAATGGTTTGTATTATAGGTTCCTTAGGTTTTCACAAATGTTGTTTTGGATGGATAGAGATGATGTGGTTACCCTCTGGAGATTATACAAGGAAAAATATGGTGATACAAAACCATTGGAGGTTTATGAGAGAGTAATCTATTACTACTTGAAGATAATGTTTGAACCAAATGATGGTGACATAGAGTGGATGAAACTGAAGAATAGCACAGTTAAACAATGCTATCTATATCAGTCTTATGGTGTTCATGTTTTAACTGCTGAAGGTGTTGTCATCTACATGTTGGTGGAGAAAGATTACCCTGCTCTAAATTTTAAAAAAGACATTGTTGATCAGATGTTAAAGCTTGGAAAGTTACAAATGCAGAAAGAATACTGGTTTCAAGATCAAGCTTATCAAATTTTAAAGAAGTATGAAAGAGTGCTCAATCCTAAGCCTTCAAAACAGAACTGAATGTGTTTGGAAGCATCCTCCTGGTGAAGGTTAAAGCTTAAAAGAAACTTGATGATTTTGGAAGAAAATATCAAGTTTAGGGGAGGATTGTTGGGTTTTGAGGTGCTGTTGCTTATATCCATAAAACTGCTAATTGGAAAATTCACTAAGTATGGATACTACTGCTGGTGATAATGATACTACTGCTAGTGTATTTCATACTACTGCTGGAGTTGCTGAAAAGATCAAGGAAATACACCAAGTGGACACTACTGCTAGGCTTACGGATACTACTGCTAGAGATAGTTTCTACTGCTTATGTGATAACTTGTATAGTCGGTTAGATAAATATATAATAGATTACAAAAAGATTTATCTTGTATAGAAAGTTATTGCAAACTGATTAGGAATCCTTAGTCTATAAAAAGAGGTTCTAGGGTTAGAGTTTAACACGTATTATTGTTAGCGTCGATTCACTTCAAGGTTGTAAACCCTAATAGTGTTGAGTATTCGTATATTTAATATATTGAAGTGTTTGTTGAGAATTCTACTATTTCATTCATTGTTCATCTTAAGATTAAACATAATATTCTGCATTGTGTTTAATAGTTTACAAGTCAAGACAGTTTGTATACTTATTGTTTTAGATTTACATCTAAGATAACTAACTAGATCAATTGCTCAACTGAGATCAACATAAGGCAAATTACGAAGCAAACCACTAGAAGTCCTCGTAGGCTTCCAATTAACACTGTACTAGTCTAACTAACATATCTCATGTCAAAAAATAGAGAATGAGATGGATAAGATCTATGTGGCAAGCTTATTCTATCTTCATATGCAATCATACTTTCTATTTCATGCATCATACTTCAGGTCCATTAGCAACTCATCACAATCTGAAAATCTGCTAATAAGGCTCGTATTATGTAACCTTTGATGCGTCTTTAGTCTGAAATCAATGCCTCTCAATTGTTTATTCTTCGATTTAATTGGAATTTGAAAACCTGAAATATTTTTAAGAGTAGCATCAAAACTGCTACTCTTACAAATATTTTGTTTTTCAGATTCCAATTAAATCTAAGAATAATTGGAAGGGTTGGAAACGGTTATATAGTGAAACAATAATCTTTTATATAATAAAACAAGACCCCAAGTGAGGACTTTTACATTTCAAAAAAAATCAAGTCATTCCTTATTTGGTAATATTTTTTTAATTAGATTTTTATTTTTAGATGTAGAATTATAATAATAACTAAATATTTCTCGATTTGGCCTAACAATTTAAAGAAAAATGTTTTTTGTATAAAAAAGGGAAAATACACATGGGCCTCTTTGTTATTTTTCATAATTGCAGGCTAAAAATATAATTTAAGAAAACACGGACTCTAGTATCATCTTTTTCTTTCATACGATGCTGAAACAACCCCATTCCTAAATTCCCTTATCAGTTTGTGGGTGTAAACGCTACGATCCCATAATCCTAAATCATTTTAAAAGCTATCAATTACCAGTTCAGGTTTGTTATGTTTTTAATTTTGTTAATTCATTAATTTAGTCGAAAGAATATTAAACTTAGGTTATGATTTAGTACATTCTTTGCTCATGGATTCAATATGTTCATCAGTTATAACTTATTTTTTCCCGGCAAACCTATTTATGACTTTGTTTTTCTTACGAAGTGTTTTTAACGATGCATTAAGAACTTCTACGGGTAGTGTTTAACGTTGTGCTCTAACACACCGGCGTTTTTTATTTTGACATATTGAGGGTCCAACACAAATCGAACCCATTCTGTAATGGTGCTCGGTTTGAACTACGGCTGCAATTTCTATAAAGGTTCGATTAAGAGCATGGTTATAAATTAATTTTTATAGATATACGAATTATAATATTTTTTGTTATTGCATCAGGCACCCCTTAAGTCGTGTTGCTTACCAATCATGTCATGTGTTTCAAGTTGAGCAGGTGTGTGTTTGTTCTTCTTCATAATGTTTCTTTATTGTTGTAGGGGAAATACGGTTGATGCCTTTAGACTTCACATAATGCAAAGAAGAAGTACTTTGAAATATTTGATGAATTAAAGCTTCTCTAAGCACGTCCTCACATGAATTAGCATGTCAGCTTTATTTACAAGAATCACTCATTTGCTTTTATTATATTTATACTTATAGTTGCCGAAAAATATGAAAGTATTGGTTACTTATAATCGAGTTTTGATTTGATGGTTTTAAATGATTGGTTATTTATCTGATTGTTTGAGAGACAAATAATATGCTACTTAAAGAAAGTGATGAACAAATAATATGTTCTTTAGATTTTCGATGAATTTTCTTATTCCTTTTTTTAATTTACTTGGCTTTGGGTTGGCAAAATAGATGTCACAACCCGTAATTTCAGGTCCTTTTCAAGCTTCAAATTTTTACTATTCATCTCGGGGAATTACTATTCATGGGTTACTATTCACTGATCACTATTCATCATTTTTGAAGTCAGTTTGAGACTTTGAGAAGTCGTCAAAATTTTACTATTCACGAAACACTATTCATCCCTGGAGAAAAATCACTATTCATTGTCATCATTCATCATTACGTAAACTAGATTTACGGGTATTCAAATTCGCGTAACCAGGGTGGTTTAGCTGCGAATTCATGAATTGTCAGGAAGGACACATCATGTAGACTAGAGGAGTCTGCATAACATCAGTAACATCATCAGTACATTAGTTCATGCACGGATATGCATTATTTCAATTTACGTATGGTTATTTATATAATTAACGTTACCACTCAGTCATTTCTACTAACAGCAAACCCAATACTCCCGACTATGATCCTAACACATTTTCAAACTAATTATAATGATATAGAAATTATATTATTAATTTACCCGGGGTTTTGAAATCAACTGCTATATTTTTCGTTAAAAGCGTATAACTCCGTCGGTTTGCGATATTTCAATCCGACAATTATTTTAACACCCGATTGTTGCAAGGAACATGATTTTACAATTTTTACAACTTCGTCGTATCTCATTTCACCTCGTTAATATTTATTTCTAGTTAACTCGGTACCTGATAACACTCAAGGTATACACTAAACCATCCAATATCTAATTAAGTGGGAGACAATTATTTAATTAGCCATCAAATCCTTCCCATCTTTAGCCATGTGCCGCCCCCTACCCCCCCTCCATTAGCCTAATACTCCCAAAATCTCATTAATGAATTTCCATACCTTTTATTTCCCATCCCACTAACATAAACACATATACATGAACCATTAGCTAATAAAAGAGATCAAAACCTCTCCACTTCACCCCCTATATTCAGCACACCCAAGAACACCACCAAAATCCATACATTTTTCAAGAACAAAGCGTAATCATACTCTATTTACCTTCCTAGTTATGGATTTGTGATCAAACCTCAAGTTTACTACTCATTTCTTATCAAAACTCATCCAATCATCAAGTAAGTTTCAAGAACATGTTTTGATCATTTATTACTTTCATTTGATCCATGTGGTTATGTATTTTCAAGTTATATTAGTGATTGATCATGCAAATATACAAGTTATCTATACCACTTTAATTATTTTCATCATAAACACTAGATCTATAAGTTTTATCATCATCCTCATGAGATCCACTATAGTTAGTGATGTCTAGGACCCCATGACACCTTGAGAAGGTGTATGGTAGGATTTGCGAACTTGTGGAGTTGATTTGATGTGGTATGATCAAGTTTAGAACCAAGAAAATGAGTTTTTAACAAGTATATATAAGCTACTGTCCAAAAACGCCAAGTCTGGAAATCTCAGTAACTTTTGGACTATTTTGGCCTTCATATTCAGAAAATACATTCAAAAACGAAACCGTGGCCGCTTGAATCACTAAAAACCGACTTATAACGAAGAAGTTATGATTTTTCGAAGTTAGACGACGAAAACTAATTTTCTGAAAAATACCTTGCTGTTTGCCGAACTTTAAAGGACCAAACGAGGCGTTAGACGTGATCTAGGAGAGCCGAGCTACTGAGATTATGATAGTTCATAATATGACGAATCCGTGGATATAAAGAACGTAGAAAACGAGCTCATAACGACCGAGATATACACGTTCAAAGGCGACGAACTCTATTTCATTTTTGACAGCCACTATTAGAAAAATGTTTCTAAGTATAAAAAAATTGTTTTTGCACTACGTCACATTGAGAGCTTATTTTCTCAGGGATCGTGACGTGTATGATCAAAATGACAAGCATATGAATTCAAGATAAAGTTATAAGGTTTTCAAAAACGCCAAGCATATTCACTAACACTTAAAGTACAATATTTCGCGACTAGTTTTGCGAGGCCTTTTGGGCACATTTTCAAGTTATGAAAAACATTATATTGCGACGAAAACATTATATTTGCCGATAGACCCCCAAACGAGGATCATGGAGTACAGTTTCAACATATTTACACGAAAAGAGTTATTAACTTAACGAGACGTCAAAAATGTATTTGTCGACGATAAACGCTATTTTCAAAACTAACGAGTGGTATCGTTAACATACGTATTTGCATGTGTTGCATTGTGTCATTGCTTACATTAGATCCTGTCATTCACATTAGGTTGCGGTTAGAGATCGTGCCTCATTTCAGTATATCCACTTTTGTCATTATAGCTATCGCACCAGGTGAGTTTTCATAGCCCCTCCTTTTACTTGTTTTGTAACTGTTTTGGGGGAGAATACATGCTCGTTTTCATCTAAATGTATACTTAATTTACTGGATTATGCCACTTGTTTAGTTAAACTATTATTTACTCTACCAATGAATTTGTTTTTCCTTCGAATGTATTGTATATTCACTTGTATTATACTTAATCCTTTTCACTCATGGACCTAAGCACTTTAAATGAATATGTATGCTTAACCAAATGAACCGGCCCCACCACTATGTACATACATGACAGAATGAATGGGTCACATAACCGGATGTACGGGTAACATGACAGAATGAATGGGTCACACAACCAAATGAATTGGTCACGTAACCGAATGTACTGATCTAACTAAATGTATTTTAAATCATGGTCCACATATTACTTTTGTTCACTTAAACCAGATCATATTTGGCAGTGGGTTGTAAACACACAGGTTGCAACTCTTGTATGGGCAGGGCTTGGGACTGAGTGGATTTACAATGCCTTTGCTGGGAAACCTTCGTTCAAATGTTTTACATTTTTCACTAAACTCTATGAACTCACCAACCTCGTGTTGACACTTTTAGCATGTATTTTCAGGTATTAAGCAATGGTACGCTACAAGAGGCTTTTGGCAGAGCATGGCATGGTCATAGGAGACTCTGATATTTATTTGGGGACCGTTTAACTTACTTAAGGGCCTATTTCCACACTACTTTTATCAATGTAAATTCAACACTTTTGTTAAACAATTTTAATCTAAATGATTGAGGTGAAAACCGTTCTCTGCACTTGTGTTGTGATACCAATTGAGTTGCACCCCAGTGGCATGTATGCTTCCGCTGGACCTGATTTCTAGGGGTGTGACAATAGATGCCTCATTCTTTTAATTTTCAATAACTAAATCTCATTACTAAATAAAATGTTATCTCTGTTTAGTGTAGATTATTTGCATGAATGCTGCAAAGAAAGAACCATGTATTGATTAAAGGGTGAACCAACTCGAAAGATAGAGTTTTTTGGAACTCATTCTATGTTTTGTGTTTCTTTTATACAGGTTGTATGCACCCAACATCTTGACATGGACATTATAGTAACAATCAATCAACTCCAAGCTATTCTTGAGTTGTGGGAAATGCAGACAATGACGCCGTTCATAGCCCCGACCACCAGCAGCAACATTTCCTGCTTTCTCATCTCAGGAGAATAGCATTACTGCTATCAGAATGGATGATTCCATGATTCAGATCTATAACCTTCGTGTGGATGAGGTACATTATATTGATTATGACAAGTTTTTAATAAAGGTGGCAATGACCCATTTTATATGGGTTGATTTGGGTTTTATTTTTAGGAAATCTCTGACAAGTTTCAAACAGGTAAAAAAAGCTTACAAAATAAATGAGTCGAAGGGCCAATCAGGTTCTAAGTCGACCAAACTTAAGTTTTTTTTTTAATATATAAGACCTCCCTAAATCACTTTATTCAGAAATTCAAATATTATTTCGGGCCAACCCAACCCAACCCACCGTGTACCAAATATGACCCGTTTTGACCCGTTACACCACCATTTTGCCACCTCCATAGTATTTTCATTTGAGCTATGACATAATGTTTGTTTTTGAAAGAAAGTTTATAATAGACACTAACATTGTACTAAGAAAATCAATGTTTTAATCTTGCTAAATTAATGTGATTTTGTGTTAACGAGAATGGCGCCGGCCGCCGCGTTGCGGGCTGGCCTATTTTTTTGCCGTTGTTCAGTAACATCCAAACACTCAAAACTACTTATCTACTTGCAAAACACTATACGCAAATTAGCACTTAAACTAATAAGCTCTGGATACAACGAACAATTGGTTGCAGGTTTTACTAATTAAATATGAAAAGAAACGGATAAAATGGCACATAATGAAAAGACCAACATACCGGATCTTTGAGCACAGGAACTTATCGTCAAGTAATAAACGCTTCGTCCATGATGGTTTGCCTTCTTGAGGTGCAAACAATTCTTCTTTTCTTTGGGCAAGTGTAGATTCCAGTGAGTACAATGTCGTCAATCCCAGATTATTTTCTTCAACCTTAACAAAACAAACTGAAATTAACATAAAATTTGTAAAAAAGATCATGATTACATAGCGCTTGCAGGTAAGAAAAGGGACACCTCTGCTTTATTTAGTGAATGGCAATTTCGACCCACCTAATGTCTATTTCTGATGCATACAACCTCCAATTTCGTCTTCCACAAAAATTTGATTATTATTATAACAATCTGTTTTTTAATAAAAATAATCTATACAGAAATAATAATAATGGTAAAATAAATAATTGCAGGTCAACCCAATCCAACGTGACCCATTTCGACATGTACTAAAGAAATGACCGATTTCCACCTAACCCATAGTGACATATTGCCCAATCTGCCCATTTTTCTCATCTTACCACCTCTAATTTAATATATTTGTTTCTAATAATTCTTCAACACAATAACACATTGTAAACCTTTTAATACAAAAACCTATAGATCACAACTTAAACCTATAGGTTATGTGGGTTCATGCATATATGAAACCATTTATAATAGCCAGGGATCGGAACCTGAGTGTAGTAAAGGATACCGTTTATAAGGAAATTCAAATCAACAATAACTGGAAGAAACTAGTCAATGCAATCAATGTAAATATGAGAAGTACCTGAACATAAATTTCATACAGGAAAAATAACCAAAGAGACCGAGTCTCGTGTTGAACACGATTCCCTTAAAACAATTCCGTGACAATTACCACGGTTGTTTCCCAGATACAACGGCCCGAAGCAGTGTACTGCCGGAATTGACAAATTGCCTGAAACTTTCTTGAATTATTGTGAGTATGTTGTGATGAAGAGAAGCTGTGTAGTTGTTAGGTCTTTTAGAGTGGTTGAGAATTTTTGTATTTATACAGCAAAAACATAACAGGTAAATCAAATCACATTTAACCTGTTAAATCCACTTTAATAGGATGTTACATAGTTTAAAAAGAAACCCGTAACATATACTTCATATTGTTGTTATGATTCTCAATAATTGTCAACTTAAAGGAATTAAAGTGGGTCAAACTTTGGGTCAACAAAACCATTGATTGTTGATAACAGTTTGTTCATCCACCAATGTGGGATAAACATGAGCCCATTTATTTCCTTAAGCTTCATTCCAAATACCCTACTTTGAGACTCGATCTCTCATTCACACTAACTCCGTTTTGGACATATAAAGTCTTGCTACAAAGCTCTCACAACAGACAACGTAGTCATATAAGACTTTAACCATAATACTATATTTACTAACAGTAATCTATGTCCAAAGTTAGTGAAAACTCATTTTTCACTAAAATTTTCCAACACTGAGTTCATTGCATCTGGTTTTTAAATTGCTTAATCGGCAACTCCTATCGTAGTTGCTGGTACTTTGACATAGAAGACATCTCTGCAAATTTAATGCAGAGGTAAACCGTAAACATATCGTAAACCGTAGTACCTGATGAGATAAAGCCACATGGACTAAAACTGGTCATCAAAGGCTACCCGTATGCCAATGATGGATTACTTATTTGCTCTACAATTCAGGAGCTGGTTCATAAATATGTAAATCATTACTATATTGATAAACATGTTATCGTTTATGACACCGAACTTCCTTCATGGTATTGTGAATCAGTAAAACTTACCGAGATAGTGACCATTCTGATATGGACTTCATCAGCACAACATATTGCACTTGATCAATTTTTTGAATTTGAAACCTGGAAAAATGCAATCACTTAAGATCTTTGAATGATCAGCTTTATATAGCCTTGAATGTATATTTTGAGGCTAATAAATCGTAAAGAAACGGTCTTTAATCTTTTATATCAAATCAATAATTCAGTTTAATTTTGGGTATTCGACATACCCAGTTCAAAAAAGCCTATGTTAATCCACCCAAAAAAAACCCTAAGATATACAAAACCCTTAAACAATATGACACTATAAACCATAAATTCAACATAAAGTATATATAAACAAACCTGCAAAGAAGATGGGTCTGTTTCTTCATGCGGCTTCATCCTCGACAAAATTAGTAACAACCCCTTTCTTTTTCCCCATCTTGAAATCCTTATGAAGCTACCATCTGGATGGCTCTAGAGTTTGAAGCTGCCATCTCGAAAGATGATGCAAGGTTGAGAAACAGGTAAAAAAAGATAGCAGTGGCGCAGATTCCCACGGCGGCGGCACTGGATTCCAGCGACAACAATTGCAGCAACATCAAAACTAAAAAATATTGTAACTAATGTTACAAAAACTCAAATATGTAAAAATAATATACATATCTATAAAAGACTACCTACCAAACTTAGAAAATATATAGATCTAACAAAAGAACTTCAAAAATACCTAAACAATCAGCTGGTGGTTTCTGTTATGGTGCTCCGTTTGTAGGTGGTGGTGGGCTTGTGGTGGTGGTCGGCTAGTGGGGATCGGCTAGTTGGTTGTGGGGGATCGGCTGTTAAGCGGTGAAGATGGTGTTCTAGGTTCTTCCTGCATATGTTCTAGGTTCTTCCTGCATCTTATCATATACTCCGTAATAAGTGGACTTGGACAAAAACGGGAGCAAAATGGACCAAAGTCACCAGGCCAAAGGAGCCCACTTTTTTTTGGGGGGAAACCTACGAGGAAAACGGCGCCGTTTTGATTGTGAATTGATCATATATATAATGTAGATTTAGACCATTTGTGTATTCTTAGTTTGCCCATTCTTGAAAGGGTTTGATGCAGTAGCTAAAAGGGTAATGGTTGTTTTTTACCATATCATTACTATTAGCATTACTAAGACAACATGAGATCATGAGTGGTTCTTACTTAAAAAACATACCTTAACTAAATCAAAGATACAACTTAAAGACCGTGAATGCCAAGAACTGGAATATAAGAAACAACATAATCATACTTTGCTAAGACTAAGCATAAAAAAAGAGTAAGATATAAGAAGCATTTAGAAATATAAAATGCAAAATGAGGTGAAGGGATCGACCCGTTTTCACACTTTTAAATATGAAACAACACACACACATGCTATATATTGCCACTGTAACAAGTATTACACTTGATTCATCAATTCTTACTGTTATGCAAAATTGATACTCATGCATTCATCTCATGTACTCTTAAATTAAGTGTATTTACTATCATGGCCTTATAAATAATTAATATTTTTAAAAGTACGTAGTTTCATTTTGTTATTACTTTCTGATGTTGGGCTGGATCTTAGATTATTTTTTTGCAACTGAAAACAATTTCCAGTGAAAAACGTTACTATGTACAGGTTCAAATTTCATTTAATGTAGAACGCGAAAAGAAATTTTGGAAAGTTGTTGCTGGAGAGAAATAGATGCATTTGAAGACAACTAGAAGGGTACCCGCATTATTACTTAGTATTTGGTGTAAATAGATATTAAATATAGACATAAAGAGGCGCCAAAGAATGCTTCTGTCTGAATTTTAGGGGGACTATTCTTTATAGCAAAAGACTGTAAGACACACGGATGTAGAAACAACCAAAATCAATCTACCAGTTATGTTGCATTAACTACTTATAAGCTTTTAAATATCAGAATATTAGGTAAGCAAATTACGGTTTTCGTGCAGTGTATGGGTGTTTAGTATTCTATGTCAAAGTACTTTGTAAAATACTTCATAATGTTTAGTTTCATTGCCATTCTAATATTTTGCTTTTGTATTTGAATCATCTTTAGGTTGTGCGATGACCGTGGGTGTTCTTGCTGCAAATGGTAAGCATATGCAAACTCTAGGGGCTGAAATGGGGCCTGCAAGCGGGATGAAAGGAAGGTGTTTTGGTTCTGAAATGGGGATTTTGGCGCTCAAATTGCGGCTAAAAAGCGTGGTTGTGTCTGCTGAAATGTATGTGTTTGGTAGCTGAAATGGGGGCTGCAGCGGGTGGGTTTCGTTGTTGAGGTAAAAGTATGATTGAAAGTATAGTTTTTTTTTTTTTTAACATATGTACATTACTAAACAACAAAATCAAGTTTGTAATGCATGTGGATCATGATAATTTCCGGTCATTTGCAGAAGATAATGAAGAGATTTTGCAATCGTTTTGAAAAACGGGGAAATCAATAATTTTGTATTCAAACATCCCGCCGCGAAGCGCGAGGCTTAAAAGCTCGTGACGTTCAAATTGGGGGTGTTTGGATTATGTTGTTAGAGTGCTTGTCAGATTATTGTGTTTGCAAAACTAAAATAATAATAAAAAATGATGTTTGGAAAATGATTTACTAAACGTGGTTATCTGTGTTCTAGGAAAATTTAGTTTTGAAAATCATGCTTTATGAAACGCAGTATTGGAAACGAATAATCTTACTAAACGGTGTTTGGAAATAACAAACACCTATAAAACCCTATAAAATATTATAATAGTTGAATTAACATAATAACATCGTAAACCGACCATCAATATTCCAACATAAGATTAAACTATTGGTTTACCTAAATTATCGATTTAAGAACATGACAAACGGTAAGTAAACTTGGTTTATAAAGTTTTGTGATTAAACCTTTTTTAAAATATACATACGACTTCTTACTACGTCAGTCAAGAATAATTAAAATCCAAAATTAAGAGCCATAAATAAAACAAAAAAATTTATTCATCTTTTAATAGATAAAATTACATTATTCATAAATTTAGAGAAAACCTCGTGCGTGCACAGGCATTATAACTAGTTACTGTAATACAGAGTAGCTAACATTGCAAAAAGAAACGAACAAAATCACACTTGATTAAACTCATCATAATCAAGTGTAGTCGCATTTATATCAAAATGAAATCATTCCAAGAAGTAAAGCAATTATCAAAACAGATTCCATAACTCTATCATACAAAAGTTCAGAAACACAAATAATAAAAATCAAACCAGCCAAATCAATAAAAACATGTAGCCAAATCATACTTATAATCTAATGATATATATATGTTAAGCAAAAATATAGTTCTAAAACTTTTTTGAGACTTTAGGTGAAAAATAATCAAAAAAATATTATAACCGGACTTGTTTTAAAAATTAAAAATGAAATAACACATGTTTTAATATTTATAGATGGTTGAGGGAGGACAATCTTGCCAAGAGTGTTTGAAATTTGTTTTAAGTTGTTTAAGGTCCACTTAACATACTTTGCAATATCGGTATGTTTCTAAATTAAGTACTACTAAGGAGAATACGGATTTACCAAAGGCTTCTATGGAGGGTGTTGGTGAGGCTGTTGACCAGCCTAATCATGATCCGCCCATGAATGTTTCTCCAATGGTTACTAAGAATGACTCCTCTAGGTCGACTAATATTCATGGCTTCTTTTTGGATGACATTAACATTGGCCAGCTGAGGAGTGTTATTGATAAGCTTATGGATGATAATAAGGTACTTGAGGTTAATATGACTAATGCTATGGATAGTGTTGTTGAAACTAGTAAGTCGGTGAGTAAAACTAATGAGGGTTTGAACAACACTAAGGTAGTACCTATGAATCATAATGGTAAGAAGGATGGGAGTTTTAGGGATCAGCGTATGAAGGATCATGAAGCTTCTGTGTTGGAGGATAAGGCCTCGTGTTCATACACGGTTCTAAAGGAAGTGGATTCAAGTACTATTAAGGGTAGTGATCCATATGTGGATGTGGTAACTGAAAGTGATGATGAAGTTTATGAGAACTACGATGATATCGCTAATTATTCATCCAGATCCAAGATCAACATTGTTTCTTCAAGAGACTTCAAGGTGCAAGGACACAAAAAGAAATAGTTAGTTGTTGATGTTTATGGCATATCATAAACATTTCTTTTGTGTTTCTTGTTGTTAGATAGCTTTGTTTAGCTTGTTTGTGTTTGTAATCTGCACATGTTGTGCATTTGAGTCGCCTTGATCGGGCAGAGATGGGGGATTCACCCTCATCCTTTGTACTTCAACGTTTTTTTGGTGTAATGCATCTTACCGGGTGAAAGACCATTTACTCAAAAAAAAGTGTCGAGTATCTAAAAGAAGGGAAATGATATGCACGCGGTTTGTTTTTATTTGCACACAGAAATTCAAGATGAAAGGACATCTATACCCCTGCGAAAATTTATTGTCTTCATCATCATCCTGCGAAAATCTATTGAAAATTCACAACTGTTACTACCTAAAAAAATCATACGTCATGCATTCAACACCAAAAATTCATATATTGTATTGTTTCGATTCATGTTTTCTATTATCCAGTAACTTTCTTGAGCTTCTTTTTTTTTTTGCTCTGTTACGATTGAAGAGCGAGAGAGAGAAACCAGCACCCGACTGCATCTCGACGCCCTTTTTCATACACCCGCTCATCAAGTGTTGGCTCATGGTAGTAAGTAGTAACACAACGGGGGGAAAAAAGTGGGCCCATTTTTTAGACAATCTTGCATCGTTTTTCTTGATTTTTTCTGGACCCGTATCATTTTGAGGGGATAAATTTGAAGCAGTCAAGGATACACAGAAATCTATTAGCAGTTTATGACTCTTTGGTGAAAGTTTTACTTGTATTTCAGTGTAATAGGATGAAACTAATGTAACACACAAAGAAGTTGAAAAAAAGTTTTATATAATTGTTAGTGACAGTTGATCCATCATCAACTGCCCTATAACTAGTTGAGAAATAATTTTGTTTCTACTAAAAATGAGAATCCATGGGCGTTGAGTGATTTGCGGTGTAATGGTTTCTGAAGGAACAAAACAACATCAAAGAGATATAGGAAACAAGTAAGGGTATAAAAGGCATTTCACACTAAATTTCTGTGTACAAATAAAAAGATGCCGTGTACATATCACTCCCTATAAAAGAACTAAGGGGTTGTTTGATAAAAAATATGATTTAGCGCTGAATGAATCAAAACTGCTGAATGACTCCAAGATGCTGAGTGAACCTGATTCTGAGTGAAAATGATTGTTTGATATTTGTTCTGAATGAGCTATCTGAAATTACTAACTTAACCTTCTATCTGATTTTGTATTGATTAATAATGTTCATTTGTTGAACTTATAATCTAAAAAATGAATGTTTAATTAAAAAAATAGTTTAACATAGATATACTTTAACAACTAAAGAACTTCGTATCAGTTGTCCAACGAATATCTAGGCAATCACTTGGCCCAGTTTCATACTGTTTAAGATTTTAAAAGTCTTGTGATAACCTGATTATTGGTAGCTTGGTGCATGGATTCCATCACTCATTTTCAAATTTAATAATTGGAATAGTATGAGAGAGAGGTACGAATATAATATTAGGGGTATTTGGGTAAATAAAAATCCCACTGAATCAATTTGTTTAGTCTGGCACGCAAAATCGCTCAGAGCATAATTTGTCATTCAGTTGCCAATTTTTAATTTGCCAAACACGCTTTCATTCAGCAGTTATCAAACACACCCTAACTCATTCTAAACGAGTTATTTTTTTAATTGAGAGTTAGTAGCATACTCCATTCTTCCAATTAGACAATCTTGGTCTTTTGATAAATAAATTAGCATGTCAAATATCATTTAAAAGGTACACCTGAATCATCTTCTTTGGACAAGGTTACACTCCATGTTAGCAAGATTAACGATCATTGATAACGGTTTTAGTTTGCAAGATTTTTTGAATAACCATGGTTTTCGACTTTTTGAGCGACTAATTTACGGAATTTAAGTTTTCCTAAACAAACTTAAATCGAATAAATCTCCTCTTTTAAAAGTTTAACATGACCACTTCATTTTTTATTTTATTTTTGCATTAAACAATGTTTGAACTTGTGATCTCTTTTATTTTTATTTATTTTTTTTTTTTTGAAGGCGACTTTCAATTTTTGGTTTAGAGTTGTACCCGCCACATTGGCAGGCCCTCATCCACCATATACCCAGACTATGTTGTCTGAACCGGGTCCACGCTGGCGCAATGGGGATTAAACGGTTTCCGCCCGGAAAACCGTACTGCCTCCACACGAGAATTCTCGCTGGAGTAACAACCGGATGAAAACCGGGGCCGGCTCGGATTCGAACCTGCGCAACCACTGGCTCACAGGCTCTCCTCTTTATTGCCTAATATCAACAGACCCTATGATCAGTGAGGACTTCCCGAATGGTCACCCATCCGGTACTACTCTCACCGTGGCTCGCTTAACAAGTTAAGCACTCACCACTAGACCACAAGGCAGTTTAATTAATCTTAGTTACAAACTTTATTGTAAGTCAACGACATTTAAATTTTCAAAAGCGTTTATATCAAACTATGTGCTATAAAAAAGTAGAGTAAAATGCAGAAATGGTCTCTATGGTTTGCTCAAATTGCATATTTAGTCTCTGATTTTTCGAAATTACAGGCGGCCTCCCTATGGGGAGTTCTTGGTTCCGTTTTGGTCCCTGGCCATTGCAGAAATGGTCCTTGTGGTTTGCTCATAATTGCACGTTTAGTCTCTGGCCACTGGCCAGAGACCAAAACAGAACCAAAAACTCCCCACAAGGAGGCCGCCTGCAATTTCAAAAGACCAAGGACTAAATATGCAATCTAAGCAAACCACAAGGACCATTTCTACAAATTACTCAAAAAAGTATATGACTTTTCCCATATAAATCTTCCATAAAAGGGGTTCTACATTTTGACCTTGAAAATATTTCCTGTAGTTGTTTAGACCGTTCACACCAAAAAAGCTATTTGACTACTTTTTCGTTAATTATATTTATAAGACTTTGATTACTGAAATATCATATCTTTCGAAGTTTATTTTTGAACCTTTTGAGCAAGCACAAACGGAACTTGCCTCACTCGAACAACTAGAAGCATTGAACAACCTACAATCCAGTCCATAGCGGACCTCATTAAGCTCAGAGGACACAAGCAACAAGACAGCATTGAGTGAGCAGAAAAACTGCTCGATATTGAAAGAAATAATAATCTGTGAGTTAATAGTTTAGATCCTGAAGCTGGAACATTAGTTGATAACCATACCTCATTCACATTCAGAAAAGGGATAAAAGATGAATGTACAAATATATAATATAACGCTTAAAAGAATAAACAACATTGTTAGACGACGCAATTGATTTCAGATTGAATCCACATCAAAGTGTACAAATTACATGTTACATCACTATATTTTCGGATAGATAGGAGATGAGCTCATGGATATGATACATGATAGAGGAAGTATGATTGTACAAGAAGATAGAATAAGCAACCTGCCACATGGATATTATCCATCCCATTCTCTCCATTGTTGACATGAAATATGTTACAAATTTAGCAAACTAAGGCAAATTACGAAGCAACCCACTAGTTAAACTAATGTGAGACGTCAAATCCTCATAGGACTCCAATTCAGAGACACTGAACTAGTATAACATATCTCATGTCAAAAAAAAAGAGAATGAGATGGATAAGATCCATGTGGCAAGGCTTATTCTATCTTCATATGCAATCATACTTTCTCTTTCATGCATCACACTTCAAATCCATTAGCAACTCTCAATTGTTTATTCTTCGATTTAATTGGAATTTGAGAAACCTCAAAATATTTTTAAGAGTAGCAGCAAAAATGCTACTCTTAAAAATATTTCGTTTTTCGGATTCCAACTAAATCGAATAATACTTGGGAGGGTCGGAAACGGACCCGGGATTAACCCGGTAAGGCCGCGTACAATTGAGTCAAGGCTTACTTCCCCGGGTTACCTGAACAGGAAAAACGACATCTGTTTAGCAAAACTATTTATATAGTGAAACAATAATTACTGTAATACTTACACAGTAACTAACATTGCAAAAAGAAACTAACAAAATCGCACTAAATGATTTCCTACAATGGAATTAAACTTATCATAATCAAGAGCCTATATCAAAATGAAGTCATTCCAAAAAGTCAAGCAATTATCAAAACAGATTGCATAACTTTATCATACAAAAGTTCAGAAACACAAATAATAAAAATCAAACCAGCCAAATCAATAAAAACATGTAGCCAAATCATACTTATAATCTAATGACATATATATGTTAAAAAAAACATATAGTTCTAAAACTTTTTTGAGACTTGGGTGAAAAATTACTAATAAAAAAATATATATAACTGGACTTGTTTTAAAAATTAAAAAATGAAATAACACATGTTGATCTAGAACTGTATAACAACATAAGAGTATATATACAACATCTATCAAATGTTATCATTATATTATTCTACTTTCATATAAAAGATCATAACTCTTATCAAGACAATTAACAACAGTTACAAAAACAGAGTATAAAAATAAGAGTTTGCTGTAAAGACTTACCCAAAAAATTTGATAGCCCGCCGTCGCCGCCCTGGCGTTTTTGTGATTTAGGGTTTTATGTTTTTTGATCATATTGGGCCTTTATATACTATTTTTTTTGTGTGAATGATATTAGGCGTTTGTTACGGTAACAGTAAGTTTAAAAATAAATTACGGTAACAGAGTTTTTTTTTTTTTTTTTAATTATTATTTTATTATTATTATTATTATTATTATTATTATTATATTAATTGCCCTTTATTATTTTTAATGTGCGAATGATATCGTGACTTTATGTAATTAACTCTTTTTTAATTATTATTATTTTTTTAATGTGTGAATGATATTGTGACTTTATTACGGTAGAAGGATTCATTTTTAAAAGTTAAAAAGATTGTCGTGATCGTGTTAACCATGATCACAAATTTTAAATGCATTTTTTTTTTTCAAAATTTTCTTTCTTTACTTGAAATGTGTTTTACTCGTCTCATTTTAATTATTCTTATCAATGCATCCCTTCTCTATTGTGATGTTGTCAAAATATCTTTTTGACTGTGAAAACATAATTCCATCATATTTACGTTTGAAATATTTTTTACCTTATCTAAATAACATCTCGATTAATATAGCATGAGATTAGGCATTGGCAATATCAAACTAAAAGTTATTATTAGCCGAATATACTGACTAACGAATATGTCATTTATAAAAATCCAAATTACAATGTGAAAAAATAAATAAAATAAAAAAAGTGCGAAAGAAATTTTATTTATTTTTTAAATGAGAGAAGATACATCAAATTGTCAAAAAACTAATTTGTTGTTGATATCGTTGCGTTTGCTTGCTTTCTTTTGCCTGCTTTCTTTTGCCTGCTAGTTGCCTGTTTTTGCTTTGACTCGGTTGCCCTCCTGCCTTTGCTCTCTCACGCGCACATATGCACTTGCCGGAGGTCTCTTTGGAAGCAGTCTCTCTACTCCCGGGTTTACCTTGGGGTAGGGGTAGGATCTGTCAACATTCTACCTCCCCTATACCCTGCCCCGGCGGGATTGAGTTTGTTTTTGTTGTTGTTGTTGTTGTTGTTGTTGTTGTCGTTTATATCGTTGCAAAATATGCTCCATAATATATCGTTGAAGACTTTCGTGTGTTTCTTTATACGTAAGTCTTTGGCTTTCCGTCGTTGTACTTCACAACTCTCGATCAAAGTACATTGTAATTTGGTTGCGGACTAACATACAACTCGTTGAATTCACTTATCACAAAACTTTTGATCTTTCAAAATCACGTTATGCAATATGATGCAAGTATACACAATTCTTCGTATCTTGTTGACATGGTATTGACGCGCCGGTTGTTGTATAATTTCCCAACATCCTTGGAGGACACCAAAAACTCGTTCGAAATCCTTTCGAGCACTTTCTTGTTTCCTTTTAAATAATTCATGATTCTCATCTCGTGCCACCGTAAATGATTCGACAAAAAGTTGCTCATGGTGGGTAAATCCCGTCAGCTAGGTAATACCCTTTTTCATACGTAACTCCATTGACTTCAAACGGAGCCACAAGGGCGATGTTGTGAAGGATTATACAAACACTTGGGATGTGAATCTTAGTAACGTGTTTGGGATATTTATGTATGAATGTGATGTAGTATGCGGAATCTACTATAACACACTTAAAAGAACACAAAGGTGATGAGTTATGTAAACGTGAGTTATAATGAGCAATGAACACAACTTTGGTAACACAAAACGATTCAATATTATTGATGAAATAATACGGATGATCTAACTATCACCAGGATTACAAAGTAATCTTGAATCTTTGATTGTAAAAGGATTTGTGAAATGAGTAACTAAGTTACTAGAGAGGTTGTTCTGTTTAGGTTATTAGTTGAAGAGATGCATGCATGAAGGTGGTGACTAAGGGAACCTTTTATAGAATAAGGTACCCTTATTACAAGTTGTCAAGTGGTTTAATATAATATGATACTTTGACTATTCTAGCCTACAATTAAATACAACTACCAATGTAACAACTCTGTATATTCTTCTGCACAAACATGTGAAGACTGAATTACTTCTACATTACGTATAACATTGTACAAAGACTAATAATTCAACAAATATCTACAAACAAATATCTATCAACTTGATCATAATCTTGGCAGGACCTTTATCAACTAGCAGTACCTTCTTACCCAGAAGGTACTGTTAGTACATCTTCATCTTCTTCAAAATCAACTAGCAGGCTCTTGGCATATCTGGCAGGCTCTTTGACTTGAACATTTTATTCCCAACAATCCTCCCCTAAACTTGTTATTTCCTTTAAAATACACAAGTTTCTGATGAATAAAATACATACCTTGAGGATTTGAGAGAACTCTTCCAAAAACTTTTACTCTCTGTTCTTCCTTTTTCTTTCACATTGCTCAAATATGCTCCTCAGCAAACTTTGAACAATTTCTGACTTTTCTTCATCTTTGTCACATCTCAACCTCTTTGAAATCATGGTTGTAAGCACTTCATAACTAAATGGATACTCTTTCTCAGCCAACATAAAGAGTTCAATTCCACTTTGTGTGTAAAGATGATGAATACTGCTAAGGCTTAGAAATTCCCATGTTGTTGAAGGATCATGATATGGAAACTTCCAATGAACATCTTTTGGACTAGGATCATACATCCTATTGAATTCTACCCATAGTTCCTGTTCCTTAACATCAGTACTAGAATTTGTGTCTAGCCTAATTTGAACTAGATTCCACAATTCTTCTAAGTCTGCTCTGTCACATGCTCTTACTAGATTTTCAAAATTCTTAAAGATAGCAGTCTGACCCCCAACCCTAGCTATTTTCCATGACTTTCCTAATCTATCATGGTGTATTTCCCAATCAATAATAGGGCGTCTAGACCTAATTGGATCAGCATGTATGATAGTTGGCAAAGTAATTAACATCTTACTTACTTGCTTTGAATCCAATTTTGCTTCTTCTTTCTTCTGAGCATCATTCTTTTTCATTGAGGGCTTTGCATCAGATGGGATCTTGTAGTAAAGACTCTTGTAGGCTTGTAGATATAGGAAGTAGATTTCATCAGCAGATTTCTTCTTCAGTTGATAATCAGTCCAATTTGCTTGACCTTTTAGAAATTTCTTCATAAAAGACACTTGATCTTTCTGAGAATTGCCCACCTTAAAACCTCTTCTCTGACTTTCTTTCATCTTTTCAAAAATATCAGCCAAAGCTGCTTCTTTATACTTTTTGTTGATAAAAGATTCAAGCTCTGCTGTTTTCTCATCAGAGTTAAGATTCTTGTCATTCACTATTATTGCTGCTTGACCTTTCACAATTGGATCATTGGCAATAATCCATTGCATCTGTGCATCAAAGGTTTCCTGAGCAATTTGAGTATCAAGAAGAGTCTGAGCAACAACTTTTTGCTCTTTCATCTCTGCAAGTAGTCTTGAAGCTTCAAATGCTTTCTGCATTTCTTCTTCATGAATCCTTTTGGAAACTTCTTCATCTAAAAATTTGACCATACCTCAACTGTTTCTGCAGCAGTATTCAACGATGCATATCTTGCAACCTAAGGCTCAGATTGAAGATCCCTCCGGTGAGAATCTACCTTGATATACCAAGAACCTTCAACAAAAATTTCAGCCCGATCCAACTGTTAACGAAGGAGTTATCGCCTTTTGAAAACAGCCCTGCAGTGAGTTACGAAAATACGAACCAGATCCGAATTTTTCTTCTTTCTTTAGCTAAAACCATTTCTTTTCCTAGATCCAGAGCCCCCCGCTCTGATACCAACTGTGGAAACTCGTTTTAGACCTTCTTACATGTACTAAAACAAGTTACGTGATCGTTTATAGGCTCTAGGCTGTTAAGCCTTTATCTAGGATTTCTACGTTTAAAGAACAATGATAATATTGGCGGAATATTCAAACAAAGAATACAATACTATCACAACAAGGTTTTGTGGAATTCACCGTTTGTTATTTCATTAGCCCCAATACTACTTGATCATTGGTAGTACGATTACACTCTAATCAGGGATCGAAGATCCTTGAGGCTAAACAAACCTAAACAACATTAGACCCCATGTCTAACGTTCCCACACACACTCTTTAAGTGCTCTTACATTTTAACACAACTTTGTGTTGTTGTAATTTGAGAGTACGAAGCACTTTGGTGTTGATTGTTTCAATCACAACCAAGACACACTTTTATCTAAGGGGTATGATCTTCCTTTTATAACATAAGGAGATCATTACAAACTTGATAAGTCTTTTAGTCATCCACTTGCTTTTACATGTGTCAAGTCAATAAGATACAACTTGTATCTTGAGTGTTCAACTTGATGACTTGATAAAATATCTAGATATTATATTTGTATAAACATGACTCATACAAAATAATATCTTCTTCGTTCTTATCTTTGTAGCAGCAGAGTGACTCATTGATTCAGCAGCACCTTTGTTTGAACTAGCAGCAGGTTGTTACACTAGCAGCAGTCTCATTTTGTACTAAAGTATTTGAATAAAAATTTCACAGCAAAGGCCTTGTAAATCCACTCAGTCCCAAGCCCCGCCCATACAAGACTTGCAACCTGTGTGTTTACAATCCACTGCTAACATAGTATGAATAGTACAAGTACGGATATGTATCAATGTATGAATAGGACTAAAACTAAAACAAGTACAGATGTGTATAGAAATACGTATCAATGTATGAATATGACAAGTACAGATGTGTATAGAAATACGTATCAATGTACGAACATGACAGATGTGTATATGAATACGTATCAATGTCATAAATGCGTCAAGTAATTCAAATATATCAACAATGCATAATATATGAGCGAACAAATATGTATATAAATACGAATCACATAACAAGTATTTTACAAAAGTAAATAAGTATAGTTTGAGCATGTATCTCCCCCAAAGATAATTCAAAACGTATAAAAGTAGGGGCTATGAAACTCACTTGAACATTCTGGATGGAAAACAAATTAAATATAGTTGATAAACGTCTCCGGCACGCAACAATACCCAAAGAATAGGTTATACGATTGGGTTGATCAAAAGAGAACTCGAATGGGATTTTTACGAATGAATTAGTACTCGAACAAGGAAATGTTGCTTATGTTTTTGGTTGAACATTCTCGGTAGAAATAGATTTGTGAGAATGAAATGAAAATGTGTTTTTTTCTTACCTGTGTGCTACGAGTAAGTATATATGTATATATAGGAAATGAGGTTAAAAGGTATGCATGGTACTATAATGTTACACGCATACATTTTAAGGGTTGTTGTCTGTTATGGTTTAAAGTTTATACACGTCTATATTAATATATGTTTCATGGATATGTTGAATGCATGGTTACACGTTCAAACAAAAAGAATGGTACACGTTAATGTTATTTAGAAAGGTAGCATGCATGATATGTGGCATGTTTTAGAATATATATTATTAGTTTAAGATATAGTTTGATCCTGGTAATTACTAACGTTAAGTCTTTAAGTCACGAAACTTAAAACTGAGTAACGTAAAAATATAACGTTTATAAAAATATCAAAGTTTATTAATATATTCCAACTAATTATATTAGACGTGTGATATGTTTAACGGAAAGCGTATACGTTAATAAAATCTAATAGGTTTGAGTATTCATACTACGTAAAGAGTATAATGTAAAATAAAAATAAAAATATAAAAATAACAAAGTGGCAATAGTTCATATAAAATATATAGACTCATCCTAATCTTGTGTTGGTCGTGAGTAAAAGTCATACGATTACACTTTTGTGATCGTTACTAAAAGTAATATTATTTAATAAAAACGTAATAATAATTTGGCATTAAATATTTACAAATAGACCTGAAATATGCGAGGTAAAATATTTGTTTGGTTACTCGGCCGCGAGATGAAATAAATATATTTTTAAAATCAATGCATTAAAGATTTGTAAAATAAGCTTTAAGTATTGTACTTTAGAGTTGTAAAATTAAATAAAACAAAGTTAAGATTTTGTGCTTTAAAGACTTGTACTCTAGGTATAATAATATTGTACTTTAGTATTTATAGTTTAGTTACGTAAAATCATATCTATACTAAATCAGGGTTTCATGAATACTTTAATAAATAGCAAACGTTTAGTTTAAATGTTTATTAATCGTAGTTTAACGAATTAATGTAAAGTGGTAAATAAAAGTTAAAAATTATTTACTTGAAATAAATATAAAGTATTTTTATTAGGAATGTAAGTTACGTCAAATTAGTTTGTGGTTGTGATCAGATAAACTGGTAACGTTTAAAAAAAATTAGTCGTAGAAAATGAATAAGTATTAAATTAATATAGTGGAAATTTACCGGTGGTTACAGTCTCACCCCCTTAACGGAATCCCGTCCTGGGATTTGATCTGTGTTAGGTGTTGAAATGATGTTGACGAATAACCGGTATGTATAGTCTAAGTAATTATGCTAAAGCTTACGCATCTAGGTTTCTTATTTAACTAGGTACGTTCTTGTGATTATTGCGACTATTATTCGTTCTAAAGACATACTCTCTTATGTCTAGGTTTGATGAGGCAAACTTTCCCATTCTCGAGCATAATCCTCAAAAGACTTTTAGGTAATCGATTTTTACTTAATCCAACAACTCATCAGACGAGAACTGTCGTGGGATTAGGCTAAATCGGTTTAAGTAACATATTGACTCTTAGCTTGATTTTCGCAACTTATCAGACAAGAATTGTCACTAGAATCAGGCTAGGAATCAAGTGGTTTGAAGGAGGTCTTTTGAAAATTTTGGCTCGATCATGGAATTGCTTACTCATTTGAGACTAATACTCCCTTCATTGCATGATTCTTCCTGAATTAGACATAGATGATCAGGCTATGTATAATTTAGGAGTAACAATGCAATGTTTGGACGAATTGTCTCGAACCACTTAGCACTTGCTTTCTAAGACAAATAGTAAGATAACCAAGCCATTAAATCTCTAAAGCTAAGTAATAATATTATTTAACTCAAATCCCCTGACTTATCATACGTACTTAACCGATGAGTTACAAGGTATTTTAGTGAGGGTACGAAAGGAGTATTTACACTCATCTGTTGAGATGAGGGTAAGATAATCAAGGAAAATTAACATAGTATTCAGGATACTTGATGCTTATATATTTAACGTATATAGAATAAGAATTGTGCAAATCACAATGTCTTAAGAAGGTTTCGCAGATTACAAAATGCAGAAGTAGGTACATGCTCGGGGAAATATGATTAAGTCATGATGCCTTAGAATAGACATATGCAGGTATATTTATTTATATAAAGTGATCAGAAGTATATCGTATATATGTCAATATAATAAAGCATAAATTACCTAAAAGTCACATAATCGTTGGGAGGATGGAAGGCACGGACAGCGAAAGGCTATAAAATGTTTTTGTGGAAAAGCAGTTATAGTTTAGGTCTTAATTAGACCCGTTTCTCTATAACTATAAGCTCTGATACCAATCTGTAACACCCCAAATTTCGTGATACGCAGCGGAATTCAAGTTGGGTGTTACTCGACAGTACAACAATTATAGTAATAGAAAACGATCTCTATTTGAGTCGTTTTAAGAGATTTATTATTAGAATATTAGAGTTTACAAAATGAGGTCCCAGTAGTTTTACAATTTGTTAAATAAGTTTCGAATGATAATTATGTTTTAGCCTTCTATCAGTATCCGTGCCCCTCCGTGCCATCCTCGTTCATTATGGACCTAAGATAAACATGCTAAAAAGTGTCAACAAAAAGGTTGGTGAGTTCATAGAGTTTAGTATAAAATGTAAAGCATTTGAATAATGATTTCCCAGCAAGAGCATAAAGAGTTTAGTTTAAGAATAAAGTATTTGAATAAAAATTTCACAACAAAGGCCTTGTAAATCCACTTAGTCCCAAGTCCCGCCCATACAAGACTTGCAACCTGTGTGTTTACAATCCACTGCTAACATAGTATGAATAGTACAAGTACGGATATGTATCAATGTATGAATAGGACTAAAACTAAAACAAGTACAGATGTGTATAGAAATACGTATCAATGTATGAATATGACAAGTACAGATGTGTATAGAAATACGTATCAATGTACGAACATGACAGATGTGTATATGAATGCGTATCAATGTCATAAATGCGTCATGTAATTCAAATATATCAACAATGCATAATATATGAGCGAACAAATATGTATATAAATACGAATCACATAACAAGTATTTTACAAAAGTAAATAAGTATAGTTTGAACATGTATCTCCCCCAAAGATAATTCAAAACGTATAAAAGTAGGGGCTATGAAACTCACCTGAACAGTCTGGATGGAAAACAAATTAAATATAGTTGATAAACGTCTCCGGCACGCAACAATACCCAAAGAATAGGTTATACGATTGGGTTGATCAAAAGAGAACTCGAATGGGATTTTTAAGAATGAATTAGTACTCGAACAAGGAAATGTTGCTTATGTTTTTGGTTGAACATTCTCGGTAGAAATAGATTTGTGAGAATGAAATGAAAATGTGTTTTTTTTTTTACCTGTGTGCTACGAGTAAGTATATATGTATATATAGGAAATGAGGTTAAAAGGCATGCATGGTACTATAATGTTACACGTATACATTTTAAGGGTTGTTGTCTGTTATGGTTTAAAGTTTATACACGTCTATATTAATATATGTTTTATGGATATGTTGAATGCATGGTTACACGTTCAAACAAAAAGAATGGTACACATTAATGTTATTTAGAAAGGTAGCATGCATAATATGTGGCATGTTTTAGAATATATATTATTAGTTTAAGATATAGTTTGATCCCGGTAATTACTAACGTTAAGTCCTTAAGTCACGAAACTTAAAACTAAGTAACGTAAAAATATAACGTTTATAAAAATATCAAAGTTTATTAATATATTCCAACTAATTATATTAGATGTGTGATATGTTTAACGGAAAGCGTATACGTTAATAAAATCTAACAGGTTTGAGTATTCATACTACGTAAAGAGTATAATGTAAAATAAAAATAAAAATATAAAAATAATAAAGTGGCAATAGTTCATATAAAATATATAGACTCATCCTAATCTTGTGTTGGTCGTGAGTAAAAGTCATACGATTACACTTTTGTGATCGTTACTAAAAGTAATATTATTTAATAAAAACGTAATAATAATTTGGCATTAAATATTTACAAATAGACCTGAAATATGCGAGGTAAAATATTTGTTTGGTTACTCGGCCGCGAGATGAAATAAATATATTTTTAAAATCAATACATTAAAGATTTGTAAAATAAGCTTTAAGTATTGTACTTTAGAGTTGTAAAATTAAATAAAACAAAGTTAAGATTTTGTGCTTTAAAGACTTGTACTCTAGGTATAATAATATTGTACTTTAGTATTTATAGTTTAGTTACGTAAAATCATATCTATACTAAATCAGGGTTTCATGAATACTTTAATAAATAGCAAACGTTTAGTTTAAATGTTTATTAATCGTAGTTTAACGAATTAATGTAAAGTGGTAAATAAAAGTTAAAAATTATTTACTTGAAATAAATATAAAGTATTTTTATTAGGAATGTAAGTTACGTCAAATTAGTTTGTGGTTGTGATCAGATAAACTGGTAACGTTTAAAAAAAAAATTTAGTCGTAGAAAATGGATAAGTATTAAATTAATATAGTGGAAATTTACCGGTGGTTACATTAGCTTATCCTTAACCAACAAGGAAACGGAGACCATAACAAGACTCAATATTCAGAATGAGAAGAAAATTAATAATGGTCGAAGGAAGGTAGAGTTAAAATATCATTGGTGCAAAGCTATACCGGTGGACCATGATAAAAGATACGATTTATGGGCATCCTGTGACCCAAATATAGATTTGTGTGATGGTGGTGGTGACGAAGTCAGGCTACGAAATAACAAGCATCTATGGACTTCGACTAATGACCAAGAAAGGAGGAACCTTAAATGGTAAGGAATAATACCATTCGACGATTGAATTCGTATCGTGTATGGTAAGATTAATAGAGAAGAGAAAAGTAACATCTGGAAGAACCTGAACTGTTCCCATGATGATGAAATACCCATCACTAAAGATGACCATGATTCACGCGAAGTGAAGCTCACTAATAACAAGGTTGAGCCAAAAGATGATACAAGAAGAACAAATGAAAGAAATCATTGGTACGAAAAGATTAGGATTGTAGGCGTAAATGGGGAAGAATTTTGGGCTTCTTGTGACCCATATGACGAAGATTGTAATGGAGGATGCAACATGACAAGGATTGGGGATGATGAGTATCTATGGACCTCAACAAACGATAATGAAAGAACTGAATTACCGTGGCTTGACAAGTTAGGTTTTGACGATTGTATTAAAATCAAGTATGGAAAAGTGGATGCTTCAACCAAAGAGAAAATTTGGAAATGTTGCATGAGAAAGGAAGATCCAAGCAATGATGAGAAACTTAATGAGAAGAAGGATGAGAATGAAGATGAACACAAAACAAGGTGGGGAAAAGAGAAAGATCGGTGCAAACGTGAGCTTATCGAGGATAAGTTTGATGATGAGTGGTTTAAAGGCACGGATTCCGACGATGATGACATAGATGGAATTATGGATTACCTTGAATTGCAAGGGCATGATGGGTTCACGGATCCTGACGACGAAGCCTACGAACAACGAAGATGTAAGCTTTTAGGCATACCGTACAAGAGACCTCCTCCAATTATTGCGGAGACTTTTGAAATTACTAGGTACCATTTAGGACCGGATGAAAAGTTTTCTAAGGTACAGAAAATTGAAAGGAAGAAATTTCTTCGTACTACTACCAATGTTGCATGGGTAAGACAAAACCTAATGAGGGAAATGGATGAAGTTGGACAAGTCCATCGAGAGGAACCTTGAAGAGCCATGGCTTTGAGTCTAACTTCAAGACTCGTAAATAAACAAAAGTGCTTTTTCGGGAGACAACCCGAATTATCCTATCATTTTTCTTTTTATTAGTGTAGATTGCTTTGGTTTGTTTTTTTATGACTTTTTGCAGGTAGTAGAGAAAGTAGGATGGCTTGGAAACACTCCATGGAGTGTTTCACTCCTGGAATTCTCCTCAGAGAGTTTCCATGGCGTAACTTGGTGCTATGGTTACCTCGTAACCATCGTCAGATATCTGCACTATTGTCAGGTGTCATTACCTATGGCGTAACTCAATCCATGAGTTTACGCCATAACTTTCTCCTATACCAGAATTTTTTTAATACTTGAATAACATACATACTTAAACCTTGTATTATTATTTTTAAATGAAATTTGTGGGTGTGTTCCCTGTAAACTCTCACGAGACTTCACTCGTCCACTCGGGACACCAAGTGGTTTAAAAGGCTTATTGCATATGCTAAATGCAATCGTGATTCCTACGAAAGTGAGTTAGGATTTTATTTTTATTTTATTATTATTATTATTTTTTAGATTTATGCTTGTGGGTAGTGACGTGATTTCAGGGATTTGAAGTTTGCTCATTAGGCGAAGCGAAGGCACATTTTCTCAACATGATCCTTCTATCATTTTCAAGAGCAAATTTCAGGGGAGTTCTCGTTCTAATTCTACTTTTATCCTTCATTATTTCTTGCGTACAAAAGGGACTTTGTACATTTCAAGTGAGGGGACGGGAGTAGAATTATAACTTGAATCTTATTTGCCCTATTTTTCTAGTTTATTTTGAAAAAGTATGTCATTTTTAAACTTTTGACATGTTTTTCTTAACCTAACTAGAATAGACCTTAGCCGAGCGCACTATAACCTTTGTTTTCCTTGGTGAGATTTAGCCTTTCCGTTTTCCCATATTACTCTAATCCACTAAATATTGAGTGTGCCGGTAGTTTGTAAACTTTATAACGTATCTTTTACATCATTTCGAGACCATAGACGAGTAGTGTGTCAAGTTTGCTTGATACATTTGGAAGAGACATTTTGAGAAAGCAATATTTAGGATTTACACCAAATAGCCCATATGTGTTTAATTGTGTGTGTTTATCAATTAGTCACCTCTACTTCTCAACCCCCGTGTTAAACCCTTTTATTGCACTCACCTTTAGTGCAAGATACCCCTAGTTACACCCATTTTGAGCCATTCTTTTAATTTCTTCACCCATATAATGTATTGTTTCGTTACACCTATTCACCTTAGCCTACCATGTAGTCTTAGTTTATGATTGGGAAGTCACTGTTTTCTCACGTTTGAGGTTTGGTTAGAGAGATTCGGGAAGACCCCCCATATTCCTCATGTATGATTCATCTCAAGTGGGGGGGGGGGGATGTTTTATTTGTATATATTATGAATTAAAAAAGAAAAAGAAAAAAAATAGTAGTTTTTATTTATTCATGTTGTTGTATAAAGGATGGTGCAAGTTTCTTTAGCACTATTCCTTAGTATTTGAGCTTATTGGACTAGAATCGAGAATCTTACCTCGATCACATTTGAAGATTGAAGTTGGTGGTTTATCTACATCAACTTTTGGTTGAAGACTAAGTTAGTGTGCACCTTGCCATATGACATCTACATTGGCACACTAACTTACTACATCATGATCTGGTTTTCACGTTTTGAAGCTTGCACTTTGGATGAACGGTGGGTGGTGACAACTTGGTGCTAAGACTATTTGCGTCTTATTTTTATTTTTCACCATTTATGTGTATCCTATGTCTTATCCTACCCTTTAGTCATGAACCGTACTTAGGTGAGGGAGTGAGCAGTCATTTGGGTCTTGGCCATGGATTTGGTCATTTATCGATGGTGCCATAGTACGATAGTAATGACAAATCACCCTTAGCCTTATATAATTATTCACCCAATATTGCCTTTAAGGATTGTCTTGACCTTAGCTCCAGTGGTGGAGATTTATGTAACTGCCAAGCCTATGATAGAATACATGCTACGACCGTGCAATGAGTGACCAACCTGAAATTGCCACTTAGATTATAGAGAGCATGAGTGTTTCATTCCCATTTCGTGAGGTGTTCGGCTTTGATAAATTCTAGCATAGGAAGTTTTTAAATTCATATTTTCCAAGTCTTTTGGGAGATATCTTTTTGAAAATGATTCTAATAAGGTCTACTTGAGGGCAAGTAGAGTTCAAGTGGGGGGATATTTTTAGTGTCAATTTTCCCCGGATATGCTCACCATTTATATCATTTTACTTGAATATACACTTGTATTCGTTAATATTTCGTTTTCAGGTAAATTATGAGCAAAGGAACGAAGAGACGCGGATTTGGAAGGTTATTAATGAAAATACACAAGAGTATGCTGACCAGACAAGAGTTACAGCGTAGATCCACTCTCTACTTAGGCCGTAACAAAGATTTACACTAGAAGACCCAAGTCAATGCTAACCAAGGTTACGGTGTAACTCCTATATAAGTTACGCCATATATATATCTCCATAACTTAGATGATTTCCGAGATCCAAGAAGTTACGACGTAACCACTTGTTAGGTTACGGCGTAAACCCGTGTACGAGGGTTCTACGTTCGTAACCTACTTATGGGTTATGCCGTATATATGTATCTAAGAGTTAGAAGAAATTCATGACTTAAAGAAGTTACGGCGTAACCATCCACATGGTTACGGTGTAAAACCATGTACGAAAGTTCTACGATCGTAACTTACCTCTAGGTTATGCCGTAGAGTCATCACTGAGGATAAGATCATCCATGATACAAAGGTTACGGCGTAACTAACCCTAATGGTTACGCCGTAACTTAGTCGAGTATATAAATACCAGCCCTAATTCCGCATTTTGATATATCTTGCACCACGCAAAAACCAGAGGGCGAATTAGGGATTGAAGAAGGACGTTATTCAGCAGTATACAAGCCATTTCCAAGGGAGAATTCACGCACATAATTCATAAGTTTTATTATTTCATATTACATTTGTGTATTTAATTCCATGTCTTCATTTATAATGTTAAACATTGAATTTACTGCATGTTTTAATATGATCGGCTAAACACCTTTGGTGTTAGCCTAATTATGAAATTGTTATTGCTATGAGTTAGTTTTCTCGTTTTCGTTTCACTTCATATGTATGCTTTCGTTGTTTATTCGTGACACACTTGTTTCGGTAATATGGATGCTTGATAATATCTAGGAAACGGGAGAATTGACCATAGGATACTTGTGAAATAGATTGCGAATAGTGGTAAGAATTTACCATAGGACGCCCACTATCTTGTGTGAAACTGGACCAAAGAATCACTTATCAAGCGAAATTACTTAAGAAGTTAAGGGGGGAAGTCTAAGTTCCGACAGGCCGGGCTTCCCGTAGAATAAGTCTTAGATTGTAGCGGTACGTAATGACTCTTCCATAGTGGATCCCATAACCTCTCGTAATCATTAGGTCACGGAATAGGACGCTATGAAAGGTAGGCTAGGCGAATTGCTAAACTGATTCTAGTGACTTAAATCCCCATATGAAGCGATAGAAAGCCTTAGTTAGAAAATGTAATCATGGCATAACAAGATTAGTAATTAGGCTAGCATATTTCTCTCTATTGATATCTCTTTACATTTTAATTGCGTTTATTTTCATTTCATTTCTTTTAATTAATCAATTTACAAAACCCCCTTTAAAACCAGTGACATTAAAACTTAGGTTAAATCTGCACGCATAGCTCTTGGGACGACCTCGACTTTACCGACAACTACACTATACCCGACCGGGTACATTGCCCGTTAGTGCATTAGGTAGACCTTAGGTAGACGAGTAATTATAAATAGTAAAACCTGGTCAGAAATCCTGCATCAACAAGTCCAATGCCTGCCAAACTAACACTCTATCCAAGGCCGACCCAATGCAGCCCATGTCTTTTTCAAATTCACCATTCTCTTTTTCAGACACATGTATACTATAATAAGGCTACCTACAGCACGGACCCCCTGCGATTCTTAATTTTTCTGTCACCTCAACTTTCTCTCTCCTACGACCTATAGGCGACCTTTTAGGCACAATAAGGCGACCGATATTTTTTTTTCAACTTCTTTTATGAACAAAATTAAATTTCATTAATAATAAAAAAACCATTACTTATGTGCCAATAAAATGCCATCTTCATATTAAAAATGATCTTTTATTGATTAAAAACTTAAAGTGCAAACTTGTTTAGGACAACAAAAGTAGAAATGCGAATGAATAATTTGGACAGATGGATGTTATTATAAACCCTACTGTTTTGGAAAGGCAACTTGTAAGTTTGAATTAATTTCTTTTGACTGCTAAAGGATTAAGGTGTCGTTTGGTTTATTATTAGGAATGAGTTTGGATAAGGGTTTGATTATAAAATGAAATAGGAATAGGTATGAACTTACATATAATAAAAGTAAAAGTAAAGTAACTCCCAATACCATTTTCCATGGGTTATGGGTCTAAATACCGTTTTCCACGGTGTATGGGGGAGGTTGAGACGTAGACAGCATTTACCCCTACCTAAGGTAGAGAGACCGCTTTCGGTTCTACCAAAGGTAGAAAAGGACCTTCGGCCTTGCAAAGGGTGAGGATCGAACCCTTGACCTCTGTCTCCAAAGGCAAGGGTGTTAACCACTTGATCCAACCTTGCTCTTCAGGTATGAACTTAGATATCATATCTAATATTGTTCTTTAGTTTATTGATTAGGTTTGGGTTTTTAATTGTAAAAAAATTGATATATTAGGAATCAAATTCTAAACCCACCATATAAGGTGGGTATGGGAAAACCCTTGTTTTGGGGTATCATTCCAATATTTAAAACCAGTATCAACTAACCAAACACCCTCAATCAATCCCATTCCCATTCCTCATTCCATAAACCCTCAATCCAAACACGCACTAAAAGCATGAACTGAACCTTTGTTTCATACATGCCCTTTATGATTTTTAATCAGTACTTATTTTTATATATCAATATACTAATAAACCAGAAAACTTTACAAGCCCCTTAAAGCACCCATTGCAATTAATTCGATGATGTGTCTCTTCTCCTATTGGTCGATGATTTATTGCGTACAACAAGTCTAAGCATGCATGTTTTACACTCTTCAAAACAAAACATAAAATTAAAAAAGAAAAGAAAAAACGCGATAATTAATGATATCAATTACTCGGTCAATCATAACCAAGTCAAAGATAACTCCTCCTTCACACGCTCCTCGCGTTTTTCTCTTCTCCAAGAAACGCTCCTTCACTTAAAAGAGGAATGTCTAATCAATTATTCAATTAAAAAGATTAATTTTTGGGAAGAATTATTGCATTAATCCCAAAAAATGATACACCAAATCAATCGATTATCAATCCACCCAAAAACAATAAAACCCTAAATTGGGCAATGATCATGATTATTGGCAAACATATTATTGGTTTCGATTGTAAGTTTCTTCTCATCATTTTTTTTAATAATTTTTTCTTTTATATATTCTGATTATTGGCAAACATGATTATTACGCCTAAATAAGTTTATGCATAGAACCAGAATAAATTTGTTTTGTTTTTTTTTAATTGTATGTTTAATGATTAATTCATTTTGTTTAATGAATAATTTTTTTATGATTGATTTATATATATTCAGTTTGATTTGATGACGCGTGTGACTAATAATTTGGGAATGTTTAATTTATAAGTTGAGAAAGTTGGGTAATTTTTGCTTGAGACAAGTTGTGTGTCACGAAATCTGTTAATAAGGTGAAGGTCCCTTTGTTTATCATTTTTTCTAATTCTAATAATTTACTTTTTATGTATGATTTTTTTATCCATTTGCTCTGCAGAACCCTCAAATGGAATTACATGCAATGGATAGATGTCACAGAATTGGCCAGACACAGGTTCATCATTTTTTAAGTGTTATAGTTTCCAGAAAACTTTAAATCACCTTTTCAAATATATTTTTAAAACAAACTCCTTCTTTAATGATTTAGAGCTCTTAATTGCTTTTTTTGTTCCTTTTATGATACTTTGTAGGTGTAATGTAATTGAGAAAGTTGGGTTAAAAATAAATAGTATATTGAATTAACCACGTTTCTCAAGTCATATGTTTTTCTGAATCTCATTCCATTCTTCATTATTTTCATATTTTTATGTGTAATTATTTGCACGGCAATTGTTTGATAAAATGTACAAATGAAACAATGGATAGAAATTTCACATTCCTTGAAAATGGTTACCTGGATGTTGTGGTAAAGTTGTCTACTCAATTTAAGGCAAGGGCTTAGATTATGATATTGAAATGCGTGCTCTTTTAGTTCGACAGGAGCCTATGATCGAGCTTTCATGATTATCAAAATGATAATAAGAATGATACGAAGCAGGGCTGATGATTGCAAGGAGGTACCACATATTATAGTTTATGTAACATGTAGTTCAGGTACCACCACATCCTTGGCATTTTCTTGATTGCAAGGATCAATCTGCTAACACCATCTCGAAGATATATATTGGCTCAAAGCTCTCGAAGCATGGAGAGTTCCTATAGAAGTTTCCATACAGGAGCATTACTTCTGAACTTTTGGATCAATCTGGTAACACCCTCGGGTATAATATTGAGCAGGTATGAAATAGCTAACATCCCTGCTCTTACAAGCGGTATCAATGGTGAAATTATGACTGCATATCAACAAATATTTTCGCATACAGGCAAACGACCAGTGGGAAAACATTCAAAATGACTGGAATGACCAAATATACTTTAGCAGATATATATGACAATGTACTAAAGGTAATTGCATGATTTTACGTTTTTCACTTATTTATATTTTCTCTAATAACACATACATTGGTTTCATTGGGCTTTTAGATGCTTCAGTTTTGTTCTGTAGTTTAGTACTGTATGTTTTTTTGGTTAATTTCAGTATCTTTGACGGTTAATAAAATATGACAGAGGGAAACGATTGTTGACAACCTCACAGGGGAAAGCGTTAGGGCCTGGGATCATATGATGTAGCTCCTTTCTATCTGTCAAGGTTAGATTACATTCGACTATTTTATTGTTAAATTACACAGAATTTCGTATAGACCCTAATTAGTAACTCATAGTTGCAGGTCAGTGACAAATTGGAGAGACATCACTTGAAGAAACAAGATGTATATCACATCAAATCATATATCTGAAGGTTTAGCACATCGTATCGAAGAAGCCAATGATGATGGCCAAAAGGCAGCTGGTGCCACTCTTGATTGGGCCAACAATGCCAAACACCCTATCACAGGTTAGCAAAACACTTCATCTGTGTCTGTAAAATGTTGATAACAGGCAGTATCGAGTAGGAATAAACACTTGACTATGCATAGAATTTTGTTTCATGATATATGTGATGATTTTTGTTGTATTTCTAGGAACACAAGAGTATAATATGAACAAAGCACAAGAAATGAAGCACAATGGGGGTGAAAAGACATCGGATATTAAGGACCACACATCTGATGTCACATAATCCGAAATTCTGTATGTCATATGAGAAAGCCTAAAAGGCAAAAGAAGGTGCTGAATATGTTAAGGACGAGACATATGACAAAGCGAAAATGTCAAAAGACACCGCTGGATATGCGACAGATACAACGCTGCGCACAGTCTCCGATAAAGCGAAAATGGCAAAAGACGCATCAGGATATGTAAAAGGTGTAACTTACAACAACACTGAAAAGGTGAACGACGTGGCCGGGTTAGTAAAAGATTTAGCTTCTGAGAAAGCTTTAGTGGTGATAGATGCAGCATGATCTGTAAAAGATTCAGCGTATGAAAAAGCTGAATATGCGAACTCAGAGGCTTATGAGCGCGAAAAAAGCTCTTAAACAGCATACCAGAAGACAAAGAAAAGGGTATCAACCAACGATTAAAGGTAGCTACTTTGACCTCATAACATTTAGATTGATCAGTTTGGGTTATCTTTTATTTTTAATGGGTCAAATGAGTTATCTGCTAATTTTAGTATTTGGCATTATGCCTTACTGAGGAGTTATATGCTAATTTTAGTATTCGGCATTATGCCTTACTGAGAGACCAAAGTGATCCTCAAAACAACCGTGAATCGTAATTGTCATGTGTTGTTTCTTCTCATTTGGATTCTTATAATATAAACATGTTTTGCTATATTGATCGATCATTTGATCCTTGAATTTTTAAAGGGACCACCGTCTGGATTCTTTCCACAAGAGACGTCTCTGAAGAAAGGACGTCCGCTCAGGTGGAGGCTTGGAAGTTTGTGCTTTTGAGGTTTTGGAAGAAGCTCTATACCTACTAAGAGATCGGAATATACGTAAGGACATTTTTTTATATATACTTTTTTCAATAATCAAGTTGTTATACTTAATAAGGTGTTTGGGATTGCTTATTTATATCCTACTTATAAATTAACACTTTGATTAGGCTGTTTAAATTAACACTTTGATTAGGTTGTTTATAAATTAACACTTTTATCCTCTTATTTTGGTTATAGTATGTGGATTTTGAGATTTATGTAAGAAAAAGTAGACTAAATTTTACAAATTTTATTCTAAAGAAGAATAGTTTCGCAACGGATGCTCATTTACTGTTTGTCAAAAAGCTTCGTTGTCCCAGAGGGGTATAATTATTGTGGTTGCGTTGGGAATCTGTGTGTGTATCTATGTTTGAGTATGGAGTAATGTAAGTTATTTGGTAGGTGCAAAATGACAATGAAGGCTAAAGATGCAACTGCGGGCGTGGACCATTTGGGTTGCAAGAAAACTCGCGTGTTCAGCCACTCAATGGGTTAGTCCCAAGTTACTGCTTTTAGCTTATGTTTATCATTACCTGCCTTTTACAGAAATGTACCGACGATAAATAGATTTAATAGTTCAAACTAAAATGTGGTATTACAAAGGAGCTGATTGAACATTGCTTTCGGGCCTCACTTTTGATTTGGGGTGTCTTTTATTCGTCTATTTGCCTCTATATTGTACAAACATAAATTTGAATTCTTTTGGTGCAAAGGGAGAACATATATTTACTGTGTATGTTGCAACTATTCCAGCTATAGGTACAATTTCAAACCACTTATGTAAACTTGGTCAATTTATGTTATATAATATAGACAAACTGGTCTAACATGTTTGTGTAGCTAACATAGTTCCCTAATACACTTTGTTTAACATTGCAGTTCATGAGAGACTTTTTGGACAAGTGAAGACTTTGCCTCACCTGTTGATTCTACTTTTCATGGTCGCTTCATCATTGATGTGGAGTTTCGGAACCTGCAGGTTTGTCAAACAAAAAAAGGCAGGATGCTACAGTTGCTGAAAACATCCAGAAAAAAAATGGGGCCAGACATTATCTAACGCGCGACAGTACTTGAACTTCGATGGGACAGGCTTTGCATACGGACTTTAGAACCACATTTTTATTACTGTTGTAAAATATAGTCCATAAACTGATCAGTGGCACATTCATGTTTCGGGCTACCCAGGTTTTGGATGAGCAATTTAGTTAGAATTTTGCGACGGGTCTAATGATTGAGGGTCATTGTAACCTTATTATATTCTATTGCTCTTTTCTTCTTAAACATATTTTTATGGAAATAAGTTCTTTGAGAATATCTAATTTATTATTAACAGACGTGTTTGAGTTGGCTCGGAACCTATTTAGTCGTCATTTGTACGCCATATATATCTATGTTTGAATTGAAGTTAAAATCTTTTTTATGCTTAATATTCACTGTTGGATTCATCTTTGATTTGTCTGTTGTCAATACATTGAAGTACCACAAACTTACATTAAAAGTATGTGTTTCAAACCACAAACTTACATTAAAAGTATGTGTCTTCTTAATTATGTTGAGAAATATTGAACAGTCCGACGAATTATGTTAGCCACTTCAAGCTGTAAGATTAGTAGGAACTTCTACCTGGTATAATAATTCTAAATTTTTGTGATAATAGAGGTTTTATACGGAGTGGCTGTTATCTCTCTTTTTTTATATCTTATTATATTAAATGTAGTCTACTAAGAGGTTCTTTACGGTGTATGATCATGTATCGAGAGGTATGTACGAATTGGAATATGATGTGATTTATGCCGTTTTCTTTATTTTACATATATTATCAATCACACAAAATGTTTTACTTACATTTCTTCTTATACTTATTAGGTTATCAACAAATGCTCATTTCCTTACCAAGGCTGTCAAGATTTGCTTTTCATCTACATTATCAAGATTGGAGCACGCGTGCATGGCCGTTTATTATATTCTTAGTTACAAGCATTGTACTCTATACTATCATTGACTTATTACTTGATATTCCTTTCGAATAAATGATTCATTCTGTTTACTTTGTGGTTTTTCCTTACTTTGTTTTGCACACACTATTTTTTTTTGCACGATCAATTTGATGGTCTTGAAATGCAAGCTAATTATTTGGGATGAAGCGCCAATGACAAATAAGCTTTGTTTTGAAGCTTTAGATCGGTCATTGCGCGATGTACTACGTAAGATGAGGTTTGACACTAGCGAAAAGCCTTTTGGTGGAATGACGGTGGTCTTTGGTGGTGATTTTAGACAAGTTCTTCCAGTTTTTCCAAAAGGTTCACGACAAGACATCGTAAGTGCATCTTTAAAACAATCTTATTTGTGGGATCATAGCACGGTTCTCAAGTTAATAGCCAACATGATGCTAACTGTTGGATCTCGCCCTGAAGATGTCAACGAGATATGTGATTTTGCTGAATGGATACTAAAAGTATGAGACGGGGACGTCGGAGATTCAAACGACGGTGAGATTTCGATAGACACACCGGATGATATTCTGATACATGATGTTACTGATCCGATAACATCTATTGTAGATTTTACCTATCCGAACCTTTTGAATAACAAAGATGATCCGTCGTATTTTCAAGAACATGCCATTCTTGCTCCGACCAATGAAGTGGTCGATAGCATAAATGATCACTTGCTTAAGAAATTTCCAGGTGAGGAAATGGTTTACCTTATTTGCGATAATGTTGATAAAATGGATCGTGGGACATCAATAGATCAATCCGTCTTCTCAACTGATTTTATCAATGGACTAAAGTTCTCAGGTGTACCAAACCATAAACTGGTGTTAAAAGTTGGTGTCCCCATTATGTTGCTAAGGAATATTGATCAATCTAACGGATTGTGTAACGGGACACGACTTCAAGTTTTACGATTATCAAGGACTTCCATTCAAGCAAAAGTCATTAATGGGACACATTTTGGAAGTAAGGTTATCATACCACGATTGAGAATTAGTCCATCTGATAAACGTTTACCTCTAAAGATTGTGAGAAAACAATACCCCATTTCAGTGTCATTCGCCATGACAATAAATAAAAGCCAAGGGTAGTCGCTTTCAAAAGTAGGATTGTATTTGCCACCTCCTATTTTTACACATGGACAGTTGTATGTGGCTCTTTCACGTGTGAAAAGCAAAAAATGTTTGAAGGTTGTTTCTTCAGATGTAGATGGTAACCTATCAACAACTACTATAAATGTTGTATATAAAGAAGTTCTTCAAGGTCTGTGATTAAATGCTCAATAGGTATGTATACTATACATATTACATCTTTTGTTGCATTTTCTTTATTTGCACTTATTATAAATCCCAATGATGAACGTGCTATATCTGACCTTCTTAATACGATTAAGCAAATCGTACGTTTTTTTTTAAACATACTTGCAAGTACACATTCTTCTTTTATAGTTTCCTCATAACTAATGATATTTTTATTCATTATTTAGGAATCCTTACACTACGTCCCAAACAGCGTAGGTAAAGACAATGATACCATGTATCAAGAGACAATGAAAGTGGATGTTATTAACAATGAATCCGTAGATAGCAACGATAACAAGAAGCTACATTGTGATCAAAAGAAATATATATAGATTGGGAAACCATTTGCTTATCAAGACAAACATATTGGAGATCAAGAGGCAATCAACGTTTGTTACACAGATATTTACAAGCATTGTATTTTATACTTTCAGTCAATTATAACTTATTGTTCCGTTTGAAGAAAATTTCATAACATTTACGTTCGTTGTTCTTTCTTACTTTATTCACGTACTTACCTTTTCTTAATAAAAAACTCTCTAAAATCCCGTGAATTTCACGGGTCTATAAGCTAGTTTTATATATTAATATACTGGTATTGTGTACAGAATTAAATAAAATTAATGTGCAATGATTAACCTTCACAACAAAGGACATGCACTAGTTAGACTTAAAATCGCAATACATCACAATAAGCTGCTAAGAACTTCTAAAATATGATGTAGAGTTTGAATTCCCTCCGTTGATAGTGATGCCTTAATCTCCATTAATGTGTTCCTCTCTATGTATGCGAAACCTGTATATTACATTTTTTTGTTTAAATCTAGGAACCGGATAATATAATTCACTCTTTCTGTATATATTAAGGGGTATGCTCACAAACTTTTGACTTATCTCATCTTTTATGCAACATGATCTACCAAATTTGAGAATGATCACACTTAAATGGTTTGAACAATCTAATCATGACACCAGATTTTAGTGGACTTCCGAATCTTGAAAGATTTCATTTGAATAAATCTCCGCGTCTAGAAGAGATTCATTCATCAGTTACATGCCTGAAAAATCTTGTTGTGTTACTCATAACAAGCTGTAGCAATCTTAAGATGTTTCCATCTATTACCAGCATAGAGAAACTAGAGACTCTTTCGGTTTGAAAGTGCATAAAACTTTCTAAAAGTGGAAATGAAATTGCATCCTATAGGCAATATTGTACAGACTTTTTTGTTACTTGCCTAACATATGGTCACAGTGATGATGATGGTGAATATAATTCAGTAAATCAGCCTCTTTTACATAATGTTGAGGTAAAATCTTACCCCGGTTCGTTAGGTCCATTTCTTGAACTATTTGAACCTGAAACAAAGATAACACACGTTAGCCTCGCCTTGGGTTTTATCCCAAGACCCAGCTCCGGTGTGAGGATAAGTGTTCGTTCGGACAGGAGTAATAAACGTGGGTTATAAATGTAAGTAATAAATGAGAGAGAGGAGTTGATCCTGTGCATTGAATGTGTTGGGGTATTTATAGCACCTCAATCACTGTGCTTCTACTGTACCTGACACCATAGGGAAACAAGGAGCCGGTCTATGCACAGTGACCTATAGGCCACTGTGCATGTACTTGAAGAACATATCCCGTGAAACTTGGGACAGCGTACTTGAAGAGCATATCCCGTGAAACCTGGGGCGGCGGCACTGTGCGTGTCTTGGTCTTTCCTAGGACACTTTATTATTATTATTT
The DNA here is from genome assembly GCA_021014915.2 of Artemisia tridentata subsp. tridentata. NCBI lineage: Eukaryota > Viridiplantae > Streptophyta > Magnoliopsida > Asterales > Asteraceae > Artemisia > Artemisia tridentata. Next base: position 444,176,299 of record CP139509.1, on the reverse strand, counting down.
GTATACATGAGGTCCGGATCGGATGGCGTGAATGAGGTCCGTCCAGTGTACGTCGTCCGACATGGGTCATCCGGACACATACACGAACATGTCCATCCCCCAAGTATTGTAGCATTGATTTTAAATCAAGGGTTCAATATTTGAAAACCGTCGGACAAACGGAAAAATGTAATAAATGTGGGAGGTTAAAAGAATACCATGAGTCATGCTTCGGTTTTCGCGAGTGCGACACGTGTCCCACTTTGTCCTTTCAACAGTCGTGATGCACTCTCTAACACGACTTGACGTTTTCGTCCCATTCTTACTGCGCCTATAAATAGGGGGCGAACCCTCATTTTTACCACATCTCTCCTTTTCTCTGTCTGCCTACGAACGATTTGTGATCGTCCCTTCTGTCTTCAGGTGTATCCATCTTTCTCCTTACTTTATTTTTTAGAATTTTCATTCCATCTCCTCCGGCTCTTAAGACATGTCGGACGACAATTCTGCTCCGGACAACCAGGAGGGTCCGAGTGGCACCTCTTACATTCTCAAGTTTGACATGCACATTCATACTTCCATTTTGGACGAGGCCAGCGTAAGTTGGATCGCCAAGTCCTATGGTATTCCGCTTGACCTAAATCCACGCCCTGCTCCGGACGGAACAACTATCCTTGGTGTTCTGGATGACGCAATTGGTTTATACGTTCACTTTTTTAAACAAGGCGGTTTCAAGATTCCCGTCTCTAAGTTTCTTTTGTGGGTTTTGAATCATTTTAGGGTCCATATTTCTCAGTTGGTGCCGATTGGTATAAACCGGACCACTATGTTTGAGATGTACTGCAGAGTTCTAGACATTGATCCTACCGTTCTTCTGTTCTGGGTTTTTACAAGCTTTGTAAACAAGGTCATTGGTTTTCTTTCCAAGCCCGGACCGGTAAGACTTACTATACAAGCCCTGTTTCAAGGAGATAAAGTCCAGTCTCAAGAATTGGAAGAATCAATTTTTTATAGTTGATCGGAGGGCGATTCCTATTGCTATGCCCTGGCGTCATTCAGACTCGAACATCTCAGATCCCCCTCCGACTGCCGGTTCTTATGATGATGTTTTAGTTGAGAGGCTCCGGGAGGTGATTATCCCCCTACACAAGCCGCACCCCATCTTGTTGTATGCCGCTGGGCTTAGTTCTGTGTGGAAGTATGCCGGATATAAGCCTGTCTTGAAGGGTCCGGGGGGGGGGGGAGATGGTAATATGCCCCTTTATATATTTTCTTTGCCCTTTTTGTGCCTAACTTCTCCCATCTTACATTTTTTTTCTTTGTTTTTGTGATGCAGTTGTTACCATGTCTGAGTTTCTCCGTTTTCCGAATTTTGAGGGATGCAAGGTTTCGGCTGGACAGCCTTTAGCCGAGGGGGAAGTACATGTGACTCACACCACCCCTCTGGCCGAGAATGCTGCGGCTATTCCCCCTAAATCAAAGTATATGCAAGTGGTTGAGGCGCCTAATGAGTTGGTAGTGGCCGCTAGGAAGAGGAAAGAGGATCTGGCGGCAGCAAAGGCGGCTGCCGAAGGGCAGGGGCATTCTAAGAAGAAACGTGCTGCTGTGGGGGGTCTCGTGTGTCAAGAAAGAAGAAGCGTACTGAAGAATCGCCCGACCACGAGCTGAGCTCCACCCACATCTCTTATCCTAATCCAATCAGCCAGGCCGGACCAGTTCATGTTCCTTCTGACTCTTCCCATCATGAGGAAGAGACAAATACTGAGCGGCTGATTTCCCTTCGTCATCAGAGTGATGAATTCGAGTCGCCCCCATCTGGTCATTGATCTCTGTCTGTGGAACCTGCCAGTAACGAGGAAGGGAATACTGCTCTGTCTGTGCAGCCACCGAGTCCATCATTCGCCCATTCAGGTTTGTTCCACATGATTTGTTTGCCCTATTTGTACAAGTAATTGCTTCTGTTCTAATGTTTTTGCTATTTTTCAGCTCATGCTTCCGGAGCTCAGGAGCGGCCTCTTGCCTTCTCATCCGGCCATGCGGGTGAAGGAGAGGGTGAGTGACCTGGCGTTTTCTTTATTCGGCCCCTATTCCTTTTCTTTAATCTTTTTACCTTATTTGTGTATTGCCCGTTGTTTCTTAGGTACTTCTGGCGATCGTTTTGGCGACCGGGCCTTCACTCCCCAATGGGGGTTGACTGAGGGTTCGAGGATGAACAATGCTGCCAACTGCCGGTATATGTTGCAAGAATTTGTTTACTGTTGGGAATTAAATATTCAAGAAGTTTAATATCGGGTTCTATTCAAAGAAATACTCTAAGTGTGATTCTGCTGCTAGAGAATTTGGTTCCTGCTGCTAGAGCATTTGGTTCCTGCTGCTAACATTTGATTCTGCTGCTAACGTTAAATGATTCTGCTGCTAGGCTTAACATTCTACTGCTGAAGGATTCTGCTGCTAGCGTTAACATTGCTGCTGCTAAAGTACTTTCTGCTGCTGAGTGGATAAGTATGAAAAGATATTATGTGTATTTAAGTCAACAATATACGGTAGATAATATCTTACCCCATGTGATCAGTCATAATGTTATATTCACAGAACAAGTTGTAAACATAGATACAAGATGTATCTTAATGACTGACACTCTCAAAGCAAGTGTTCGACTAGACTTAACAATATTGTAAAAGATCTTTCTTGTGTTATAAAAGAAAGATCCTAGACTAGAGATATATGTGTGTTAAAAACTTATAGTGAAAAATATATCTCACAAGAACAAACACAAAAATATCACAAGTAAGAAAAACTTAAGATTCAAGGTTGTAACCCTAGTGATAACTCAAGATCACTCGTATTATTATCTTAATTAATATTGAATCGTTTGGTGATAATCTTTCATTGTTCATTGTCATATAACAAACACAACTGTTCCATTTCCATAACCATAATAACCTTCTAAGTGTGATTAAGTAGATTCCGCATTCTTAATCATATTCACTCAATATATCATACACACAAAGTACAAAAGGTTTAACCACCTTAACCGTGTGTCGAATCCCTAACAAGTGGTATCAGAGCAAGGCTGATATAGTTGATTTAGAAGAAGAAGCTTAAGAAATGGATGTTCAGGATACTGCTACAAATGTTGCTGCAAAGTTGCCCATGATCAAACAAAATGAGTTTGAGCTATGGAGGTTGAGAATTGAGCAATATTTTATGGTTCAAGATTATGCTCTCTGGGATATCATTACATATGGTGATTCTTTTTCACTAGGCTATTCAGATGCTATCATTGACGGCAAAATAGTAAGACAAAGAAATACTGGACCAGTTTCAAATGAAGAAAGGATACAGAAGAGAAATGATCAAAAAGCAAGAAACTTGTTGCTTATGACCATTCCTGGTGAACAGATGCTATCCTTTAGCAAGTATCCAGATGCAAAAACTCTTTTTGAAGAGATTTGTGCATGGTTTGGTGGTAATGAAACTACCAAGAAAACACAAAAGACATTGCTGAAACAACAATTTGAAAATTTCAGTTCAAATAGCAATGAATCTCTTGATAAGTTGTTTTCTAGATTACACAAGCTTGTCAGTCAGCTAAGTGTATTGAGTGTTGAGATACCAAAGGAAGATCTCATCACGAAGTTTTTGAGAAGTCTACCTGATGAGTTCCATACTCATGTGGTTGTCTGGATGAACAAGCCAGATATTGAAACCATGAAACTCAATGATTTGTTCAATAACTTCAAAATTGTTGAACAAAGTCTAAAGAAGTCTGGAATCTATAGTACTAGTTCTGGGAATGTGGCACTCTTGTTATCTCCTAGTATTAGTAAGTCAGAAGAGGTAGATGAAGTTGAAGGTGTTTCTATTGCTACATATGGTGGTCCTTCTACTAGTTCACAGAAGAATGTTGCTGGACTTGGAGATCCATCGTTTTATGTATTCATGTCTAGTCAAACTAGTGGTTCTCCTCTAATTCATGAAGATCTTGATCAGTTGGATGATAATGATTTGGAAGAGATGGACATCAAATGGCAGGTTGCTTTGCTTAGCATGAGGGCTAAGAAGTTCTGGCAGAGAACTGGTAAGCAGATTACCATTGATGGTAATGAAACTGCTGGGTTTGATAAGAAGAAAGTGGAGTGTTTCAACTGTCACAGGTTAGGACACTTCGCTAAAGAATGTAGAAACCCAAGGAAGCAGGATAATAGAAGCACATGGTATAGGCAAGAGAAGAAGAAAGAAGTCACAGTTGAAGAACCAAGGGCTATGCTAGCCATAGATGGGGTTAACTATGACTGGAGCTTCATGGCTGATGAAGAGGAAGCACCAACAAATGCTGCTCTTGTGGCCACTGAGACTGCTCTAATGGCCTTCTCTGATTCAGAGGTAAATTCCATAACCAAATGTTCTGAATCATGTTCTGCTCTTAAAGAAAATGAAGAACTTAAAAGAAAAACTGATAATAAGCGAGAAGAACTAATTATTGCCTTAGCCAATTTAAGTAATCATAAAAGAGCTATAGGTGTACTTGAAAGACAAATTGCACACTTTCAAGGCAATGAATCTAGGTTTACTGATGACTTAAATGCTCTACAAAGAGGCATAGCATTTAGAGATGAATTACTTACTAGTCAAAGTAAACAATTAGCTGAAGCCAATAATAAAACTAAAAATGTTAAGATAACTGTAGATGCTTTAGCTCATGCCTCAGAAGGAATGAATAAGATTTGGGAAGCTCAAGTAATCGATAAAGCTAAGTCTGGTTTAGGATACAAATCTGTTCCTCCACCATATAGAGGTGTTCCTTCACCTCCAGGTGTTGACTTAGCACACACAGGTTTTGCTGAGTTTCAAGAACCAATAATGGAATATGGTTCTAAGGCCACTAAGAGTCCTAAGATAGAAAAAGTAAGTGAAAGTTTAGATAAAACTTTACTTTATCAGGACAAGGTGTCCTTTGTTAAGAAAGGAGATGCTATAGTTGTTGAGGATAGTACAACTGATAGTGATGAAGAAGAAAAGGTTATGTCTAAACCTGAAGTGGTTAAGAAAGTAGGAACAAGTGTTCCTAAGATAGTCAAACACAATACTGCTAAGCCTAAATCAAACATTAAGCATGTTAGGCAACCAGTTACATATTGTGAGCAATATAGAACCACCAACAAGCCCAGAGGTAACCAAAGGAATTGGAATAACCTCAAGTCTCATCAACTAGGTGATGACTTTGCTTTTTATAACAAAGCTTGTTACACATGTGGTAGTTTTGACCATCTTGCAGCTTTCTGCAACCATTGGGTAACTGGGTATGAAAACAATAGGGTGAATTTCAAAAGGCAAACTCCTCAAACTCACTTTCACTCTAGTTCTAGTTTTAATAGAACAAAACCCAGAACAGTCTCAAACAAGTCTGGCTCAAACACAGATCCTGCTGCTAGACCAAATGGTTCTGCTGCTAGACAAGTTCATTCTGCTGCTAAACCATTGATGACTGTTAACCCAAAATCAACAGCTAAGAGTGCAAAAACATTTTTCAAACATGCACCAAAGACTGTTCTAAGGCCCATTCAAACAAAAGCAGTGGTCCAAAAACAAGTTTGGAAACCAAAGGGTAAAACTAGTAAGCTAGCAGTTCCTGCTGCTAAGCTAGCAGTTCCTGCTGGTAAGCAATCAGTTCATTCTGCTGCTAAGGGAAATAAGGCAAATGCTGTTAAGGCCTCAGCATGTTGGATTCTTAAATCCAATGTTGCATCAACTGTCCTTAAAAGATTAAATTACATTGATGCAAGAGGCAGATCTAAGTCAGTAATGGCTTGGGTCCCCAAAAGAAACTAATACTTCTCATTTATGTGCAGGAACATTCAATTGATCAACAAGAGGATCAAGGATACTCAGATAGTGGATGTTCAAGGCACATGACAGGCAACAAGTCCTATCTTTATGATTTTCAAACATTAGATGGTGGCAATGTTACTTTTGGAGGAGGTGTTGGTGGCAAAATTTCCGGTAAAGGTACCATTAAAACTGGAAATTTAGATTTTGAAGATGTGTACTATGTAAAAGAGCTAAATTATAATCTTTTTAGTGTCTCACAAATGTGTGACAAAAAGAACAAAGTTCTTTTCTGTGAGACTGAATGTCTTGTACTTTCTCTTGATTTTAAAATGCCTGATGAAAGTCAAGTACTTCTTAAAATTCCTAGAAAGGGCAATATGTACAGTGTTGACATGAAGAACATTGTTCCTAAAAAGGATTTAACTTGTCTTGTTGCAAAGGCCACATTGGATGAGTCAATGAAATGGCATAGAAGGCTTGGTCATATTAATTTTAAAACCATAAATAAGATTATTAAGAATGGTTTGGTAAGAGGTTTACCTCACAAAAGATTTGAAAATGATCAAACATGCATTGCTTGTCTTAAAGGCAAACAACACAAAGCCACTTGTAAGCCCAAGATTTTTAACTCTATCAATCAATCATTGTTTATGCTTCATATGGACTTATTTGGACCTGTTTCAGTAAGTAGTATAATGCATAAGAGATATTGTCTTGTTATAATTGATGACTATACTAGATTTACATGGGTTTTCTTTCTATCTACTAAGGATGAAACTTCAAGCATCCTTAAGACATTCATTACACAGATAGAAAACCAAGTAGACAAGAAAGTGAAAGTCATTAGATGTGATAATGGGACTGAGTTTAAGAATAGAGTTATGCATGATTTCTGCAAACAAAAAGGTATTAGGAGAGAATTTAGTGTTGCTAGAACTCCACAACAGAATGGTGTTGTTGAGAGAAAGAATAGAACACTAATTGAAGCTGCTAGAACTATGTTAGCTGATTCTAAGCTACCTATAACTTTTTGGGCTGAAGCAGTCAACACTGCTTGCTATGTTCAAAATAGAGTTTTAGTTATACAGCCTCACAATAAGACATCATATGAACTTTTTAGAGGTAGAACTCCTGCAATAGGATTTCTTAGACCTTTTGGATGTCATGTGACAATTCTCAATACCTTAGACCATTTAGGAAAATTCGATGGTAAAGCAGATGAAGGTTTCTTTGTTGGATATTCTCTTAATAGCACAGCATTTAGAGTATACAACACAAGAACTATGATTGTAGAGGAAAATATACATGTGGAGTTTTTGGAAGATAAATCCAATGTAGAAGGTCAAGGACCAAAATGGCTATTTGATCTTGAAACTCTAACCAAATCAATGAATTATGTGCCTGTTGTTGCAAAAACTAATGATTTTTCAGGTTCACAAGCAACAGATGAGGCAAGGTTAGAAAAGGAGACAAACCAAGATCATGTTTGGATGCCAATATGGTCAAGTACAAGTGTGGAATCAACTTCAACAACTGATGAATCTTCTTCTGGCAAAGCTAAAGAAGGTGTTGAAGATGAAAGGAAAGAAGATGGAACTCAGGAACAACAAATTGTTTCTACTGGTGATTCTGCTGCTAGGCCAAATAATTCTGCTGCTGGCCCTTCAGAAACGAAAGAAGCAGAATTCTCAGACAGTGAGGGGGATTTCAATAATCTTCCATCAAATTATCAAGTTCCTTCTACTCCACAAACAAGAATTCACAAAGTCCACTCCCTAGAAAATGTGATTGGAGATGTACAATCAGGTGTGAAGACAAGACAACAACTGATGTCTTCAGACCAACAAGGGCTTCTTGATGCCCTTTATGCTTCAAAACAGCATGAGTTTTCAAACTCTTGCTTGTTTGTATGTTTTCTCTCACAAGCTGAACCAAAGAACATTCTGAAAGCCTTAGATGATTCAAGCTGGGTAGAAGCTATGCAAGAGGAGCTTCTTCAGTTCAAGATTCAGAAAGTTTAGGTGTTAGTTGATTTACCTAAGAATGCAAAGGTAATTGGCACTAGATAGGTTTTCAAGAATAAAAGGGATGAAAGGGGCATAGTGATTAGGAATAAGGCTAGATTAGTAGCCCAAGGGTACACACAACAAGAAGGTATAGACTATGATGAAGTTTTTGCTCCAGTAGCAAGACTTGAGGCAATTAGGCTTTTCTTAGCTTATGCTTCATTTTTAGGCTTCACAGTTTACCAAATGGATGTCAAGAGTGCATTTTTATATGGCACAATTGAAGAAGAGGTGTATGTCTCACAACCTCCAGGGTTCATTGATCCTGACCATCTAGACAAAGTGTACAGAGTTGTAAAGGCTCTTTATGGCCTTCATCAGGCACCTAGAGCTTGGTATGAAACACTGGCTTCCTATTTAAAAGAGAATGGATTTCAAAGAGGAAAGATTGATTAGACACTTTTCATCAAACAGCACAAGAAGGATCTTTTGTTAGTGCAGGTGTATGTGGATGACATTATCTTTGGATCTACAAGGAAGGAGATGTGTTTGGAGTTTGAGAAGCTTATGCATGATAAGTTTCAGATGAGTTCCATGGGGGAACTTACATTCTTTTTGGGTTTGCAAGTTAAACAGTCATATGAAGGCATATTTATTTGTCAAGATAAATATGTTGTTGAAATACTTAGAAAGTTCAACTTTGCTGATTCAAAAATGGCAAGCACACCAATGGATTCTGAGAAACAACTTCCAAAAGATTTAGATGGAGAAAATGTGGATGTACACACATACAGATCTATGATAGGATCTTTGATGTATCTCACATCATCAAGACCTGACATCATGTTATCTGTTTGTGCTTGTGCAAGATTTCAAGTAACTCCAAAGGTTTCTCATTTAACAGCAGTCAAGAGGATTTTTAGATATCTCAAGGGTCAACCTAGGTTGGGTCTATGGTATTCAAGGGAATCACCTTTTGATTTGGTAGCATTTTCGGATAGTGATTATGCTGGTGCTAGCTTGGACAGAAAGTCAACAACTAGAGGATGTCAATTCCTTGGGTGTAGACTTATCTCATGGCAGTGTAAGAAGCAAACAACTGTAGCTACTTCAACAACTGAAGCTGAATATGTAGCTGCTGTAAGTTGCTGTGCTCAAGTCTTATGGATTCAAAACCAACTTCTTGACTATGGGTACAATTTCATGAACACTGTTATTCATATTGATAATAGTAGTACTATTTGCATTATTAAAAATCCAGTGCAACATTCTAAAACAAAACACATTGAAATTAGACATCACTTTATAAGAGACTGCAATGAGAAAAGATTAATTCAAGTTCTTAAAATTGCTTCAGAATTCAATTTTGCAGATCTGCTAACCAAAGCTTTTGATGTTGGAAGGTTTCAGTACTTGGTAGCAAGTATTGGAATGCTTAATCCTCAATGATTTTAAACTTTGTGTTTTTGTAAATAAATTTTTGTTTGTGCTGCTGGCTTTAAAAGATACTACTGCTATTACAAAAGTTTGTGCTGCTAGTACAAATTTAAATTGTGTTATTCATACAGTTAGTCCTATGATTATTCTAATATAAGACAAGTACTTTGTACATTGTTCTTTTGGTTTTAGACTAACAATTTCAGGTATGATCATGTGAACACAAAAGGATATTTTCAAGTGAAATATGTGAGCAGCAGAATGGAGATACTAGTTGCTGACATAATAGGTTCATGATAGAAAGAGTTTGGGAATTTAAATCTCCTTAAAACTTTTTTCTTGAAACCTGATTATGAAATTTCACTTTGAATTGATGACTTAGTTGGTCAGATAGTAACTGACTCAACTCACTTTCTATCATTTTATACTTTTAAGTAAAATGAGCAAGTCTAAGGACATCTGATAGAAAGAACAGCTAGTAAAAGTGAATCTAACACTAGTGTTAGAGGCAACAATTGCTATGAGCTGGAAACCCTGTCAAGAAAGCCTTTTGAATAGGTTTATCTTTACACAGGCAGTTATTTATAACTGAAAACATTGGTTCTCACACAACCAGAGGTTGCTTTAAATCGAAATTTTGATTAAGTGTTTGTTATACACTTAATCCCTTCAAAATGGTTTAGCAATAAGGACCAATGTTGTAATTTCTGAAACTCCAAGGACTGAATCTGCCAAGATTTAATAATTTGATCCAAGGGCCATTCTTGTAATACTTTGATTCTTCAAGGATTTTTGGTGACATTTTGAGAATTAACTTTGATCATTTGCTTCCCGGCTTCGGCTTTTGACACTTTTCCAAATCTCGTGCTCGTTTTCTCGGTTTTTGCTTGATTTTGTCCATATTTCATGATATCCGTACCTGCATAGAAACAAACACAAAAACACAATATCTTTGGCATTTATGGTTAGTTTTTGGTCGTTTTGGTCTTAATTTGGTCAAGAAAAGGGATGTGTTTAAGCACATATCACTAGGTCAAACGAAGAAAGCTTTCAGTTTTAATTTCAGTTCACTACAATTGTTCATCACTTGCAAAGGCATGCTGATAGATGATTTCACTTGTTGAAACAAGCATCCAAGATAAACAGCATCATTGCCTCTTATAATTCCTCCATCCAAGGAAATTGCACCATCTTTAGGTCAATGTTTGAAGACTGAAGATGTGTATTGATATTGTTAAAGTCAAAGAACAAAGCAGATGAGTTACTGAGAAAGATATTCAATCTTGAAGAACAGAAGTGTTTGAAAGATCTTCACAATTCATAATTTAATTCAGAAACATGTTGAAATGGATTCACATGTTTAGGGGAGGATTGTTGGGAATTAAATATTCAAGAAGTTTAATATCGGGTTCTATTCAAAGAAATACTCTAAGTGTGATTCTGCTGCTAGAGCATTTGGTTCCTGCTGCTAACATTTGATTCTGCTGCTAACGTTAAATGATTCTGCTGCTAGGCTTAACATTCTACTGCTGAAGGATTCTGCTGCTAGCGTTAACATTGCTGCTGCTAAAGTACTTTCTGCTGCTGAGTGGATAAGTATGAAAAGATATTATGTGTATTTAAGTCAACAATATACGGTAGATAATATCTTACCCCATGTGATCAGTCATAATGTTATATTCACAGAACAAGTTGTAAACATAGATACAAGATGTATCTTAATGACTGACACTCTCAAAGCAAGTGTTCGACTAGACTTAACAATATTGTAAAAGATCTTTCTTGTGTTATAAAAGAAAGATCCTAGACTAGAGATATATGTGTGTTAAAAACTTATAGTGAAAAATATATCTCACAAGAACAAACACAAAAATATCACAAGTAAGAAAAACTTAAGATTCAAGGTTGTAACCCTAATGATAACTCAGGATCACTCGTATTATTATCTTAATAATATTGAATCGTTTGGTGATAAGCTTTCATTGTTCATTGTTATATAACAAACACAACTGTTCCATTTCCATAACCATAATAACCTTCTAAGTGTGATTAAGTAGATTCCGTATTCTTAATCATATTCACTCAATATATCATACACACAAAGTACAAAAGGTTTAACCACCTTAACCGTGTGTCGAATCCCTAACATTTACTCTTGCGGATTATGAGTTTTTCAATGATAGGATGTCCGATCAGGGAGCTCTTAAGCGGTCTTGGCATTCGTTAGGAATGTGTATGCAGACCCAAACGAACGTGCTTCTGCGGTTCGAGGAGCTTTTCGAACGGTTTGCTGACCTTTCCCACAAGCCTGAGTCCTGCAAGGATGTTGAGCTCCGGTACAAGGAATGTAGAAAAGAGTTGTTGGGGGCCCAGGCTGAGAGGGATGCTGCGGTCGCCAAAGCTACCCGGGTTGAAAAAGAAAAACTTGACATGGTTGTTATTGGGGCTAAACAGGCTACCAAGATCAGGGAGTTGGAAGCTAAGCTTGCTGCATTAGAGGCGGACAATAAGCGGTTGGGGAGAGAAAGAGAGGACTTTTCTGTTCAGTGCGGTCAGGGAGTGGTCGCCAAGCAGCGTTTGATACGGGATTACTTTTCTACCTTTGTCCGCTGGCTTCTTCAAAGTGACGAATATAAGAAGAGTTTGGTTGTTCCCTTCAACATAGCCATCGCTGCCGGATGGCTCAAAGGGGTACAAGAGGGCTGCTCTCCCGAAGATGTGAAGGCCATTCTGGATGCTTCATCCGGTTTTGACCTGGAGGCCTACGACAAGCTCAATTCGACCTATGATGAGCTGTTCGCTAAAAGGTACCCTTATGTGGACAAAGTTGCTAATGCTTACCTTAGGACTCTGGCAGAGCTACAAAATTTGTTATCGGACGAGACTCCTCCTACTCTCGGCCAAGGATGCTCCGGCTCTGCGCAACCTTGATTTTTGTAATAGCTTAGTTTATCTCTTTGTTAAGTGATGGTTTTGCTTTGTATGAAACTTGTTGGAACCAACAATATTGTCTCTTGTATTTTTGCTTATTCGGAAATAGTTATTCGTCCGTCGTTTGGCGGGCTGAAAATTTTGCTCTGACAATTTCTTGGATTATTGTTGTGTTATGTGTATATATATATATATATATATATTTGTGATGAGTGAAACCGTTCGACAAATGTTATTCGGACTTTGAATATAGCATGCCACGGAATGCAATCGTTTGATGAATAGTACCTGGGTTCTTCCCGTGTGAATAACACGTTTGGGGAATGTAACCGTTCGGTGAATAGCACCTGCGTTCTTCCCATGTGAATAGCACGTTTGGGGAATGTAACCGTTCGGTGAATAGCACCTGGGTTCTTCCCATGTGAATAGCACGTTTGGGGAATGTAACCATTCGGTGAATACCGCCTGGGTTCTTCCCATGTGAATAGCACGTTTGGGGGATGTGACAGTTTGGTGAATAGCGCCTAGGTTCTTTGTAATAGACATTGACTACGCATTCGATCGGAGATAGCTAGCCGTCCATCGGAGTCACTAACAACTTATGTCTTATATCAATTTGTCAGAAAATTGCTATCATCCCAACTTGGAATGCAGCCCATATTTCATTTCATATACTTCAAATACACTTGGTTAAGATTACATTTGTCACATATAGCATCTTCTTAAATTCATTACATTCCAAGTGCGTGGTACTTCTTTGTCTTCCATCGTCATTAGCTTGTAGGAGCCATTCTGAAAAGCCTCTATCACCCGGTATGGACCCTCCCAAGTGGGTCCTAGCTTTCCTAAATTCTCCACTCTGCTAGCTTCGTTCTTTCAGTACACAAACTCTCCGACCTTGAAAGACACCGGATGGACTCTCTTATTGTAATACTTCTCCACCTTAGACTTGTATTTTGCTCCCCTTATGGCCACTGCTTCCCACCTTTCTTGCAATAGGTCTAAGTTTAGACGCATTTCCTCTTCGTTCATCCCTTCTTGAACCATCATGGTCTTGTGCGACGACATTCCAATCTCCGCCGGGATCACTACTTCGCTCCCGTACGTGAGACTGAATGGCGTTTCCCCATTACTCATCTTTAGAGATGTTCGGTGAGCCCACAGAACGTTGGGAAGTTCGTCCACCCATCCGGCCCTTTCTCTCCCTAAGCGTGTCTTTATTCCATTCATCAAACTTTTGTTCGCCCTTTCCACTAGCCCATTAGCCTGTGCGTGTGCCACTGCCGTATTTATCTGTCTTATCTTCAACTATTCACACCAGGTTTTAAATGGATCCTTTACAAAGTTCGTCCAATTATCCGTGACGATGACGGCCGGCAGGCCAAACCGGCACACTATATTGTTCCATACAAATTTGATGACTTCTTTCCCTGTGGTGCCGTCGGAAGAGGGCCGAGGACATCCATCCCCCATTGATAGAACGGCCATGGTGCCATGATGGATGTCATGAGGCTTTTGGGTAACTTAGGCACCGGAGCGTGTATCTGGCAAGAGTCACACTTTTGTATTTCCTCCCTTGCGTCTCGATGCATGGTCGGCCAGTAGTATCCCTGCCGGATCGCTTTTGCTACCACCGAACGTGGGCCGGAGTGCATCCCGCACGCCCCCATGTGTAACTCCCGAATGACATAATTGGCTTGTAGGGGGACGCATCACAGCATAGGCATCAGATAAGATTTCTTAAAGAGTATGTCCCCTTCCATGACGTATTGACTGATTTTCATGAAGAGGGATCTGGCTTCATTCTTGTCATCTGGCCATATCACTTCCTTTAGACAACTTACAATCGGAGTCATCCAATTGTCTCCCTCTTCTTCCACTATCGCATTGACCTCCGTTACTTCCACCGACGGCTTGCTTAATACTTCTACCAAAATTTTCTTAGTGAGATGGTTGAACGCAACTGAAGCCAACTTGCTGAGGATGTCCGCCTTCTGGTTTTGGTTGCGGGGAATGTTTGCTATTCGGAATTTTCGAGAGTGGATTATGTTGTTGTTTGCTTCGGCCAGGTATTTGATCATATTCTCGCTGCAGGCCACGAATTCGCCGTTGATCTGACTGGCAACTAACTGGGAATTAACTTTTACAGATAGTGCGGATACCTTCATTTCCTTGGCCATTCTCAGTCCGGCGAGAAGTGCCTCATACTCCGCTTGATTGTTTGTGCTTTTGAAAACTAGCCTGAGAGCATATGTGTATTCGGTTTTCGTTAGACTGATCAGGACCAGACCTGCTCCAGACTCACTTTCCCCTGACGCTCTGTCCGTATAGAGCGTCCATTCATTCTCCTCATCTGGATTCCTTGGCACGGCTGTTACCTGCTCCACCATTCTTCCGTTGCTGTCCATGGGGACTTCGTTTATGAAGTCAGCCAACACTTGGCCCTTGATGGCATTTCTGGGTTCGTATACTAAGTTATACGTTTCCAGCTCGATCGAATATTTTGCCAACTTTTCGTAGGATTCTACTTTACTCAGGATCTGTTTGATTGGTTGATCGATGATGACCTTGATTAGGTGTGCCTCAAAATATCTCCTTAGCCTTCTCGACGTGTGAAGCAACGATAAAGCTAGCTTTTCCAACGGAGCATAATTACACTCGGCCTCATGCAGAGTTCTGCTAACATAATGCACTGGGAGCTATTTTCCATTCCGTTCAACCAGCAAGACGGCACTGATCACCTCCTTTGCAACGGCCAAGTAAACACATAACGTTTCCTTCGGCATGGGGGAAGCTAAGGAAGGAAGGTTGACAATGACTTTCTTGAGTTCTTAGAAGGCCTTTTCTTCATCCTCCGTCCAGCGATGTTCATCCTTGTTGTTCTTTGTGATATTTTTCAAAGTTTCGAAGAAAGGAAGAGCTCTTTCGGCTGATCTAGCAAGGAACCGGTTCAGGGCGGCCAATTTCCCCGACAAGCTCTGCATTTCCCTTAACGTCCGGGGGGACTGCATATCTGTAATAGCCTTCGTTTTTGCTGGGTTCGCCCGTATGCCTTCAGAGGTTACCATGTATCCCAAGAACTTTCCTTCCTCGACCCCAAACGAACATTTCTTGGGGTTGAGCTTCATGTTTATCCTCCTGAGATTATCAAAGGTTTCCGCTATGTCGGCTAACAATGCCTTCTCCATCAAACTCTTAATCTCCATGTCGTCGACGTACGTGTTAGGAATATAAATATTCATGTGAAGACTCGGTCACCCCGAGTATCTACTTAGCATTTATATAGCTCGTAGGCTTATTATTATTATTAGTATTATTAGTGTAGTTATATTTATATTTGTAGAGTGGGTCGGGTCTTTACCTACTGTCAGCTCACTCCACAGCCCACTAGGGGCACCATATGTTAGTTACTATATAAGCCCCTTCCCACACAAGGGAAGGGTTGGAACTCATTCTACACTTTCAATCTAATATTACAAGTTTCTCTCTCAAGTTCCCAACTCTCTCTATTTCCTTTCTCTAACTCAAACATGGAATTGTTCTTCCATAATCCAAGACCTCCTGAATCCACATAATCAACACATATGATCGATCCTACAATTGGCATCAGAGACAGGTTGTTAGTTGTGTTGATTTTTGTGGTTTGACTCACGTTTTTAAGCTGTTTTTGAAGCTGTTTTCAGGCTATTATATTTGTTTGATTTTGTGGTTTGTGTGTTTAAATCTGTCATCTTTTATAGTCAAAAGGTCTAAATCGTCATGTTTCTGGTCCGGATCTATTTTTTTGTGACTAAATCTGTGGTTGTGTCCAAGATTTATATTGTGACTTTCTGTTCCTGAAAATCATTATCTCTAACTGGTAAAAACATGAACGGAAAAAGTGGTCAGAAAATACGAAAACCCAGATCCGGTTGTACATATTTTCTTAGTTGCGATTTGATGAAAGAGAAAACTGAGATCCGGTTTTTCTGGAAAAGTTAGTTTTGACTGGTCAAATGCGATTTGCCTATGGTTGCGATTTGATCTTGCGACTTGACTATTGAAGACCAATTATCAAGCAAATCTAAACAAAATGCTGCCAAAATCTCAACAAATGGTGCGATTTGTATAGAAGAATTAAGATGAAGAACAGAAGACCACAAACCAAAAATACCACCCTTTTGAAGCTCAGTATTTAACCATCCTTGGAACAGTCAAATGAAAAATAAAAAGGAGAAAGTACAGTCCCACCTCAAACAACAAACAACAAATCCCATCCAATTCAATAATTTACAACCATCCTATCCTAAACCTCGTCTGCAACAGCAAACTACACAACAACAGCCAACAACAACGACAACCTATATTCCTATCAAATATCCCATCTCATACCTCACATCCATCAATAATAAATAACTAACTCACGAAGCTATAAAGAGAAATCTAAAGATCTCAGATTCATGTTATTATCAAAATCATTAGAGATTTAAACATGATCTAATCATCGATTTGTGAGTATCACAACTTCTTTAATACATAAACGAAAGACAACATCGATCTCAGTTGGTTCTTTTTCGTGGGATACTATTAATTCATAGACCTTTCAAAGATCCAAGCACGAAAGAACAATATTCATCATCGATCTATTGTTTGAAGCAAACCTTCAATTAAATATCCGAATCTATCTATGAAAGAACCAAAAACAAGCGTGTTTTCATCCTTTCATTTTGTTCGGTTATAATGAATCACAAAACGAAAATCACAACTAAAGGAGATACCTACCTTAGACCTTTATCTAAAGATCTTGAAGTTCTTTTAAGCTTTGTATAAGAATAAAGAGCCAAGAAAGTTCATGGTACGGTTAGTGTATAAACAAACCGATTAAGGGTTTGTGTTGATTTGTTTCTCTGTGAGTTTGGATTGATTGATAATGAGATTAGATAGTTCTTGATGAGAAGAGGAGATGTGGGAGAGGCGTATGGAAGTTATTTTAGTGTTTGGTGGCTGAGTGAGAGGATGAGAGAGGGGGCGGATGTTTTGAGATTAGGGTTGAGTGGTTACTAAAATTTAGGGTTATGGAGTAATAAGGGGCTGTTTTATAACTAACCGGGTATTATGAGGGATTTTGTATTGGATCGGGTTTTTCACTTGAGGCCAAGGTTTCAATTTTTTTTTTGTTTGTTGGGCCGAACCATTTAATGAATATTTGGGTTGCTTGTGTGTGATTCATTTCAGCAGTGAGGGAAATATAAGTCATTTGGAGGCCGATTATATTATGTGAAAATGAAGGTGACGGAATATACTTTTAGTCATTGATAAATTGGGTTGAAGTTTGATGTTTTGTGGTTAATGGTTAATTATGGGCCGATTGTTGGCTTATTTATTTGGCAAACGAGTGGTATTTTGGATTACAAATTTTCACGAGGATACACACATCACGGCTAGTATTTGGGTATATGAATGTCAACGTGATTACAGAGTTGTGGATTTGGCAGCGTTGTCCTATTGATGCCTGCGATTTGATCTTTGCGATTTGAGTTACAGTTGACTAATTGCGATTTGGTTAATTGCGAAATGACAAGTTGCTATTTGACTTGTTGCGATTTGACTGATTGCGACTTGACCAGTTGCGATTTGACGTTGCGAGTTGACACTTGTGATTTGACTTATTGCGATCTGGTTGATTGCGATTTGACTTGTTGCGATTTGACAAACTGTGACTTGACTTGTTGCGATTTGATCAAGTTGAGATTTGACTTCTTTGACTTGAATTTTGAAGATTAGTATTGCACCTCACTCTTGGTTATTCTTGTTGATTTCACGGTTTCTCTTGTTGATTTTAGAAAATCCCGCGAAAGATTCGATTTCTCGGTTTAAATCTCAAGAGTTGTAAAATCCCGTCAAATCAATTTTGGACAAGTAGGCTGGACTTGGATTTAGACATAATAAAACTTACTGGGTTTGACTATTTTTTTTGGGATAAGTTTGTGCTACGAGATCTCAAATATCTCGGGGTGGATGGATGCACGATGTTTGATGATCCTTGTTCGAGCATATTTATAGTGATTAGACTTGGATGTTCAAGAGGCGGATATATACAATAAAGGATGGAAGGTTGGGTATATACCACTACCTATATTTAAAGGAGTTACGTTGTTGTGCTCAATATAGGTTCTAAATCACAAATTTAGTGCAAGTATAAGTCGCGGACTTGTCCTTTATCAAGCTTCATCAAGAGATTGTTGTTTCTCAAGTTTCTAATGGGATTGCAGTACAAGATCTTCTCAAGAGGTGGTCAGACTTAAAGACACAAGGTGGATTGTTCAGAGACGTGTTTTAACCTTTTACTCATTCTAAAGTTAAACACATTTCATCAAGCGGTTTTGGCATATTACGAGCTTCAGTGAATTTTTAATCTGCTAAACCATTGATGAGGAGACAAACGAGGGGTTACTACAAGAGAGTCTTAATCACCATCTTCTTTGCAGTAGTTTTATTTGGCTCTTTCCATGTATCTATGTTGTGCCTGACAAATTCAAAACCATCACGGACTCTCAGCTTTGGCAAAAATGTCATTGCATGTCATTTTTGAGGGGGAGAATTGGCGCATGTTTCTTCTCCTTTTGGTCAATCAACCGCACAAGATGATCACGAAGTTCATTTGGTATTCCTTATTTGAGATTGAAGTTGAATTTCACGAAGGCGTCTACTTATTTTATCTTGAAGTCGGGGTTGGTTGGATGCATGACCTTCAATGATAACTTGCTCGTGCTTAAAATTTTAAGTTAAAGACTTAGGTTATCTAGTTACCAGCAGTCGGGGTAACTATCACTTAAGTGTCACACGTCGATGACGTTGTCGATAATCGCAAGAGGTGTTAATGTCTCATACTTTGGTTGGGTATTGAGTACTTAGAGATTTGCTTGGAGCATTAATTCTCTACACCGTTCTTCCAACATTAGTGCAAGCTTAAGTAACGAATTTGGGGACTTCTATTTCATTTTTCAAGTTGGGTATATCGGGTTTCCTTCACCAAGTGATCACAAATAGCCGACAGAATAATTGGAGAAGAATTGTTGCTGATCTCTTGCATGTTACCCCAAGCTGATATTCACCAAAACCAAAATTTTGGCTAACACATTCAATTTGTTACTGTCTCACGGTTTCTTCTTGGTTTTGTAAAATCCCGAGAAAGAACTTATTTCTCGGTTTAAATTATAGATTTGTAAAATCCCGTGATGATGGGTTATGCGCTCTTGACCGTGATCGGGTTAAAACCATTATCAAAGTTCATTTAAAACATCATAAAGGGCTAGATCTGGGCATTTGATGAAGCGAAAAGTATACCGCTTTTAGGGGGTCATTTAAGCCCTAAATCGTATTTATTTGATCAAATATTGCCCTAAATCGTTCCTTTTGTCATTTTAGGTACTTTGGAGAAGAAATCTGGAAAAGGACGCATTTTGGACATTTTTGGAGCATAAAAGTGAAGAAAACGACAAAATCTCCAAAGCTGCTGGAAAAGTACACTTGACGGCGTCAAGAATTGTTCTAGACGGCGTCACGGCTTGGCAAAAGAGGTGGATATGACAAAATACACGTGACGCGCCAGAGAGTTTTGCAATGGAAATCTGACGGCGTCACCCTTTAAGGTGATCAAGGCCATCACGGTTTAAGTTAAAGAGAGACGGCGTCAAGCACAATTCTGACGGCGTCAACCCTTGACAGGCCAGAGTGGATTTTGGAGGATTAAAGAGGGACGGCGTCAGGAAGACCATCCGGGAACCCTAGCCACGGCGAGGTGACGGCGTCACCTCCTACAACGTGACGCCGTCAGCCACTAAACTCTATATATAGTTTTGCAATTTTTATTCATAGTGTGCAACTTTGTGAGGAGAAACCCTAGACGAATTTCTGCCATTTTTAAGGGTTTTATACCCTTGGATCTCCCATGTTTAATTGAAGATAAGTAATCATTTAATCATTCAATATGTCTATGTGTTGTTTGATTATATCTTGTTCTTGTCTTTTAATTAACATTCTAGGCTAGATTTATCTTGTGTTTGCTTAGATCTAATGAAACCTAACTATTGATTATTGGTTATTAGTGTGTTATTAATTGTATTGGATGATTGTTTATCGATGTTAGGCTTAAGAAAACTGGCTAACCTCCTATATGGTAATTTGCTTGAACGTCTTAAGAAACATGAACCAATGCGTACTAAGGTTTTTATGGTTGTATTTAATGCATGAGCGAATTCTAGTGATCCCATGTTAGGAGCTTCTTAGCCGGCTCGACATAGGAGTGAAGTAGGAGCTTGTAGAGTTGGGGAAGTACGTACGCCACCCCACGATTGGTATTAAGGAATACACCCGTCATCCACGCAATTAATACACACTAATCAACTGGTAAAAGATAGTTAGGGAGTAAGGAAATCTAAGTAAACACATTTCTCTCCATATAAGTTTCACAACCTTTTCATTTTTAGTATTTTATTTTATTTGCATTTGTAGTTATTTGGGTTAGTTGACTAGCAACTAATTCCGCCCACTCCTTCAAACCCGAGATTTTACTTGCTTTTAAAAAAATATAAAAATACAAAAAGAATCTTCCCTCACCCTTAGACCTATTAGAGTAGTTTTTCAATCCTAACGACACTATTCCCCTAGAGAACGATCAATCCTCCGGTACTTGCCACTTCACTATACTACATCGGTCAGGTACACTGCTTGGTGGGGATTGCAAGCTTCTCGAGATCCCTCGAGAGGTAAAACCTGTTGTAAGGTCGCAAAACCACGCATCAAGTTTTTGGCGCCGTTGCCGGGGAATAGTTATTGTTTAGGTTGAATTTTTATTTTATTAGGTCTACTCACTAGATTCCTTTCTAGTGAGATTTTTATTTTTATTTTTCTAGGTTTTCTTTAGTCTATCTTTTTTCTTCGTTTCTTTGTTCGTAACCATTACCATCCGACGTCATGGAAGGTGGTAATATCCTTGATCCTAACAACCCACCACCACGACAAAACCAAGCTCGTAGAGCACACACTTTAGGAGGATATTCCCTAATTTTGGATGATAACCCCCCTAATCCTAGAATCACTAGGAGCCGTAGCTCGATCAAAACTCTTGCCATACCCTATGCTGAACCCGAAAGGGAAATGCATAAATTAAGGCGACACCACCAAGCGGCTGAACCATCCACGATCAATTTTGATGATGCCCTCTCCGAGGAAGAATCCAATCTTCACTCTACACCTCCTAGCCCTCAAACCAATCACGATGTGGAGGTTCCCGAAAACCCAATCCCTAAACCCCTCAAGGACTACTCTTCTCCCACCCCTCGCGGTTTTTCCAATGCTATTGTTTTTCCTAATGAACACACGAATGGGGTCTTGCGTGCAACTGACATTTGGCTTGCCCAAAGTGTATGCAAGTTTCACGGATTGAAAAGTGAAGATCCAATCCAACACATCAAAGACTTCCTGAAAATAGTGGATACCCTCCATACGGACGGAGCCACTAGAGATACCTCCCGGCTACGATTCTTTCCCTTCACCCTTTATGAGAAAGCCAAAGATTGGTATAACAAACTCCCCGCCGAGTCCATCTTCACATGGGAACAGCTTATCTCAAAATTCTATGAGAAATTCTTTCCCATAGGAAGATCTTCAACATTAAGAGACGAAATCTTCCGCTTCCATGTTGGACCAGCTGAACCCATTCACGAATCCTGGATCAGATTCAAAGATCTAATTAGACAAGTCCCTCATCATGGCATTAAACTCTGGCTTCTTGTCCAGATCTTTTATGACAGTGTCCCTAAAAGCGACCAATTTGGCATTAATAATTCGGTGAAAGGAAAAATAGCCAACCTAAGCGCTGAGGAAGGATGGAATAGAATTGAGGAATACGCAAATGATCAAGACGATACCTGGGATGAACCCGATTCGATCATGAGCGTTTCCAAGATCATGAAAGAGCCTCCTTTTGCTAGCCGGTTGAGTAGATTGAATGATCAAGTCTCTTATCTAGACAAGTCACAACCAACTAAACGGTTATCAAACCCATACTTGATCTGTGACCAATGTGGTGGCCCGCATGAAGTGGAGGAATGCGGGGATGATACCACCACCGAACAAGTATGCTTGTCAAGCCACGACATCTTCGATGATCCTTCGCTCTTAACTTTCTACCAAAACAATGATTTTACCCCTTTGGGAAATCTTGTGAGAGAAGAGGGAGGAGGAGAATACCCTGACTACAAGGTTAGGAGCACTTCTGAGGATGATCTCGGGCATTTCACGCTTGAAAAGAATCCGCAACTAAAAGGTCTTGACAACCTCATCAATAGCCAACAAAACGACCTAAGGGCCAAATTCGCAGAACTCAACGCCGCTCTCGACGGCCTTGGCGAACCTCAAACAAATCAAAGAGATCCCTTACTCGCCATCACCACTCGTGCTGGAACAACTACTAAGGATCCACCTTACCCAGCTCAACAATCTAACGTCATGGAACCCGACACCCCTCATGAGGAGGAAGGTAATGTGAACGATGGAAATCCCGAGAAAACCCCTCCGGTAACTCCCTCTCCACCTACTCAACCAAACAGCCCATTAAAGTTCCATACCCGTCCCGCCTCAAGAATCAAAAGGTCGAAAATGATAATAAAAGATTCTTGTCATATTTGAAGAATTCGGTCGTCACCATACCCTTTCTTGATGCATGTTACCATATGCCCAAATATAGTACATACTTCAAGAAGCTGCTAACCAACAGAAAAGGGCTCGAGGGTCTTGTAACCTTAGGAGAAGAATGTTCTGTGGTGACTCAACGAGGGCTGCCAAAGAAGGTGGACGATCCAGGTAGTTTCACCTTGCCATGTTCAATAGGATCTCTTTCAGTCAAGAATGCTTTAGCCGACTTAGGAGCAAGTATCAATCTTATGCCGCATTCCATGTTCCTCAAGTTAGGGTATTCTGGATTGAAACCAACCCGTATGAACATCCAACTAGCCGATAGATCAGTCAAATACCCCTTAGGAATATGTGAGAATGTGCTGGTTAAGGTAGGGAAGTTCAAATTTCCAGTTGACTTCGTCATCTTAGAGATGGAAGAAGATGACCTAGTGCCCATCATTCTGGGGAGGCCATTCCTTGCAACCGCTCGCGCTGTTATTGATGTTCATGACGGCAAACTAACCTTACGAGTGGGGACCGATAGCTTAACCTTTGACATCAAGGACACAATGAATCTTTCTCTCGAAGCAGCTAATCGGCTGTATTTCATCGGAGAAATCAATGAACTATCCGACGAGATTGACAATTGTATAGATGAGCAGGTGGAAGCTGGTTGGTTGCGAGATGAAGCTTTCTTACCCATCTTAGAGGAGGAGAAGACTATGGATGTGAACGCAGTCTCCTTCTATCCCAGACAAGAAATCGAACAGCTTGAGCTTCGTAAACCCGAGAACAAACTTAAACCTTCCATCATCGAGCCACCCACGTTAGAACTCAAGGAACTCCCAAACAACCTGGAATATGCTTTCCTCCAAGGAAAAGATCAACTTCCGGTAATCATAAACTCTTCTTTGAAAAGTGAACAAAAGGATAAACTCTTAGGAGTTTTAAAAAAATATAAAGGAGTTATAGCATGGAGTGTAGCCGACATCAAGGGGATTGACTCAACCTTTTGTACGCATAAAATCCTCATGGAGGAGGATTATAAACCCACCGTGCAACCTCAAAGGCGAGTAAACCCCAACATAAAGGAAGTCGTAAAAAAGGAAGTCGTTAAGCTCCTAGATGCGGGACTAATCTACCCAATCTCAGACAGTCCATGGGTAAGTCCTGTACAGGTTGTACCAAAAAAAGGATGAATGACGGTGGTTAAGAACGATAAGGATGAGTTAGTGCCTCAACGTACAGTAACTGGATGGCGTGTGTGCATCGATTATAGGAAGTTGAATGATGCAACCCGAAAGGATCATTTCCCTCTCCCATATATCGACCAAATGTTGGAAAGGTTAGTGGGGCATGAGTACTACTGCTTCCTAGATGGGTTCTCAGGGTATTTCCAAATCCCTATCGCTCCTGAGGACCAAGAAAAGACTACGTTTACATGCCCTTATGGCACTTTCGCCTACAAGCGAATGCCCTTTGGACTATGTAACGCCCCCGCCACTTTCCAGCGCTGCATGACAGCAATCTTCCATGAGTTAATGGAAGACAGCATGGAGGTCTTCATGGATGATTTTTCGGTCTTTGGAAACTCTTTTGATCGTTGTCTTGCTAACCTTGAGAAAATGCTCAAACGTTGTGAGGAGACTAACTTGGTACTAAACTGGGAAAAGTGCCACTTTATGGTAAAAGAAGGGATTGTGCTAGGACACAAAATTTCAGGAAGTGGAATTGAAGTAGACCGGGCAAAAATTGAGGCTATATCCAAACTCCCCTATCCAACAACTGTCAAGGCAATCCGTAGCTTCTTGGGTCATGCTGGCTTCTATAGGAGATTCATTAAAGATTTCTCAAAGATGGCTAGACCAATGACTCAGTTGCTCGTGAAGGATGCCCCGTTCGACTTCTCTCAAGAGTGCAAGGATGCATTCGATCGATTGAAGCAGGAACTCACCCAAACTCCGATTATGGTCACCCCTAACTGGGAGTTACACTTCGAAATCATGTGCGATGCTAGCGATTATGCTGTTGGAGCAGTATTAGGCCAAAGGTTTAACAAACACTTTCAGCCAATATACTACGCTAGCAAAACCATGAATCCTGCTCAAGAAAACTACACTACCACTGAAAATGAATTACTAGCCGTGGTATTTGCTTTTGATAAGTTTCGCCAGTATCTTGTCCTTTCTAAAACGTTTGTTTTTACGGACCATTCAGCTATTCGATATCTTTTCACTAAACAGGATGCTAAACCGCGGTTACTTCGTTGGATCTTACTATTGCAAGAGTTCGATGTAGAGATTCGTGATAAGAAAGGAGCAGAGAATCTTGCGGCTGATCATCTCTCTCGTCTCGAAAACCCCAGCCTCGCTGAATCTGACAAGAGTGAGATTCGGGAGTCATTTCCTGAAGAGCATCTCATGTCAATAAATGATTCTGAACCATGGTATGCGGATTATGCTAACTACCTGGCAAGTAGAGTCATTCCTGAGCATATGAGCAGGCATGAAAAAAGGAGGTTCTTCAATCAATTAAAGTACTACTTTTGGGATGAACCTTTCTTATTCCGAAGATGTCCGGATCAAGTAATCAGACGTTGTGTTTCGGAAAAGGAGGCTATCAGAATTATGAAAGAGTGTCATGCAGGTCCATCTGGAGGGCATCACGGAATGAACACTACTGCACGAAAGATCTTCGACGTAGGATTCTATTGGCCTACAATATTTCGTGATGTGAAGGGAATGATACAGACTTGTGACGCGTGTCAAAGAGCGGGGAATATCTCTAGGAGGGATAAAGCCCCGCAGAATTATATACAAGTTTGCAAGGTTTTCGATGTTTGGGGAATTGATTTCATGGGACCCTTCCCATCTTCAGGAGGGAATGAATACATATTAGTGGCCATTGATTATGTTTCGAAATGGGTGGAAGCACAAGCCCTTAGGACTAACGACGCTAGGGTAGTAATTTATTTCTTAAAAAAATTGTTCGCTAGGTTCGGAATTCCGAAAGCTCTTATTAGTGACAAGGGAACCCATTTTTGCAATTCGCAAATGGAGAAAGTTATGAAAAGATATGGAGTCTCTCACCGATTCTCCACCGCTTACCATCCTCAAACCAACGGTCAAGTCGAAAACACTAATAGAGCCATAAAGAGAATATTAGAGAAAACGGTCAATCAAAACAGAAAAGATTGGTCTTTTAAGCTCGATGAAGCTTTGTGGGCATTTCGAACCGCTTATAAGACACCAATCGGGACAACCCCGTTCCGTATGGTATATGGCAAGGCATGCCACCTTCCAGTAGAACTGGAACACAAGGCATATTGGGCACTTAAGGCTTGTAATTTGGATTATATGGTTGCGGGAACAAATAGATTCTTACAGCTCCAAGAGCTCGATGAATTGAGATTAGAAGCTTATGAATCTTCCATTACATACAAAGAAAGGGCAAAAAGATGGCATGACCAACGGATTAAGAGACCCAAGGAGTTTTCAGAAGGAGACAAGGTCTTATTATATAATTCTCGCTTACGGCTATTTCCTGGGAAACTTAAATCTAGATGGTATGGACCTTTTACCGTAAGGAGCTCCTCTAAAACCGGAGCCGTTGTGTTGATTGACGACGAGGATAGAGAATTCACTGTGAATATACAACGAGTCAAGCATTATCAAGAGAATGGTAATGAAATGATCAATGAGGAAGACATAACATTTGATGAAGAAATCATGTAATGTACGTGACTTTGAGTCTAGCTACAAGACTCGTTAATAAAGAAAAGCGCTTCTTGGGAGGCAACCCAAGCTTTATTTGCTTTGTGTGTTTATTTATTTGTTTGTTTGATTTTATTTGTTTCCGTATGTATGTTTAATTTTTATTATTATTGATTCATGTTCAAAAGTAAATTGTGAAAATGCTTTATTTTGTTTTTAACTTCGTCTTAACTACATATAAAGGTATTTTGCAAAAGATAAGTGTAAGGGAAATCCAAATCGGTTTATTAGAACAAATGAACATGAATCATAACAATAATAAATTAACATACATATTAGTAATTGTTTGAGTCAAATGCTTGTATCGAGTCATAATGATATTTTGCAGGAATTCCAGGAAGTAAGGTATAGGTTTTTCCAGAAATTTTCCGGAAACTTAACATGAGAATTCTGTCAGATCATTTCTGACGGCGTCAGGTTTTAATTTTCTGAAATTTTTGAAAGTTTTGTTTTCATAAAAAGTTTTTATTAAATCTCTAACTTATAAACTCCAGGAATCTGCAAAATTATCATTCCACAAGCATTATATCCTTATATAGATTTATCCCACCGTTGTTATGCAGGTTTTCGTGTTTGTTTTCTCAGGTTTAACAGGTTATTTTGGACAAGGAGATGTATGTGGAATCTAGCTTTTGGCGATGCTTTAGTCTTGGAGCTTCAACATTACCTTGGAAGAAGATCTAACCATGTTACCCCTTTATCCACCGAACGAATCAGGGGAGTATTTGATTTCATTCTTTTACCTTGTTACTTTTACATCTTGTTATTTGAACATTGGGGACAATGTTCATCTTAAGTGTAAGGGGGGGTAAAGTACGATACTTTAGAGAATACAAGTGCACTTGATTTTTGTTTGTTTAATGGTAGATGTGTAATAAAACTGAGAGAAATACCTGTTAGGGCAATTTTAGTGCCAAATTTAAAATTTTTTACAACATATAGGAGTGAAACTTTGATCTTAATGAGCGTCTCACGGATAGGAGTTATATGACTAGCACAAAACCGTACCACTAAAAAATTTTCCACCCCCAAATATGTGAGGTTCGCCCCTAGAATTGGTAGGAAAAGCATTTATGCTATGATGTGTGTACCGGTAGCACTTAGATTCTAGAACTTGCGTTAGGATCATTCCGAGGCCACAAGTGAGACTACATTCGTGTAGTTAGATTTACTACATGATAAGAGGCATTAGGATTAACCCATTGTTTTACACCTGTGTTTTTGTTATAATTACATTGGCTACATTGGTCAAGTAATTCTCCCACACCCTTTGCGTTGTACTCATTTTTAGTACACGATACCCCTAGTACACCCCTCAGAGCCTATCTTTTCGTTTCTAACTTTAAGCATTTTACTTAAAGGAAGAATTTGTTACACCCCACTTAAATGTACACCCAAATCGCCTTAGCCTACCTTGTATGCACTCATCTTTAGTGCATTATTGTGACAACATTTGTTTAAACCCTTAGTTAATTATCTAATTGATTACATGGTTGCTAAGTCGAGTCATATCCTTGTACATATTGTTTTGGGACGATTGGGACTCATGGGTAAAGTACTAGTGTATTGGTGTAATGGGGAAGAACAACATTATTACCCCCATATGTGCTAAATATTTTAAAAGTACTCCAAGTGTGTCGATTATCTTAATTTGAGTCATTAGAATAGTTATTTGTAAAGTTATGTAAAAGTTCAAGTGTAAGGGGAATGCAATGCCCCTATGATGTATTATTTTGGATGGTAGGGCAAGAGCGTATGAAAAAAAAAAAAAAAAAAAAAAAAAAAAAAAAAAAAATCAAGAAAAATACAAAAAAAATGAGGAAAAGAAAAGTAGAAAAAACATACGGATTACCATCCCGTTTCATTTTATGTTTATTTTATGTTTTTGTTATTTTGTTTTTAGCTTAATTCGAGTCTAGTCTTGGCTTAGCAACGCCATATTGTACATGTAATTAATCAAGATCTTTAACTCGCCACCAGTAAAATATCCTTTATCCAACAAATCCGTGTTTATTATATCCCTACACCTCACATTATAACCCATGTAAAAGCCCTCTTTGATAGTTTATCTTAGGTGCTTACGCCTAGTGGAGAAGGTTTTTGATCCTTTCCCAAGCCTATGGTAATCTATTTGCTATGACAGGTAGTGAGAGATATTATCCGTTTTCATTTATGAGATATACTTTTATGGCACCTGAGAGATGTGAGTATCTAAACACTACTTGTGAGGTGCTAGTTTGTAATCTCCGTGCTTATTATGATTAAAGTGGAATGACTATTTGTTGTAATTACTTTTATATTAGCATTAAATGACCCCTAACTTGTATTTTGATTAGAATAAAAGCGCATTTGCTTGAGGACAAGCAAATCTCAAGTGTAAGGGTATTTGATGAAGCGAAAAGTGTACCGCTTTTAGGGGGTCATTTAAGCCCTAAATCGTATTTATTTGATCAAATATTGCCCTAAATCATCCTTTTGTCATTTTAGGTACTTTGGAGAAGAAATCTGGAAAAGGACGCATTTTGGACATTTTTGGAGCATAAAAGTGAAGAAAACGACAAAATCTCCAAAGCTGCTGGAAAAGTACACTTGACGGCGTCAAGAATTGTTCTAGACGGCGTCACGGCTTGGCAAAAGAGGTGGATATGACAAAATACACGTGACGCGCCAGAGAGTTTTGCAATGGAAATCTGACGGCGTCACCCTTTAAGGTGATCAAGGCCATCACGGTTTAAGTTAAAGAGAGACGGCGTCAAGCCCTATTCTGACGGCGTCAACCCTTGATGGGCCAGAGCGGATTTTGGAGGATTAAAGAGGGACGGCGTCAGGAAGACCATCCGGGAACCCTAGCCACGGCGAGGTGACGGCGTCACCTCCTACAACGTGACGCCGTCAGCCACTAAACTCTATATATAGTTTTGCAATTTTTATTCATAGTGTGCAACTTTGTGAGGAGAAACCCTAGACGAATTTCTGCCATTTTTAAGGGTTTTATACCCTTGGATCTCCCATGTTTAATTGAAGATTAGTAATCATTTAATCATTCAATATGTCTATGTGTTGTTTGATTATATCTTGTTCTTGTCTTTTAATTAACATGCTAGGCAAGATTTATCTTGTGTTTGCTTAGATCTAATGAAACCTAACTATTGATTATTGGTTATTAGTGTGTTATTAATTGTATTGGATGATTGTTTATCGATGTTAGGCTTAAGAAAACTGGCTAACCTCCTATACGGTAATTTGCTTGAACGTCTTAAGAAACATGAACCAATGCGTACTAAGGTTTTTATGGTTGTATTTAATGCATGAGCGAATTCTAGTGATCCCATGTTAGGAGCTTCTTAGCCGGCTCGACATAGGAGTGAAGTAGGAGCTTGTAGAGTTGGGGAAGTATGTACGCCACCCCACGATTGGTATTAAGGAATACACCCGTCATTCACGCAATTAATACACACTAATCAACCGGTAAAAGATAGTTAGGGAGTAAGGAAATCTAAGTAAACACATTTCTCTCCATATAAGTTTCACAACCTTTTCATTTTCAGTATTTTATTTTATTTGCATTTGTAGTTATTTGGGTTAGTTGACTAGCAACTAATTCCGCCCACTCCTTCAAACCCGAGATTTTACTTGCTTTTAAAAAAATATAAAAATACAAAAAGAATATTCCCTCACCCTTAGACCTATTAGAGTAGTTTTTCAATCCTAACGACACTATTCCCCTAGAGAACGATCAATCCCCCGGTACTTGCCACTTCACTATACTACATCGATCAGGTACACTGCCTGGTGGGGATTGCAAGCTTCTCGAGATCCCTCGAGAGGTAAAACCTGTTGTAAGGTCGCAAAACCACGCATTAGCATTTAAACCACAAGATGTGACTACGGCGTTAATTCACTATTATTTATTTGAGGTTGAAGTGAAATTTCACGAGTGCGTGTACTTAGTATCTGAAGATATCGAGGTGGTTGGATGAAGATTCTTCGAGATCCTTGTTAGAGCGTTTAACCTTTACAATGACGAGGACTTGGATATCTAGTTATTTTTTCTTCCTCTCTATTATAAAATAACTATCACTTTAAGGAGTTACGTTGTAGTGCTCAGTGCCACACGAAGCTGTGGATATCCAAGAGGTGATGTACGTCTTATACTTGATGGTTGGTTGGTTGAAGAGTATAGAGTACTTAGGGATTCAATGTTGCACAAAGTCTCTACACCGCTCTTAGTCACGCATTAGTACAAGTTTAAGTCACAAGTTCGGGTTATGTTACTTCAGTCTCAAGTTCATCATACTGGGTTTTCTCCATCAGTGGTCACGACATCAAGCCGACAGAATGATAACGGGGTTGGTAACGAGTTAGATGAGAGATATAGAAAAGAGAGAGATGACGTCTGAACACATCAGTTCAGGCCTCGTTCTTCATTGGCTATGACGTCTGAATACATCAGTTCAGGCCTCGTTCTTCATTAGCTATGACGTCTGAACACATCAATTCAGGCCTCGCTCTTCATCGACAATGGCGTCTGCAGATAACACTTCAGGCCCCGTTCCTCAAAGAAAAGAAAGGTGTACGCTTAAGTGCACTTTATCTTTGGAAGAAGAGAAATCTTCTTATTTATGGCCATTCTCATCAACAAGTTTCATACTCTTTCCGTGCTCATTCAGTCTTCAAGTGGATCGACGCTCATTAGAGAATACTCTTATTCACTTGTTCTACCAAAAATTGCAGTTGACAGGCATATGCAATTTTTGAGGGGGGGGGGGGAAAGGGTGAATAAACAAAATGTCAGTCATCAAGAACCATCTAATGGATCTACTTACCGTTGATGGTATTCTTATTCACTCGCTCAATCAAAAATTGCACTTGGCAGGCATATGCAATTTTTGAGGAGGGGAAAGGGTGATTAAACTACATGTTGATTGATGTTTGAGAAATGGTCATGCGACTCCTGAATACATCAGTTCAGGAGTTGTGCAAACCATGCTTCTTCAACACTACATCTTCCACCGTCCATCAAGGTGTTGAAGAACATGGTCATGGAATGCTAATCGAAATCTTCTCACGGGCTGATATAATCAGTGATAAAGGGCTTCTAGTCAATGCTTCATGTACACGTCATTATGCTTCATGTACACATCATTATGATGATTCCGATTAATCGTAACCATCAGGGGAGAGAAATGTGTACACCAAGGACGCACAACAGGTTCACGTGATCGGGCTTAACATCTCACGATACAAATTATAGATGATCAGTGTTTCAACTTGTTACCTTGGTATTATCATTTCACTTGTATGTCATGGGATGATTAATCGTAACCATCAGGGGGGAGAGAATGTGTACATCAAGGACGCCCAACAGGTTCACGTGATCGGGCTTAATATCTAAGGATACATATCATAGATGATCAGTGGTTCAACTTGTTACTTTGGTGTTATCATCTCATGTGTACGTTGCGGGCTGATGGGTTATATGTAAGGTTACTGGAATGCATTTGGTGAGATGAAGATGATTGGTATTATGTTCCCCCAAATGGACAATCTTGAAGAAGGTCGAATCTACAGTCTATTCTACATTCTCCGCTATGTGTTAGAAGACAAAAGACGGTATGCATTTGGTGATTAAAAGACTTCTTCATATTATGGGCTATCATCAGAAAGGTGGTCAATTTGGGGGAGAGCACTAATTAGGGGAGAGTGAAAATTCAGAATTAATCCCTAATTAAATGTGCTCACATTGCTCTTCAGCAAGTAAAGTGATGGCAACGGAGAAGATTCAGGAAGCTGAGGAGTAATGGACCTGCTTTGTATATCCTTGTATATATATACTTGTTCATTTCTTATACCAGAAAATTGTAATTAGAAAAATTTAAAACTATCAAATTGTAAATAGAGAAACTTTAACCCAAAAAAAAAAAAAAAAAAACCCCATAAAAATCAGAAAATTAGAAAATACCAAAAATAGTTTCATCTAGGCATGTCTTCTGTTTATCGATAACATTTACGGTCTTAGAAATGTCATTCAATAATGACACGGGACTTTAAATGAAGCTCGAGAAGAAGTTAATATGGATTGTTAAAACATGTCTCATGGCTTGCTATTACTTTAGATAGCAACCCGCGCGCCTCATAATGGGGAAAGCATGTCGCCAAAAAGACGGCTGTACCTCCAACTGGGTGATGTTCACCTGGGCATGGATTACTTTATATCCATGTTTCTTCGATCTGATGTACGTTTTAGTGCATCATTTCTTGAAAAGGAAGAGAAATCTTCTTTGTATGCAAATAGTTTTCATTCTATGATTCTTCTGAAAATTATTTGTGAGACACTTGGTGGTTATGTGTTGCCTGAAATTCTTTTAGACTTGGATTGTGCATAAAATTTGTCACTCAATCAACGACTACAAATCTTTAACTAGAATACGGGTCATTGATTGAGGGGGAGAGTGATTTCAAATTTTATTTCATCAAACGGGTTTCTTAGTTAACTCATAACTCTTAGAAAAGGTTTTGTAGTTAATGGGGTATTAGTTGAAGAGGAAATTGCTAAACTTTATATCAAATGGCCAAATGTGTTAGTTGCTAGAAAGTTTAGGGCATTATGTGCAATTTGCATATAGTTTCCTAGCTTTATGTATCTAGAAGGTTCATTTGTGTTACTTTGGAATCCTCATTTAATCCCCTAAATACTTTAAAACTCAAAATCTAAAAGAAGTTAGAAACCCCATTGAGTTTGATGTTCTTGAATACTCCGCTGGCATATGTATGATCGATCTGAATGAGTTTCAAATGTTGATTGACTTTTGCTAGTCGATTACTGACTAATTGTTGTTGATATAGTGCATATGTTCTCAGGATATGCTTAGGTATATAGCTATCATGTTAGAATCATGTTCCTAAGATCCTGAGTTGAATGTTGAAATATGAGTGAATTGCCATGTTCATGATTGCTGATTGCTCTTCATGCTAGATAGTGGTTTGATATATTTCCTGACTGTGGTTTGAATATGAGATGAATATGGTATTATGAGTTGGCAAGATGCTATGTGGTAGCCATTAATGAATAGTGTATCTGTATGCATGCATATCTTTGTGGATATTCTTATGCAGATTCCATAGCCAATATGAATGTGCCAGTTCCCGCTCTAACCATTTGATCAGATGTTCAAACTCTATTGACTGGCTCTGAATTCACCACAACAACACTGTCTTCACCTCTACCACCTTCATTTCAACAAAGCAATACTTATTCTGGTCTCGCCGAGTGGGGATCTACAATACTTGGGAAGATTTGTTGGTGGATGGATAATTGATGCTGACTACTGACTCCCTCAGGGAAGCGAAAAGGTCAACATCAATTGTGTCATAACGATTATCTTTGTACATAATAAGCAGTGAATAAACATTTGTTGTTATGTGTCAGTGTATGATCGTTTTAATTCAAAATATTTCAAACCTATCATACCTGACACTAACATTCTCCCTCATTGATTGAGGGGGAGCATCGTAATGTCTCATTATCAGAATATATTAAACCTGACCACATTTTCTCCCATATTTTCTAAACTTATTTAAATCAATTGGGATCACAAATCTCAAAAGGTTTGAAATTTTTGATCGGTGGAGGGAATGTGATTTAAATATGAAAACTGATAAAATGTGATCTTTTGGACTCAAGTGTAGGCTCTCCCATATGTGCTAAACTCTTTCGTATATCGATGCACATATTGAGGGGGAGCAAATGATTTGTGATGGCAATTGTGAAAGAATACCAAAGACCGACCATTTTACTTTATGTACTGGAGTTATAAGGATGGTTAGGTTAGGTATTAGTTCCCATGATCCAGCCAGAACCGGAGGGATCTTCCCAGGGACAATCCTCTAGTTAGAATAGAAGTCCTTAGGAATGATTAAAAAAGGAGAAAAGTGAATAAGGGAAAAGTGCCGACTGAGATGGAGCTAGTACTGGAACAAACCCAACAAGGTGCTAGTAATGAAGTCTCGGTAAGCGCTGAAGGGGTTGAAGAATGAAAAAGAAATGTAAAGATAAAGGGTGAAAAGAAAGAAGCCCTCCTTACACTTTAGGCAGAAACTGGGTCAATACATATGCTGTCAGAATCACTTAGTTAATTGCTGACATTGAAGACAAAGTATCATGGACCCAGTGATACGCTGCAAAACCCTCCCTAGCCACTCAAAGTCCCTCAAAGGACTCTTGTTTCACTTGTCACAGAGATCAATACATTGCTATCGTCTCTCTCACTCTGAGTTAGATGATATTGAAAAGGTGGCAGTCCTCTCCAGCCTCCGATCACTAAATCAAAATGCACTATTGAGTCTAGAGCCAAGAGATCATCAATAAATCTCATTAGGACACATTTCTAATATGCTTGCTGTTTCATACACTGTGAAAAGCAAGAAGATATATATGAAGAGTCCTACGCATTATCCTTGTGGTATTGCCAGAACATCCGAGTGATACGTAAAGTATTCACAATGAAGATGGAAATCCTTCTAGAGCCAACATCAAACAAGCTCTTGGTGGGTGACATGTGAGATCCTTTATGGATCAAACTTGTGACAACTGGAAAGAAACGATGGGGCGATTCTCATTTGAATCAAACTTGTTCCAGGAAATGGATTGACGGACGCTTTTGGAAAACCTTTCAATGTGCTCACCAACTGAATTTCGAGCACATTGATTGTGAAAATTTTCAAACAAAAGTGTTTTTGACAGAAATGTGATTCAATTTATAAAACCCTTGTCGTGTTGCACAAAATGTTTATCCAGTGACACGCAAGTGATTTTTTTTCTAATCAATTTCTCGTCAATCAGTGGGTATTTAATTCACTGATTCACTCTACCGTGCTGTCTACTTTGAGACGTTCCGGTATGAGAACATGCTTAGTATGATGATTCTGACATTAATTTGTTGGAAGACTCATTACTACAAGCTGGAAATTCCTGTCAAGGAGAATCTTCTTTAAAGGGGATTCTACCTGATCACAGGTCGGTCTTCACAGAACCGAAGGTTAAATCCAACCACCACATCGAACGAATGACAAAGCCATATTCGTTCTCCAACTTTATTGCTAACTGTTTTATTTCAGATTCATATAAAGATGGCGATGGTGGTTCCTGATTCCAGCAGAGACGTGTCAATCCACACTCCATGCTCACACTTCCAATTCATTATCAAAAACATCATGATATCAAAAAGACCTACAATACAGCTTCCGCAACTCTGATGATAATTATCATGATCCAGAAAAGTGTGAGCATGCAAGTTCAACGGTCATAACATATCACATGAAGGCAATATTACAACGGATGAGCTTGGAGATTTACGATGACTGATGATCTCAATGAATGCTCAAAGATCACAACTTCACACAGAAACGATGCTGAAACAAGATGACTAGAAGACATATGTTGGATGATATCATCGAAGAATCTTCAAAGATCATCCAAGACAAAAGATCAGTCGTCAAAAGAGTTTACTGCTGAATGTACAAAGAGTAATGAATTTGAAGAATCAAAGACTACGAGCTAGGAATTTACAATCATGTAATAGAATGCTAGAATTCAAAATATTATTTCCGGGGTGGCCTCCCTTAGGGGGAGATTGTTAGGAATATAAATATTCATGTGAAGACTCGGTCACCCCGAGTATCTACTTAGCATTTATATAGCTCGTAGGCTTATTATTATTATTAGTATTATTAGTGTAGTTATATTTATATTTGTGGAGTGGGTCGGGTCTTTACCCACTGTCAGCTCACTCCACAGCCCACTAGGGGCACCATATGTTAGTTACTATATAAGCCCCTTCCCACACAAGGGAAGGGTTGGAACTCATTCTACACTTTCAATCTAATATTACAAGTTTCTCTCTCAAGTTCCCAACTCTCTCTATTTCCTCTCTCTAACTCAAACATGAAATTGTTCTTCCATAATCCAAGACCTCCTGAATCCACATAATCAACACATATGATCGATCCTACAATATGCTTCCAAGTTCCGACCGATCTGAGATTGGAATGCCGAATCTACTAGCCGTTGGTACGTGGCCCCTGCGTTCTTCAGACCGAACGGCATCTTGGTGTAGCAATAGGTTCCTTGGTCTGTGTAAAAAGCTATTTTTTCTTCGTCTTCCTCAGCCATTTGCACTTGGTGATATCGCTTGTAAGCATCCAAAAAGCACTTGTATTTAGAACCTACTATCGACTCTATCTTCAAGTCAATCTCTGGGGGAGGATAGTAGTCTTTCGGGCATGCAGAGTTAATGTTTTTGAAGTCGATACACAAACTCCAACTTCCGTCCCCTTTCTTTACTAATACCGGATTTGATATCCAGGTTAGATATTTGACCGGCCTTACTATGCCCACCTTTAACCATTCGGCTACTTCCATCACCACCACTTGACTTTTCTCTGTTGAAAGGGTTCTCCTTTTTTGATTGACAGGGGTGATCGACGGATTAGCATTCAACGTATGTTTTATGATTTGTCGGGGAACTCCCGTCATGTCGGTTGGCTCCCATGCGAAGACGTTCATACTTCTCTTGAGAAGGGCTTTTAGACTTTCTGAGCCGGACGGAGAGAGTTTCCGTCCTATAGTTACGAGCTGATCCGGATGGGCTGGGTTTACAAGGACTTCTTCGGTTAGGCCAACTTCCTTTAGCTCTTCCTTTTTTTTTCTTCATCCTCTACCATTCTTCTCTTGTCTAGCCCTCGGCATTCATACACCGAGGCCGTTTGTGTGACCAATGTAGCTATTCCCCTAGGAGTGGGGAATTTCATCATCGAATGAATGGTTGAGGGGATAGCCCGCAGTTTTTTTAATCCCGTCCGTCCGATTATTATGTTGTAGGGAGAGGATGCTGATACCACAATGAACTTCATGGTTGTCCGGCTGCACAAACCGTCACTCCCAAAGCACACATCCAGATCTATTTTTCCCTGCGGCTTTACCTACTCTCCTGATAAACCTGCCAAAGTTGTTAATGTTTCCACTATTTTGGCCCTGATAGCTGGATGCAAATTGTCGAAGCAATGTTTATACATGATTTCACATGAAGCGCCTTTGTCCACATGGACTCTCTTTACCAGATATCCAGCAACTTCAGCTTCCACCACTATGGCCTCCTTGGACAGGTCATTCGTCAATACCGGGGGAAAGGTTATGGGTACATTCATCCAGCCTTCGGTGGTGGTCATCGTTTTTCTTTTTCGATCTTCCCCTCAGCAATCGACCATGTTGATTATTTTTCCCTTTTGTGGACCATATTTTTTGTGCTGAGCCTTCCCCCTTTGCTACACGTCTTTGACTAGGTGGTTTAACTTACCGGACTCCAAGGCTAGTTCCAATTGCTTCTTTAACTGATAGCAATCGTTGGTGTAATGTCCCTTCTCCCCGTGATAGCCACAATATCGATCTAAGTTTTCCTTCTGCGGCATGCCGGGCAGCGGAGGTGGTTGGGGTAGCCGAAGGTGATGCTCAGTTGTCAGGATTTCCTTCGGTGTACACTTCAGTAATTCTAGCGTCGGTCTGTTTTATCATCCTTGACCCTATACTTAAGGTTCCGATTGGGTTCTTGCCTTGGAGCTACATACGGGGTGTGATGGTCCCTTGGCCGGTACGGGGATTTCTGCCCCCATCGTCTTCTGTCATCAAAGCTTTTGTGGTACCGGTCATTCCTTATAGGTTGTGATCCTCCTACATCCTTTCGAGCGTATTCCCCTTTTGGCAGTTCGGTGTTCCGAAAAGCTTCCTCTGAACTAATAAAGTCATCGAACCTTTGCAGCATTTCGTCGACTGTTTTGGGAATCTTGTCTGAGAACTTCTTCGCCAACTCTGGGCAATGGTGACCATTCATGAAAGAGGAGATCCGCATTATCTCCGGAGCATCCGGAAAATAGTTCGCCTCGCTTACCCATCGTTCTTTGAAGTCCGGGAGGCTCTCGTTGGCCTTCCTATGAATTTTGTTGATCTCCGTGAGATCTTTGACACACGCCCTGAGCATACTAAATCTGTTCAGGAATTTCCTTTGAAGTTCGTCCCAATTGTCGATACTTCCGGCTAGCAGCTTGTCGAACCACCCTCTGGCCTTCCCGTCCAAAGTTTGTTGGAACATTCGGCACCATACGGGCATCGGCCATTCTTCATGGTTCCCTGCTCCCGTGAAACGGTTGATATGGTCATCTGGGTCAGTCGTCCCATCATACGGTTTGAGGTTCGTCGGTATTTTATGTTTAGGGGCGTAGAACTCTATAATCCTTCTTGTGAACGGACATTTTATCACCACCTTGAATGGCTTGCTCAGGTCGTTATCCGCCAATGCTTTCCCTTTATCATTCGTCCTTCTTTCGACATCTTCTTCTTCCGTATCCGTCAATTCATCTTCGAAGTTTAACAACATAGGTTTTATCAGGTTAAGATTTCCTTGTTGTTTTAACAACTCCTTGAGAGTCGATATGTGACCCTCCATGATGGCTCGAGTGTCTGTGAGGTTAGGACCTTCCCTCCCCCCCGGATCCCTCGCCTTCCCCTGAGCGTCTGATGGGGGTGCTTGGGTTGGGACCGCTCATTCTAAGGTGTTGGTAGATTGAACTTGGGTCCCACGGATGGCGCCAGTTTGTTGAGGTAAAATCTTACCCCGGTTCGTTAGGTCCACTTCTTGAACTATTTGAACCTGAAACAAAGATAACACACGTTAGCCTCGCCTTGGGTTTTATCCCAAGACCCAGCTCCGTTGTGAGGAAAAGTGTTCGTCCGGACGGGAGTAATAAACGTAGGTTATAAATGTAAGTAATAAATGAGAGAGAGGAGTTGATCCTGTGCATTGAATGTGTTGGGGTATTTATAGCACCCCAATCACTGTGCTTCTACTGTACCTGACACCATAGGGAAACAAGGAGTTGGTCTATGTACAGTGACCTATAGGCCACTGTGCATGTACATGAAGAACATATCTCGTGAAACCTGGGACGGTTTACTTGAAGAGCATATCCCGTGAAACCTAGGGCGGCGGCACTATGCGTGTCTTGGTCTTTCCCAAGACACTTTATTATTATTATTTGTATACATGAGGTCCGGACCGAATGGCGTGAGTGAGGTCCGTTCGACGTACGTCATCCGGCATGGGTCATCCGGACACATACACGAACATGTCCCTCCCCCAAGTATTGTAGCTTTGATTTTAAATCAAGGGTACAACATACACGAACACTGTACACTTAGTGACGTACAGGTAATGTCTCCATATTTGAGACCCACCATTTTATTTTATTTTTCTATGTTTTCAAACAAACTAACTTTTCATTCATTAAATAATACAAATTACAATGAGAAAAAAAATGAAAAAAAAATTGAGAAGATAAAAATACGTCAAATTATCAATAAGTTAATTTTGTTGTTGATGTTGTTGCCAAATATGGTCCATAATATTTCGTTGAAGACTTTCGTGTGTTTATTTATCGCGATTCTTTGGCTTTCCGTCGTTGTACTTCTCATCTTTCGATCCAAGTACGTTGTATATTTGGTTACGGACTAATATACAGTTCATTGAATTCACTTATCGCAAAGTTTTGATCATTCAAAATCATGTTATGCAATATGATGCAAGTATACATGATTCTTCGTATCTTATTGAAATACTATTGACGGGTCGATTGTTATATAATTCCTCAACGTCCTTGGAGGACACTAAAAGCCGGTTCGACATTTTTTCATACACCTTCTTGTTGCCGTTTAAATAATCCATGTTTCTCGTCTCGTGCCACCGTCAATGATTTGACAAAAGTTACCCACCGTGGGTAAACCTAGTCCGCTAGGAAGTACGATTTTTAATACGTAACTCCATTGACTTCAAACGGAGCCACAAGAGCGATGTCATCAATAAGGTCGTCAACACAACGAAGAATTATCTAAAACGTTAATATCGTTATTCGCACCCGCTACCCCAAAAATGCATGCCAAATGCACAAATCGTACGACGCAACAACTTCAAGCATTATAGTTGAGTATTTTTTTCAGACAATTTTTCCATTCTCAATGCATACAATCAATGATTCCAAGCATTCCCGAAAACCCATGGACCCTCATATGTGTTGCATATATAATTTGAATGTCGTTAAAATAAGGTTTTCTTAAAAACTCATGCATGTACAAATCAAGAATGCACTTAGTAAAATGATCTAGACAATCGCGTGGACAATGTTCACCCATTTATAGATATTAATCACATGGCATTTCATAATAACATTAAAACTCATTTGACCCGTACAATCGGATCGGTCTTCAAAAAATTTAAAATGCTCGAAAAGAAGATAATAAGTATAAGTTTCAATGTATTTGACTATTTCTAATAATAGCTTTCTGGTCATACGATATCGACGTCTAAAATAAGCCACCAGATATTTTGGATCATCACCAAAATAGTCGGCCAACAAACGTGTTTCAGCAACATCACGTTCACGGTATATCAAATTACGCGTACGAGAACTTTTTGTTGTTATTGCAACGTTTGGTGATACTGATACGCTTGCGTAAAAAAATATCATCTTCAACGGAGTCGTAACCAATATTATTCAGATCAAATAGTTTACATGAATATATTTTTGGTAGTGAAAATTATAAAATTTGTGTGAAAAATAGTTATATATATAAAATGTGATTAAAAATATAATAATAATACTCCTTCCGTCCTAAATTATAAGTCCACTTTTAATTTGCACAAAGTTTAAGAAATTCTCACTAAATACACTATTCATCAAACAAATATCTTCTTTCTCCACTAAAATGTATTCTAATTAGTTGAGATAGGAAAGTGAACAAGTATTTTGGGAAAACTAAAAATAAAAAAAATTGACTTATAATTTGGTACGGAGGGAGTAAGTTTTAACCGTTAAAAGTTTAAAATAGCCGACAAGTATTTTTTAAAAGAGAAAATTACCGAAAGGGTACCAAAAATCCCCTTTGGTCCATTATGTAGTCACTTTTTACTCCTTCCCAATTTGGTCATGCTTAACTGCTCGACTGCTTAACTCCATCATTTTTACGACACGTATCCCTTGCAAGTACAAGAGGTAGGTGAAGATATTTTATTGATTTTTATTAAATTACAAAAATACCCTCATGTTTTATTAATAGTATTAAAGATATTTTATGCATAATTAAATCATCCAACATATCCAAAATCAATATACGCCTTTTTAGTTTCTATCATTTGCTGCTAAATTGGTTCTTTGCATAGATTCAAGTTATCCATCACCACCATCACCTTTCTCTCATATTATCCATCACCTACCAACCGCCATCCATGACATCACCTTTCAGCCGCCACCATCTTTGGCAATCTTTATGCACCAGATCAGGCCAAGACCGTTGTAAAAAGACATCACCAGATCCGGCCAACACCGATTGTCAAAGATCTTGAAAGATCCGGCCACCAAAGCAGATCAGATCCGGCCATCAGATCTAGCAACCAGATCCGTCATCTTCAGACGCTAACGGAGGAAGGGAAAGAAGCAAAAGAGAGAAATCAACTCGTTAATGAACTCAGGGAGCTGGCAAATAAAGCAATAGAAGAGGGATGATCTTCCCACAAGAATATGACACGACTAATCAAAGATATAAGGAACCAAGCCGGCACTAGAAAATAAAACGAAGAAGATTGAATCACGTAGATTTGAGCTTGTTCTCTTGGTCATCCATTGAGGAGTACAAAACAACAGATATTTATGTAATCTTTCTCCCTTGCGTAAGCATGATCACTTACAATATCAAGCAAATCCGATCCTTTTTTTTTTCCTTTCCATTTTGTCGTTGCTGTGTTTTCTAGTGAAAAATGTACTGATACGGATTTGAAGAATACACCGAACATCTACATTACAGTATTATACTACTATTATTTTTTATTCATTTATTTATTTTTTGTAAGTTTATGTAAAGTTTGTGTAAATTTAGTTTTAAAGTTTATATAAATTTGTGTAAATTTGTGTACACCGTTCGTCCCTGTGGTTTGGGGTCACTTTCATTCTCAGTCCCTATTTTTTTTTTGTTGCTTTTTTCGTCCCTAGAAAGTTTAAAACGCACGATGTAGGTCCCTAACTCATTATTTGACTAATGCCGTTTGTTGACCGGCAAGTAAGCAGGGGTAATTTAGTCATTCTAGCTTATATAATTTACATATACCCTCCAACCAACACCACCACCTGCCATCACCATCACCAACCTCAACCTCCAGTCATCTATCTTCCTCATGTTTAAACCCAGATTCCGGCGACCCCAAACCCAGATTCCGGAGACCAAAATCAACAGAAATATCCGGCTACCAAAATAAACTCTTAAAACTAGTCAAATTATTAACAAATTAAGAGGAATATACCTTTATACAGCCAACTTTACAAGATTGCCCAGTCTCAAAATTTTCAAACACGTCCATATATCTTCTCACACTCAGGATACGGCTTCACATAAAGATTATAAAATCTCAACCTACTAAATTTAACCAACGACCTCAACCCCACCTCATCCCCTATCCCACCTCTCGATCTCAAATGCTCAATCACATTATACCGAGGAACAATATGTTTCTCAAAATTAACCCCTAAATACTCCGGAACATCAACCAACCAGCCAATATCAAACTTCATTTCCTTCACTAAAAATTCAATCTTTTCGTCAATTTCCTTCACGTCATACAAAATTGCCCTCGGCTCTCTCCACAAAATACTAAACGCGTCTCTATACAACAACCCATGTCTATGCAAACAATCAACTCTTAACTTAACTTCATACGACGCCCTAAACACCAACCCATGTCTATGCAAACAATCATCTCAAAAGCCTTTGCTTCTGTTTCAATTTTCAGCAAACGTTCACTAACTTGGCTAATCTATCCACAAAGACTTCAGCCTCTTGGTCTTCCTTGGTCCAAAATAGTCGAACAAAAAGAAAAGAAGGAACGGTCAAGAAGACAAAATATAACCTGAACCAAACAACAAACTTCAATCCAAACAATAAGCCTAAATCCCAAATGACTAACAACATCATTTCCATCACACGGCTACAACCAACAACACAACCAATATCCAACTCCGACACTATACTAATCTCATACTCCATCTCATGCCACAAACTTTCAAGACTCGAACTTAAACGAAATGAAATAAAGAGATCTCAGATTCAGTCAACTCTTATACCAATCTTTAAAAGATTTTAAGGTTGAA
The DNA here is from genome assembly GCA_021014915.2 of Artemisia tridentata subsp. tridentata. Classification (NCBI taxonomy): domain Eukaryota; kingdom Viridiplantae; phylum Streptophyta; class Magnoliopsida; order Asterales; family Asteraceae; genus Artemisia; species Artemisia tridentata. The sequence continues at coordinate 444,132,441 of CP139509.1, read as the reverse complement.
CTTTAAAACCATCATTGATCATTTTGGAAGCAAATCTTCCTTAATATCCGAAACAAAAAAAAAGGAAAGGATTTATAACAAAGATGTTACAATCCTTTCTTGGTTCGTTCAAAGATCAAAATCAACACGAAATAAACATGTTGACACCTACCCGAGACCATCTTTCAGATCTTGAAGCTTTAAAAAACGCGTTCTTGATTCGGATTAAGGATAAATTTGAAGAAGACAACAAGATAACGGTACGGTTGTTTGCTTGTGTTTGTGATGTTTGTTAAGTAGTAGAGATGGTGCTCGAATTAATGATGTTACTCCATCCTAAGTTGATGAATTTCCGGGTTTATAACTCTATTTGGGTTGTTGTTTGTAGTTATTAATTTAAGTGTGTCTTCTCTATCGATTGGAGAGTGAAGAGTGAAGTACGGATCTGTGATTTGATTGGAGTTTGGATCGATTTGGGTTGTTGTTGTTTGATTTGTGAAGTATGGATATGTGTCTTTTGTATTGATTGGAGAGTGGAGAGTGGAGAGTGAAGAGTAAAGTATAAAGAATGAAGTATGGATTTGTGTCTTTTTGTATCTATCTGGATCTGTGAAGAGTGAAGAGGTAGAAAGACTAAATTACCCCTGCCCAGTCAACAAACGGCATTAGTCAAATAATGGGTTAGGGACCTACAGCGTGCGTTTTAAACTTTCTAGGGACGAAAAAAGCAAAAAAAAAAAAAAAAAAAAGGGACTGAGAATGCAAGTGTCCCCAAACCACAGGGACGAACGGTGTAATTTACTCTAAAGTTTATATAAATTTGTGTATTTTGTTGTTATAAAGTTTATGTAAAATTTGTTATAAAGTTTGTGTGATTTTTTTTTGTTATAATATTGTTACTCCCTCCGTCTCAATTTAATTGTCCATATTTTCTTTTATGGATGTCTCAAATTAATTGTCCACTTTCCTTATTTAGTAAAAACTAGAGAATCTAGTGGAGGAATATTTCATTTTAGTGGTTGAAAATTAAAGTGGCCCCACTTTTATTAAACTTTGTGTTTTCTCTTTCCTGACAAATAAATTGAGACGGAGGGAGTAGTATATTGTAGTTAAAGTTGTCACGAGGTGGTTATATGTGGTCGTTAAGAGGTGGTGGATGGTGGTAGGCGGAGGTGATAACACTATAGATCTACAGTGGGGTGCTCGAAAAAGAAAATTTAAAGCGGTTGAGCAGTCGAACAGTGGTGGTTGAGCAGTGGTCGAGCAGTTGAACAGTGGTGGTGATGGTGATGGACTGGTGAAAGTGGTGAGGTGGGTGGGTGGAGTTAGGTAGGGTAAGTGGGGTTATGTGGCGTAATTAATAAAGAGATAATAATATAATATGGGAGGGTATTTTTGTAATTTAATAAAAATCAATAAAATATCTTCATCTACCTCTTGTACTTGCAAGGGACACATGTCACAAAAATGATGGAGTTGAGCAGTTAAGCATGACCAAATTGAGAAGAAGGAGTAAAAAGTGACTACATAATAGACCAAAGGGTTTTTTGGTACCCTTTTGGTAATTTTCTCTTTTTAAAACAAAATCAAGTCCAACGCCTGCCAAACTAAGGCTACTCGCAATCTATCCGAATAAATCGGTCGATCCCTTTGAAAATAACAAACCGACCGATACTTTGGTCGGTCGCTTAGACTACCAAGTATCGATCGCTTCTTGTGGTTTGGCAAAATCAATCGCTGAATCGTAACACCGAGATTTATCCCCTCTTTTTAAAAATCAAACGGTTGCATGTTTTAAAAAAAAAAAAAATCAATCTTATAAATACCCACCTCAAACACACATTTAAACACACAATTTCAAACACAATTCAAATTCAACTTCTCATCCATAAACCACTTCTAATCATGTCAAACAAAAACACTCCCACATCAAAAAATCGACGATCCCGACTACCCCAAAACAACTTCTCGCCGGAAAACAACTTTGAACTACACGACATAACACCACCACAACAACGGGGTATTCGATTTCGTGCACCCTCTTTTGAATACTCATCACGATTACCACAACCCAACTCAAATCAAAACCCATTTTACGTGAATCGTCCATATGTTCCACCATATCGTCCTAATACCGATTATTACCAAGAACCAAGTGGGTCGTCGTATCGGCCTAACATGGATTTCTCGCAAGCTCCCCAATATTATCAAGATTATTCCCTGATTCGGGATGTTAATCTTGATTTGAATTTTGATGATTTCAAGGACAACCAAGAGACGCAACAATATCCGACTCAAGATGCGTCGATGGGTCAAGGTTCGGGTCACGGTTCTTACCATGATTCGTACCACAGTTCTTTCACCGTTGAAGATGATGACGATGTCGAAGAGACATCACCCGTCAAACCAAGAACCGCTTCCCGACGTGCTACAAAGGCGAAGGCGAAGGACAAAGGGAAGAAGGCCGAACCGTCCCAAAAACAGGCTAATTGGACAAAGGCGGAAGAGGTCGCTCTTTGTAAAGCTTGAGTTTTTGTGTCAGAAAATTCCCAACGAGGTAACGCTATCAACAAGAACCGCTTTTAGGAGGAGGTGATATACTATTTTAAGAAAGAAACCGGTTCAGATCGAAGCTACGACTCTATCAATAGCAAATGGAAGAATCGGATTAGGAGTAGGGTTGGAAATTTTGCTGCTATCATGGAAAATATCAAGCTTAACCATGGTAGTGGTGAAAATGATATTGATGATAGTGGGAAAGCGTTGAGGGAATACCGTACGATTTACCGTTATGATTTCAACTTGGTGGAATGTTGGCATATCTTGAAGAATCACGATGCTTGGAAGACGGAGGGGGAAGCTATTCGAACGAATAGTAGGAAGAAAACAAAGGGCTCTACAACAACTTCGGGGTCAACACAAGGTCCTTTGAATTTTCATGAAGTCGATGATTATGAAACTGAAGATGATACTAGAGAATCACGACCAGAAGGTCGTGACGCAGCAAGGAGGAAATCATCGTCCTCCTCTCGTGATCCACCACAATCGTTTGTACCTTCGATAACCAAGAACTTCTGGGGAACGAAGCCGTCAAAAGAGGGAAAAAATAAGGTCGGTGGAGATGATTATATGAAGATAAAACAAGAAGAGTTGGCCATCAAAAGAGAAAAAATAGCACTTCAACGAGAACAGGTCGAACTCATGAAAAAATCGACCATGAACCAAGATTTTCTCTTATACCACACCAAAATTGACCCAACATTGCCCGAAAGTGAACAAAATCATCTTAGGATACTTAAGGCACAAATCAAGGAAAAATACAATTTGTAGCTGATTAGTTTACGGTTTTTTTTTTTTAATTTATTTATTTTTTTATTTATTTTTTAATTTAGTATTGTAATATTTTTAATTCAGTATCGTAATGTTTTTATTATTAATGAATTTTAAGTTTATTTTAAATGTTTGATTAAAAAAAATGGGTCACCGACTGTGGCAGGTCAGTCACTTCTGGTCGCCGGAGAGAGAAAGCTGACGTGACAGCCGGTGACCCGGGTCGCTTTGGTCACAGACTGTGCCCAGCCTAACACTCCATCCGAGGCCGACACAAAGGCAGCCCCCATGTCTTGTTCAGATTCACCATTCTCTTTATCACACACATGTATGATTCACACGCATCTCTTTTGACCCATCCATTTGAAGAAGGCAATGGGAGAATTGACCGAACTTATATAGAGTAATAAAAATGATATAGGATTAAAAAGTGAGTGTACAAAACGATGAGATCTCACGTGACATGCACATTTCCTTCACAACTCCAAATACATTGATAAACACCCTAACCCCCCAAAATAACTAGTTTGAAAAAAAATCTCAGATCTATTGCCTTTGGTTGCCATCTACGTGGAGTTTTTTTTTGAAGGCGACTTTCAATTTTTGGTTTAGAGAGTCGTACCTGCCACAAAGGCAGGTTCTCATCCACCACATACCCAGACTATGTTGTCTTAACCGGGCCCACGCTGGTGTAGTGGGGATTCAACGGCTTCCGCCCGGAAACCGTACTGCCTCCACACGAGAATTCTCGCTGGAGTAACAGCCGGATAAAAACCGGGGCCGGTTCGGATTCGAGTCTCCGCAACTAATGGCTCAAAGACTCTCCTCTTCATTGTCTGATAACAACAGAGCATGTGGCCCGCCCCCATGTGAGAACTTCCCGGTTGGTCACCCAACCGGTAGTGCTCTCACAGGGGACTCACTTAACCCCTTAAGCCACCACCACTAGACCATATGCTTGTTGTTGCCATCTACGTGGAGTTATGAAATATTTTAAGCCATTGTTAACGGTTTTTTTTTTTTTTTTTTTTTTTTTTTTTTCTTAATTCAAAGATAGTTGAACCAAAAATGTTAATAGAAAACCAAGCAAAATATGCAATCTGCGGTTTAATTTCTGTTGAGGTAAAATCTTACCCCTGGTTCTGCGGGCTCGAGTCTTGAGCTACATGAACCTGAAACAAAGGTAACACACGTTAGCTTCGCTTTGGGTTTTATCTCAAGACCAAGCTCCAATGTGAGGATAAATGTTCGTCCGGATGAATGAATGAGTTTAGTAATAAATAAGAGTAATAAGTGTGAGTAATAAATGAAAGGGAAAAGAGTTAATGCCTGGGCATTGAATGAGTTGGAGTATTTATAGAACCCCAATCACTGTGCTTTTACTGTAAACAAGGAGCCGGTCTACGCCTAGACCAGGCCTATAGGCCACTGTACATGTACTTGAGGACAATATCCCGTGGACTCCGGAACGGCGGCGCATGTTCGGCTTGTGCCACTGTATATGTCTTGGTCTTTTCCGAGGTACTTTTATTATTATTATATGTATACGCATGGTCCGGACCGGATGGCGTGAATGAGCTCCGTCCGGCGTATGTCGTCCGGAATGAATCGTCCGGACACATACACGAACATGTCCCCCCCCCTCAAGTATTGTAACATTGACTTTATGTCAAGGGTACAATATTTCAAAATTACGGGTCAATCAAACAAACACAATAAATGCGGGAAGTTAAAAGAATAGCCATGAGTCACGCTTCGGTTTTCGTGAGGTTGACACGTGTCCCACTTCGCTCTCCCAACGGTCGCGATGCGCCTTCTGACAAGACTTGACATTTTCGTCCTATTCTTACCGTGTCTATGAATAGGGGGTGAATCTTCATTTTTTACCACATCTCTTCCATTCACTGTCTGCCTCCGAACGACTTGTGATCATCCCTTCCGTATTCAGGTGCGTCCATTCTTCTCCTTATTTCCTTCTTTAGACCTTTCATTGCATTCCCTCCGGCTCTCAAGACATGTCGGATGATATTTCTGTTCCGGACCACCCAGAGGGTCCGGGTGATGCTTCCCACACCCCCAAGTTTGACATGCACATTCATACTTCTATCTTGGATGAGGCTAATGTGAGTTTCATTGCCAAGAGTTATGGTATTCCGTTTGACCTGAATCCGCGACCAGCTCCTGACGGAACGACTATTCTTGATGTTTCGGATAACGCAATTGGGTTGTACCTTCACTTTTTTTAGCAAGGTGGTTTCAGAATTCCCACTTCTACTTTTCTTTTGAGGGTTTTGAAGTACTTTAGGGTCCATATCTCCCAGTTGGTGCCGATTGGTATAAACCGGGCGACCATGTTTGAGATGTACTGTAGAGCTTTAGACATTGATCCTACCGTCCTTTTGTTCCGGGTGTTTTACAAGCTTTGCAAACAAGGTCATTGGTTTTCCTTCCAAGCACGAACCAGTAAGACCTACAAGCCTTGCTTCAAGGAGATAAAGTCCAGTTTTAAGAACCGGAAGAACCAATTTTTTATAGTTGATCGGAGGTCGATCCCTATTGCTATGCCATGGCGTCATCCAGACTCAAACGTCTCGGATCCCCCTCCGTCTTCCGGTTCTTACGATGAAGATTTAGTGGAGAGGCTCCAAGAGGTGGTTATTCCCCTTGTTGGGAATTTTGGAAATAAACTATTTCTTGTTGCTGCCGATAGTGAAAGTTGGTTCCTGCCGATAGTGTTGGTTCCTGCCGAAGCTCATTGCTGCTGATAGTTATATTTTGTTTCTGCTGATAGTGTTTGTTGCTGCGGATATTATTGTTAGTTATCTGTATGTTTAGTATGTTTATTTTTAGAAGAGATCATGTTTATCTCTTTACACGTTTTCTTGTAGGACGGGTTAGGGTTAGGGTTTCTTATCATTATAAAAGAAACACCCCGTCTATGAGTTTGACACACCTTGGTAACTTAACAATCTTCAATAAAAATTATCTTTTAGTTCATTATACGATCCATAGAGGATCATTGTCTTAGTTCTTTTCTTTTCTCATTCGTATTCAGAGATTCTCTTGTAGTGTGCTTGTGATTACATAGGCATCCTACCGATCCATATAGGCTCAAAGATCTAGCATGTGTGTTAGATTCAACAAGTGGTATCAGAGCCTCGTGAGGATCTCTGATCAAGAAACAAAAGTTCTCAAAACAATCTCTCTAAACCATTACACTATGTCTGGATCAGTAGATAAATTCGAAAGGTGGACCATGAAAGTCAGAACCCTGCTATCGTTTAACTCAAGGGCAAAATGGACAGAACATGCTGATGATAGTCTCAACCAGACTTAAAACATGGTTCATGTAACACCCCAACCCGACAAGGGTAGAAGTGTCACATTAATGGTGACATATCAAAGCAAGTATAAACATACGACTTGAATAATACAAATGAGTTTCAATGGTTACAATGGAAAATCTGAAACTACAAGGTTACAAATGAGATATGCGATAATTACTAGATCTGAATATAACTCTTCTGATCATCTCTAATCCAATTAGCTAGTAAGGTCTTCTAAGTCCAAGGTACTCTCCACTCATACCCAGCTTCCAAACTAAAACCTGCCGCGGGAAAAGAAACGCGGCTGAGCTACGAGAGCTCAGTGAACAAATATAACGGTAACAAGCAGTAAAGGTAAAGTAATGAAGTAAAATGAATGAATACCAGGTGTAACAAGAGTCAGGAATAGGAACATACAGGTTATACAGATATAACAGGATTATACTTAGTTACAGTAGACAGGTGTAAAGGTGTAATCCATAATCCCACCACATGCCCAGATCAGATCATATCAAGTCAAATGTTAAGTCATGTATCAGGTTACAGGGTAACAGTAATAATGATGGTGAGTAAAGGTTATAAAGTTATAAGGTCACAAGGTGCAGGGTAACAGAAATCCTCTACGAGCCCAGAAACAGTAACATGAAATCATAACACCATGCAGAGAGAAGTCCTCTCACTAATCCCAGAAATCAGAAAATATGGAGTGATCAGCTCCCAGAGTTGTGAAATACGTGTATCGCACACACCATCAGTCACCAGAAATAATAGTAATCAGTAATCAGAAATCAGAACAGTTCTAGGATGCATCCATACGCCCCTGGTGGCCATGAACCTCCCAACACACCAAATAAAATACAGAAAAGGGACGGAACAGGTCATCACTCTCCTACCCTAGAGTCATGCCATCGGTGCATCAATGACATGGTCATGAAACCCTCATGACTAGTTATGGCTCGTAGTATCAAACTGTGGGTCAAGGTCAAGTATCATGTATCCAGTATTTAATTTAGTTTCATAAGTCAATTTCCATTTCAGAATATCAGAGTTCATAATCAGAGGTTCATATCAGAGGTTCATACCATAAAGGTTCCATATCAGAAAGGTCATATATCAGAAATGTTTAATATCAGAAAGGTTCATAACAGAAAGGTCATGTATCAGAAAGGTTCAGTATCAAAAAGATTCAGTACTATAAAGGTCATGTCAAAGGTTCATAATATCATGAAAGAAACAAGCAAGGTTCACAGAATCAAAGAACATGGCAGTGAATCAGAAATCAGAAATGAGACGAAGGCACCTTACTAAAGAAGGGCAGAATATCTGTACCTTATTACCCAAATAGCAGAATCACAGAATAATCAATGACAGACAACCAATCACTCCTCCTTCACACCTAGAGGAGTAAAGACAGAATTACTAATGATCCCACTTCCATATTAAGTAACTTTCTATTTTTAGCAGGTTTCCATTTTTAGAAAGTTTCCTTATTTAGTAAGTTTCCATAATTAGTAAGATTCTATAATTAGCAAGATTATAATTTAGTTAAGTCATGAATTTAGTATCATTATGGAATTAGGGTTGATTTTAGCAAGTTATACAAGTTCAGGGTTAAATATGACAAGTTCACATAGTTTAGGGTTTTAATTGTAAATATATCAAGTTAAGGGTCTAAAATGAAAATATCATCAGTTACTCATTTAAATACCTCATTTATTCAGAATTACTTCTTTAATCCATCAAGTTTCATATTTTACACTTTACACCCTTTATTTATTAGAGTTACAAAATAAACCCTAAGGTTACATAATTTACAATTTAACCCATATAATATCTTTAATTACACCACTAACCCTTATATTTGATCATTTACAGAATATACCTTCCAATTTAATGTATGGTACGATTTTACCCCTTAGTTTCACATAATTACACATTTAGTCCCTATAGTTTATAAAACTTATATTTCAAATCACAATTTCATAACAATTACATATTAGCCCTCATAAATACTCAAAATTTACACCGAATACTCTCAATATTATTATTTACTCAAAATGACTTCAAGTTTCTAGTATTTACATTTTTAGTCCCTCAACTTAATTAAATTACAATTCGAATTAATAAACATATATATTTACCCTTTTAACCTTTCAATTTAAAATCTAACACTCATGACCCTTACCTTATATTTTTACATGATTAGTCCCTGATTATAACACCTTACAAAAATATCCCATGAGTTTTAAAAATTACAAAACACCCCCTTATGATTTATTTCTCAAATCGGTAAATACTTAAAATCATACAAACCCTAAAATAAATTCTACCAATCATTGATTCATCATTTATTAAACTTAAACATCATTTAAAAATCAGATTCTTGTACCAAATCCTAACCCTAGTCGATTTAGGGTTTTAGTTTAATTTTCTTATTTCTTTGTTTTTATAAAATCCGATTTAGAATAAAATCCCCAAAACATGATTTTGACTCCAATAAATCAAACCACTATTTTTCTCATGTTATATGAATCATATAGGACCTAGGAAAAATAATAACACACCCTGGAAAAATCGTATGAGCTATATGTCGAATTATTGTGTTTTTAGGTTTATAAATTCATTAATTCGTAAACGGCTTATAGATCATGAATGGCTTGTTTCTATCAGTTAATACATGACTTATATGATATATGGAGTGTGAGAAAAATACCAGACCAGGTATAAATCGAGTAGAACAAGCTGAGCCAAAATATACTTCTCGGCTAGGACAAAAACGACAACAAAATTCCCCACGAGCTCAAACGCGACCAATAAACCTTGGGATCATTTTTCACAGATCATACATGATGTGAGGAACATAGGAAAAATAGGGAACGAATTTTACAAGGATCGAATGAATTAAAATGGAATTATTACCTTTCGTGTGATCTAGAATAAGAAATTCGACAAAATTTAATCCAGGCCTCCACAAATCGAAACACTATTTTTCTAGGCTTCTTGGGACGTGTATGAACACAGGAAAAATGCTATCTTACTTCCAGAAATTCGCAAGAGCAAGGAGAGAATTATTTGATGATTTAGGGTTTTCGGTTTAGAGAAAATAGGAGAAACAAATATACAAAATATATGGAATTGATAGGTACCGAGTCTTGGGGTGGGGGGGGCTTGGAATTCGGCCTAATCAAGTTAAAGAATCAGATTTTGAATTTTTATATCTTTTCCTTAATTATTTCTATGTATATCTTAATTTTAAATAAATTTTAAAAACATAATAATTAATTTTATGTAATACCGATTTTTATAAATACTATTAGGTAGTGAAACATCATTTTGGACATGTAAAAAAATAATCTCATGACTTGTCTAAATTTATTTTATATGATAGGTAATTTATTTCATGAGTTTTGAATTAATTCCATGCTTAATATAACTTTTAATTAAATTTTAAGGTTGTAAGGGCATTTTGGTCATTTTACATGTTCTAGATTTTCAGGTATTACAACTTCTTCCCCACTAACAAAAAAATTTCGTCCTCAAAATTTGCAGGAAGCGGAGAGAAATGAGAACGGAATACTCGTACGGAATGCGAACAAGATTTCAAATCAATTCAACTGTATCAACAGTAGGGAGTTCTACATGACTTCAAGATTTACAACTTAGGTCAACAGAATGAAAACCGGAGTCCAACTCATCCAGATATTTAACGAACGAAGGTAGAGTATACGCATAGGTAGAATGAACCTAAGGTCTCACAAATCACGGATAATCCAACGGTGATCAATTTCTAACTTCTTAGGTACTTCCCAAGATATCCTATGGCCACAATGAGGGCACGTTATATGGTGTAAGTATTATCACGTTAATAATACCAGCACCACATAATTATGCCTTCATCTTGATCATACTTTATCTCAAGTCGTGAACAAAACAACCTATCTTAATCCACCTAGTACTTCTATAGTCTCAGAACTCAACAAAATCGACGTCATAGCCAAGAGGGAAAAACAAACTACTTGCAAGAGTATTGGAATCCCAGATTGCTTAGCAGAATAAGGTACGCCGTCCACAAGCGTCCGATCTTTCACAATTCGCCAACATCTTCCCAGAACAAAGCCATGAACGTACGAATAATCACGGAACTGAAATGCTTCTTAAAACATCAGGGGACCTTATTACTATATAACGAAGTTTAAGTGAGTCCATCAATCTGGAAGTGAAACAAAATCGTGAACTTGTGTCTGGTCCGTCAAGCCTCCTGCTGTTCTTCTTAGAATGTGATGGAGTAATATGAATTGCTGGCACGATCTTCAAGTCCTTCATCATCCAGTCTGCTTCCGCTCTCAATTCATCTTAGTACAACCAAGGCGAATAGGGAAGTTAGACTGCATGTCTTCATCAGCTCCAGGTTCGCCGTTTTGACTAGATTTCTTTTTCTGCATCGCCAACACTTCTGCCTTGTAAGGGATGTCTTCACTCTTTAGGGTAGCCGCCGATTGTTGTCACAATTTCGAATGCTCAATCAACCAATCCTTTATCGGAATCAAATCGAAGTTGACTATCCAAGGATGACGGATCGACAAGGCAAATCTTATCGTTCAAAATGAGAGGGAAACATTCTTATACTCATGGTGAAACACCACAAGACTTTTCATGCTGATAGAGAGGGGTAAGACGGAATTAAATAGTGTCAGAAGATTCATAGGTGCTTATCAAATAGTGTCAGAATGTATCGAGTACGTCATCGCCATGGAGATTCTTAGAATTGTCCGAAGAGGCATCAAAATGACAAACAAAGGATCAGAGGTCAGAGTCGGAGTCTAAAAATAAGGATCAAATAATGTCATGCAATTTTTATACAGTTCTCAAAGACATAAATCTTGAAGGCATAAACTTTAAATCTCCAAGAGGGATTCAACAGGCTTAAACCAAAAGTAAGGCACGAATCAGAGTGATGCGGAAGCAATGATACTTAAACAAATGCCTTATAGTCTACCCATTCCTCACTGGTCAAAACTTACGTTCCTATAGGGGAATCCTAAAGCAAATTTTCAGAGGTTGTCTTACGAGCGCCTACAGGGAAAACTTAGTGGTCCTAACTTACACAGGCCAAGGGTAGATGTACTACAAGTCGCAACCTGGCTCTGATACCACTTTGTAACACCCCAACCCGACAAGGGTAGAAGTGTCACATTAATGGTGACATATCAAAGCAAGTATAAACATACGACTTGAATAATACAAATGAGTTTCAATGGTTACAATGGAAAATCTGAAACTACAAGGTTACAAATGAGATATGCGATAATTACTAGATCTGAATATAACTCTTCTGATCATCTCTAATCCAATTAGCTAGTAAGGTCTTCTAAGTCCAAGGTACTCTCCACTCATACCCAGCTTCCAAACTAAAACCTGCCGCGGGAAAAGAAACGCGGCTGAGCTACGAGAGCTCAGTGAACAGATATAACGGTAACAAGCAGTAAAGGTAAAGTAATGAAGTAAAATGAATGAATACCAGGTGTAACAAGAGTCAGGAATAGGAACATATAGGTTATACAGATATAACAGGATTATACTTAGTTACAGTAGACAAGTGTAAAGGTGTAATCCATAATCCCACCACATGCCCAGATCAGATCATGTCAAGTCAAATGTTAAGTCATGTATCAGGTTACAGGGTAACAGTAATAATGATGGTGAGTAAAGGTTATAAAGTTATAAGGTCACAAGGTGCAGGGTAACAGAAATCCTCTACGAGCCCAGAAACAGTAACATGAAATCATAACACCATGCAGAGAGAAGTCCTCTCACTAATCCCAGAAATCAGAAAATATGGAGTGATCAGCTCCCAGAGTTGTGAAAGACGTGTATCGCACACACCATCAGTCACCAGAAATAACAGTAATCAGTAATCAGAAATCAGAACAGTTCTAGGATGCATCCATACGCCCCTGGTGGCCATGAACCTCCCAACACACCAAATAAAATACAGAAAAGGGACGGAATAGGTCATCACTCTCCTGCCCTAGAGTCATGCCATCGGTGCATCAATGACATGGTCATGAAACCCTCATGACTAGTTATGGCTCGTAGTATCAAACTGTGGGTCAAGGTCAAGTATCATGTATCCAGTATTTAATTTAGTTTCATAAGTCAATTTCCATTTCAGAATATCAGAGTTCATAATCAGAGGTTCATATCAGAGGTTCATACCATAAAGGTTCCATATCAGAAAGGTCATATATCAGAAATGTTTAATATCAGAAAGGTTCATAACAGAAAGGTCATGTATCAGAAAGGTTCAGTATCAAAAAGATTCAGTACTATAAAGGTCATGTCAAAGGTTCATAATATCATGAAAGAAACAAGAAAGGTTCACAGAATCAAAGAACATGGCAGTGAATCAGAAATGAGACGAAGGCACCTTACTAAAGAAGGGCAGAATATCTGTACCTTATTACCCAAATAGCAGAATCACAGAATAATCAATGACAGACAACCAATCACTCCTCCTTCACACCTAGAGGAGTAAAGACAGAATTACTAATGATCCCACTTCCATATTAAGTAACTTTCTATTTTTAGCAGGTTTCCATTTTTAGAAAGTTTCCTTATTTAGTAAGTTTCCATAATTAGTAAGATTCTATAATTAGCAAGATTATAATTTAGTTAAGTCATGAATTTAGTATCATTATGGAATTAGGGTTGATTTTAGCAAGTTATACAAGTTCAGGGTTAAATATGACAAGTTCACATAGTTTATGGTTTTAATTGTAAATATATCAAGTTAAGGGTCTAAAATGAAAATATCATCAGTTACTCATTTAAATACCTCATTTATTCAGAATTACTTCTTTAATCCATCAAGTTTCATATTTTACACTTTACACCCTTTATTTATTAGAGTTACAAAATAAACCCTAAGGTTACATAATTTACAATTTAACCCATATAATATCTTTAATTACACCACTAACCCTTATATTTGATCATTTACAGAATATACCTTCCAATTTAATGTATGGTACGATTTTACCCCTTAGTTTCACATAATTACACATTTAGTCCCTATAGTTTATAAAACTTATATTTCAAATCACAATTTCATAACAATTACATATTAGCCCCCATAAATACTCAAAATTTACACCGAACACTCTCAATATTATTATTTACTCAAAATGACTTCAAGTTTCTAGTATTTACATTTTTAGTCCCTCAACTTAATTAAATTAGGGATAATTACTAAAATAGCCCGATTGCCCAAGTGCTAAGAGTATCTAGCCCGCTCACAGAAAATTCCCCCCTTAGCCCAGGGCAACTGATCCGACGGACCACAGGACGCCACGTCACCGACCAAAGTATATATACAACTGTTGATACGATGTATAAGGGATGTATTGTATTTTGGGCAACTTTTGAATTTTGGGCAACAAATACATGAACAAAAGGATATTTTGGTCATTTTACGTGCATTAAAATTAGAAACTTGTTATAAGGATATTTTTAGTCATTTTATACCTTGTCTACTCTTACTGCATTCCATATGAATCTCACATCCCTCTCCTCTCACAACTCACACCACCACAACTACCCAAAAACACGTCGCCACCACCGTCCGACGCCACCACCACCTGACACCACCTCAACCGGACTCCACCAACACATAACACCGATACTTTTATTTCAAGTCGTATTTGAAGAACGCGTGTAAGCGATTTGTGATGGGCCAGAAACATACTTTTATTACTGATGATAATCCTAATAAGGATATCAATATTGCTTTTTTTAATCTCCCTATTATCAAAAGGTATATATAAATACTTATTGTTTTTATAATTTTGCTTTAGTTGTTGCTATGTTTGTAAAAGTTTAAAACTTTATATGTGTTGGTGTTATAGATCGAGGGAACTGAGTACTTTTGAGATAGGTAGACTAGTATCAGTAACGGGTGTGGTGACTCGTACAAGTGAGGTTAGGCCGGAGTTGCTTCAGGGTACTCAACAAAGGGGGGTTTACAGTGTTCTACTTCCCTTACGATCCACAGAAACCCACCACAAGTCCACAATCGAAGGAATTTCTACAGAGGTAAATTATTCTCTGTTTTGTGTTATCTAGAGTAGTGGAATTAGGCCGTCTTTATTTTTTCATGTCTCATGTGTTAATGTATTGGTGCCTACCACGTGTTTGATGAAAGTCCTCAAAGAATTTGCTTTATTGATTATTAGGTTACTCAAGCTTATCTAATATGTCAAATTTGTTTTGTTTTTGTATAAGGTGTGCTTATAGGGACGACAACAACGGAGTTAGCAGCATCACTTTCTCTTCCTGCTTCAGCAAGGATATTTGAAGCTGATGGTTTCGTGAGACAATTGGCTTCTCCATCTGTAAGTTCCAAAACTTTTGAGTAATTTCTTAGGTGTAGTGTAAGTGTTATGTTCATTGTGGTGTCGATGCTACTTTTCATTTCATTTGTTACATAGGATAGGATTGATATAAAAATTGGTTTGAGATAAGAATAATGTATATTAGCTCTGTTACACATTTTCACCATCCAGCTTCTCACTTCTGTTACACATTTTCACACTTTCACCATTCACCTTCTCACTTTTCTTTCTCATTTTCTTTGATGTCGCAGGTTACTTGCAGAGGTATCCGACCCAAATGTGTGTGACAACATAGATAGGAGAGCAGGTGTGTGTGCTGGTCGCAAAAGGAGTTTGACTGAAATGCGCGCAGGTATTCTATAACATCATGTACACCAATTGTCAAATTTTAACTCACTCTCAGCAGATGAATTAGTGATCATTTTATGTTACGGTCATTGTAGGCAATTGTCAATCGAGAGGAGCCCTTCAATCACTGGCAATGGAACGGCAAGCACGTCAGCAACGGTGCGTAGACGTGAGTCGTCCAGTTTTATTTTATTCTAACATTCTTTTACGGACTTTGTGCTTTTTAAATGTTGTTGTCGACTTTAGTCATTCGAGTCAGATAGCCATGCCATTTGTTAGCAGCCATATATTTATGTGTCATTTACATGCGTTAAAAAGCTACCTTAACTCATAACGTTCTAACGTCATGCGCTGCTTCGGTATATTTTTCTTTTACTACTCGTACTTGTTTTGTTCAATAATGTTAGTGGTTATTGGATCTGTATTAGTTTATATAATTTGGCTAGTTTAAGGTTGTGCTAAAGTGTGTTTTGTTAATATTTTTAAGGTTGTTGGAGCTATGAGGTTGAGCGGTGGTGAGTATCCTGAACGTATCGGCCAACCCGTTTGTCAGGTACTTTATTCAGTTACTCACTAGTTTCATTGAATGATAACGATATCTCATCTTGTTGAATGTAGGTAGTTATGAAACATGGATTTGGGAGAATAATGTTGATGCGTGTAATGCTGTTTATTTGTTGTTGTTACATTTCAGTCTATAAATAGATGCTCAGTTGGATGTGTAACTAACTTCGTCTTTTTCTCTACTTTCCAAAGGGGAAGTTTAGTTATTTGTTTGGTTTTCGTTTGATCCTTGCTTGTGAGACATGAATAATGTAGTAGGTTAGGCTGTTCTTAGTACTTTCAAGATTTGATATTTGACTTATTTGGAAGTTGGAACTAGTCTTTGACTCTTTGTTGTATGTCATTCATTTCAACAGAAGGATGTCATGTTTTTTTCTATTAAGTTTGAGGTTGAAATGAAATGTTCAAGTTTTGTATTTTTTTTACTCTCAAATTTGGAATCGGAAGTTGTCACTCGACAGATGCATGGATTCTGTTTTTAATGTGATGTTAGATAGTTAAGGAATGTAGATTTAGTAAAGCATTTATGCATTTTTTTTTTTTTTTTTTTGACATACAGGGATTGAATATAAGTTTTTCTGATCATAGATTCGTTTTTTGCTGTTATGTTCATCTTTTGCATCAAAATTCATACATCACGGTGTGTAATTTTTTGGAAAATATGTATTTTTTACAAGTGCTGTGGCATGCTATACTTATTACAATGTAATATGTTTTTGTTTTTGCTCCTCCATATCTTGATCATGAGTCGATATTTTATCTTTTTAGTACTATATGCTCCTCCATATCTTGATCATGAGTCGATATTACAATGCTATACTTATGCGAACGGGAATGTGCAAATTTGGTGCCTCATGCAAGTATCATCACCCAAGACAAGGATCTGGTTCATCAAGCACTGTGACGTTCTAACGTCACCCTTCTCCAAAGTTTGTCACTGCTATTTGTTAGTAGCCTGTTTTGCACATTTTTACTACACTATTTAAAAAAATTGTTTTCATTTAATGTAACCTGCAAGTACAGCGTGCGTTGCTGGTACGCTTAACACTTTTTGACTGATCCTTCTATGTCACTATGATTGTAGGCGACTCAGAGACGCAGAATACTCCACAGACTATAACAGCTGTGAGGCGACCAACAGGATCGAGTTATGCTACCGGCAAAAGGAGTCTCGCAGAAATGTACACAAGTATTGTCCAATATTATGCACAACCGTGCTCAAATCCATTGTGGCTTTCAGTCGACCTGGTAATCACTTTCTGTTCCAATTATTGCAGGCATACATGATTCTGAAGCTGCACCTTCAACCACTAATACCAGAAGGGCGGGTGAGCTTGAAGAAATATTTGCTCGTGCACACGTTGAGATTGACACACAGGCTGCTAGGGAGAGAATTTTGGCTTTGATTGATTCTGGAAATGTGGAGCCTACTGAGTTACTAGCTGACATGGATAATCAGATCGTAAAAGCCAAAGAAGAGGCTCTCGGTAGAAAAGATATTTTGGACAAGGTTGAGAAATGGATGTCGGCTTGTGAAGAAGAGAGTTGGCTTGAGGATTACAATAGGGTGTGTATATTTTAGTTTTAACTCAAATATATTCAAAGTACAGGTTGCTGGTGGGCTAGCAACTACCAATCAGTACATTTATTCTCTAAAGAGTAAACATATGGAGTGTATTGAGTTCATTTATTTTGCTGAACAATGGATCATAGTAGTTTTTTGTTTTAGTAGTTACATTTTTATGGTTTTATTTTTATGTAACAGGATGACAACAGGTACAATGCAAGCAGAGGCGCACACTTGAATCTTAAGAGGGCTGAAAAGGCCAGAATTTTGGTGAACAAAATTCCAGGTATCTAGAAAAAATATTACTCTTTTTTATGTTGGACATATTCTGAACTAGTTTGATCATCATCCTTAAGTCCTTAGATGCTTACCTTTTTTCTAGTATGTGCATATACTTTTTGTGGGTTAGTGGAAGTCTCACTTTGTAGTGACTCGTATCATTTAACAACCCCTCTATGGCTCTATGTCCATGTTATAAGAATATGGGAACATGCCCACTATGAGATGATTCAAAATGAAATGTTTTTATTAGGGGTAACAATGAGATAACAAATAGAGTTAATAACAAAGTCTGTTCCTCTGGCTTGCCTACTTGCAGGTTTAGTCCTTAGTTTGGCTTGATTACACATTTACACCACACATCCCTATACGGAGGTTATGTTTGTACCAACGGCCCCTCTGTAAAACTCACTTAGACAACGACATTTAAATACATGTAAATGACCATTTCACCCTTTTCAAACTCGCAAATAAGTCTTCAAAGATGCTAACTTTCTTTTATGGTCCGCACTAAGGTTATTCGACATGTTCACTAAGATTCTTTGATTCCATCTCTTCATCTTCTCTCTTCCCCTGTATTGTTTAAACCCTTATTTCTCATTAAGGTTCCTTAATTTCATTATCTTGTGCAATCATGGTTCGTGACGTAAGGAATTGGGAAACTCACCACAACCAATTTTTCATTGCCACCATAATTTACTTTTTTATTATAAACTAAAACCTATACTATAGAGTAAACAATGTGAAGTCTTATTTAGTGTTGAGCTTGAAATGAATAAAAGAGACACAAATATAACAGTCCTTGTATAATGGTGTTTGAGTGAAGGACCACGGGTGCAAATGAATCTTCAAAATGGGTTTCTGGTGTAAGTAACCTGCAAGTTAGGCAAATCACAGAGAACTTTTTGTTATTAACACAACATATATCTTTTGAAGTCGTACATTGCTGAGATTGTTATTAGAAAAGTGCATCTGATATTGTTAACAGAATGCCGAGCATTTGAACTGCTTATACTTGAAAAAATGACACAATCTATGGAGCCTTTGCTGATACTTGAAGCTAAGCCTGTAGTTTGATAGCTGACACCTTTTTCAAAGCAAAACAGGGGTATTTATTTGCTGTTAATTTAGTTATGATTCTTAAGAAGAGAGATGGTAGATTTTGGCAGATGTTTATTACAAAGACAAACAATCTGACGTCGTTTGTGTGTGCATGATGCAGCTCTTGTTGACACCTTGGTTGGCAAGACTCGCACATGGGAAGAAGACCATGGGATGACTTTCATGTATGACGGTGTTCCATTACTTGCCATGTTAGATGAATATGCAATGCTCAGGCATGAAAGGGAAGAAGAAAAGCGAAGGGTAAATGTTACTGCTATTCAGTAATTACTCTTTTGTCAACTAGTTAATTATCCAAACGCGCTGTTATTTTGGAATTTTGACAGGATCAGAAGAAATCCAGGAACAGCCAGTACCAGATCTGGAAACTGCATTTGGTTCAAGAGCAAGCCCTGCTCGACCTGTTAGTGGCACAAACAAGGTGGTGGGCCCACGTGCGAATGGAACTCCAACCAGACGGCTATCTTTGAATCAAAATGGAAGCAGGTCGGGGAAAAGGGACTCCATGAAGTCTGTTTCTCCTATGAACCATGCAAAAGAGGATGCTGCCTCACGCGTATCTGGTACCGATCCTGCTCCGACTACACCTTAGGCTCAGGAAATGAATAAAAGTGAAATATTGTAGGATCTTCTGTTATATTATAACCAGCTTTAGAGAGGTGTTGTCTTTGAACAATGAGTAGACATGGATTGACTTATTACTTCATTTACTTGTATCGGTATCTATTAGTTACTTTATCTAACCACGTTTTTGCTATTCGATTTTGCATAACACAAACCTAAACACTCAGTTCTCGAGTTTTCTATTAAAGTATAAGAAATGATATGATGAAATGAGGATAAGAAAGGATGGGATATTAGAAGAATGGACATGCGAATCTGTGTTCTTTAGATGCTCTTCATTTGTGTAACCTTTATAGTGCTCAGTAGGGGTGTAAACGAGCTGAGTCGATCTGAGTACTACCGAGCTCGAACTCGACTCGATTACTAAAACTCGAGCTCAGAGAGCTTTGGATTTCAAGCTCGAGCTCGGCTCGTCATCTCACACTTGAGCACAATCATATCTTAACATAGATATTGTCGGCAACCACCATACGGTCTATATACTCTCGTTTGTATTTTTTGGCAACTTATGTATTTTTTGGGCAACTTTTCCAAAAAATACAAAAGTTGCCCAACTATACCGGCAGGAACCATACAAGCAGGAACTACATACCTGCCAGCAGGAACCAACTATACTAACAGCAGAAATGAAATAACTTCTATTTTATACTTGGGAAACTTTTGTATTTTTTGGGCAACTTTTCCAAAAAATACAAAAGTTGCCCAAACAATACAAAAGTTACTTGGGCAACTTTTGTATTTTTTGGGCAACTTTTCCAAAAAATACAAAATTACAAAAGTTGCCCAACTCTACCAGCAGCAGGAACCAACTATACTAACAGGAGAAATGAAATAACTTCTATTTTAATAATTCATGTGGGTATACTTGGGCAACTTTTATATTTTTTGGGCAACTTTTCCAAAAAATACAAAAGTTGCCCAAACAATACAAAAGTTACTTGGCAACTTTTGTATTTTTTGGGCAACTTTTCTAAAAAATACAAAAGTTGCCCAACTATGCCAGCAGGAACCATACCACATACCCGCCAGCAGGAACCAACTATACTAATAGCAGAAATGAAATAACAGCAGGAACTAAACTCTGCTACCAGCAGGAACCAACTATACTAACAGCAGATTTCTTTTAGAAAAGTACGTAGCTTTCCTAAAGTGGCAAGTCTTCCCATGATCGACTAAACCATCTAGCTTGGAGACACCCCATTAATTATGTTACCACGTGATCGAATGCATGCATTGACCATTACTTCTTTTTGTATACGAATAAGAATAGTACAGTGTTAACTTAACCAAAACAGGTCTGAATGTCTAATAGATAATTGTACTGATTTTAGCTTATGTTTTGTACTCTTTCCATTGTGTTCTCAATCAATTAATGTGGTTTATAAATGTGGCCTAGGCGATTGCCTGATTTATGGGCAGGTTTGTACTTAATTCGACTGATTCACTCTCTTTATATCTTTAAACACAAGACTTGACTAACATCTTCAAACAATTACTGTTATGGAAAAGATAATACTAGTTTTGATCGCGTATTTAGACAAAAAGAAATGTTCTCTGAATTTTGAAGCAACATAGACACAAAAGAGATTTGCTAGAACCACGTAAAGTTTAGATAAATACTTCCACACAATGATGTATCATGACACCTGGACCACTTATTTACACATCATTGTCTGAGGTGGCTTTATTTATTTATTTATTTATTTTGTGTGGTTCTAGCATTTCTCGGCGTACACAAAATTACTGCATACGCAACTTGAAAATGGACAGTTTTATAGTAGGTAACTTTTTAACAAAATTCAAGTGCAGCAACATACATTTATCGTCGATGAGACCAACAATGAAAAAGTCAGTAGTTGATCAGTTAAGAGTGGTTGATAAACCAAGCACTTCCTACACAACATCACCACAGCAGAACCAATATTAGATAATAACAGATCGTCATGGCAACTAACAAACAAAAACCAAGACAAACAGAAGGCGCTCGTATTGATTTAAAAGGGAAAATTCTGGCAACTACTGGTTTGCCTTATCACGTTTTTTTTCTGTTTACAATGTAGTAAATACTAAGGGGCATATGTTCAGGATGCTTAATTTATAAAACTCACCAACATCTTTACATATGTTAGTTATATAACATATAGTATTTGATAGGGCACAAAACATCACTCTGATCCGCAGCAGAGCTCACAACAGATAAAGCAGCCCATAATTGACAAGCCAGTACATAACTGAGTGACAACAATTGCACATCGATCGTTGATCTTTGCTAAGACATTAATGCAGCAGACGCAACAGCACTTTCCACATAAATTTACACAACAATTGCCAGCTGCTCTCACAAACATTTCTGCCTGGTCCGGCAATTTTGGTTGAAATCCCGGAGGGATGTTCTCCATCGTTGCAATCAAGTTGCCAAAACCCACACCCAGCTGCTGCAAAACCTTTATCATTTCAGTTTTTTCAGTTATTTCCGTTTTTTTAGAGCTAGCTTCTTTTTTACCCTGCATTCATAATTCGGAAAATGAGTACTTTTGGCTCACCACACAGTTCTATCTTGAGAGAAATACTTGCACTATAATCACCAGAGGTCAGGCTGCAGTTTAAATTACGCATAATGATAACATAGATATGGGTAGTGAAAGCCGAAAATTGACAAATCTAAGGCAAAAATAGTTTACATGTTTTGTGGCAGATGATGATGCGGTAGCATGTGTATCTTGTACCGTCTCCAACAAGATCATACGAGTATACTCACTTACAACACCAGTCTGCATGCTCAGTTTTGCCACCTGTCAAAAAAAGATCGCAGAACAGCCAATTTTTATCACTTCTTAAAAGAATTTCACGAGAAAGTTATCAAAGCGAGGGAGTTTATTAAGACAAGCACTTAAGGTAGCCCAGTATATATAAGCAAAGTATATTGACCTTTTCCTCAAGCTTTTTATCTTGTGAAAACCATGCTTGTATCGTGTATTGCTCAATTTGTTGCTTCGCCAGGACCTGGTGACCAGAAGGAAATCAAATAAACAATGAGCCAACCCAAAGAAGGAAAAAGAAAACATAAGAAAAAAAAACAACAACAAAGATAAACCTAGTACAATAAGTGCAGTTCTGATATATACATGCCAATTGGTATAAATATTTACACACTAATATAATGAAAACCTCAAAGCATTTGTTCAGATGAGGTAGCTTTACCTTGTCAAGAGGTATGTCCTTTGGCCGCTGGACTTTCAGGTCAATGGTGAAGCTACTCATATCGGCACGGACCCCCCTTACTTTCAGAGTTTCCGGAAAACCACCCCTGTACTGCCCAAATAGTATTAATGGCCCTTCCGAACATACATCTGGTACAACTGATGGATAAACCTGATGAAACAGAAGACAATTACATTACATATCTAGATATATGTAGAAAAATATAAAGTACAATAAGATATTTATGTAAGAGAAATATGGATAAAGGATATTTAACTCAAGTCACAAATTTGTAAAGTTTATGACAAGGGAAACCTGAAATCATGAATATAGAATAAACCTAAGTTTCCATGAACACATAATGCGCGAGAAATGAAACCATACCTCAAGAGTATCAAGATCGTCTAGACCATCAATTTCAATGTTCAGCACAACCGTTGAAGCAGCTCTGGAAAACAAAGCTTCCATTTGAGCTACAACTGAATCTGATCAAATATACACATTTGCCAGTTTATCATTAGTAACTTCACAATAGCTGCCGCCATTTCATTAAATCAAACAACTTCTCAAACTCATTTCGCTTTTAAAACAAACAAGCTTTACGCATGAAATCTTTCCCTAGGTTGGAAAAAATGAACTACCTGCATCAGGCGCAGCATCAAAATGGCCCCTACCAATCATTGCAAGCATTCGCAAAAAGTATTGGTTGCAGAATGAACCTACAACAAATTACAAAAACAAGCTAATTACAACAATCTGTCATCAGAAAAATGTCCAGAATACTATAATGCAAAGTTGAACCTCCAGTTCACTACCAAAAAGCTTAATATTATTACTGCGTACTCATATCATATACATCAAGTACTGCAAGTCATCTTTCCCTAAATGAGAATGTGCACATACCAAGTCACTTTAAAAAAATCTATCCCATCCTGATTATATGGAGAGAGACACTAGTTGCGGGCTGATTATATGGTGCATTTAGTTAGAGCAAACATTTCCTAGTTTCCTATCTTAAATTTTATAGAAATTTGGAGGAACTCTTTATCTCCAGAAAAGAGTTGTAGAAAAAGCGTTCAAATAACGTTGTATTTTCCATTTTGAAGAAGGTAAGTGAGGGTTTTGGGTTACAAAGGAAATAAGGAAAACATAAAAAAAGTGTCGTTTAATTTTCTTTGATCAGTTAGGAAATATAAAATTTCAGTTTTGTGAATAATTAGTTGATAAAAAACCAATCTGAACGCGATTTCAGTTTTCATTATTTTGTACAAATATTTCTGTAGAAAACAGGGACGTTTCAACTAAAAGCACCCTAATGTTCCCTGTGAGATTGTAAGATGCAAGAGTAATAAAGCGTAGGAACTTGATGAAGATATTATTACCTATACCAAACGTGCAAATGCGTGGACAAACCTCTGATCCCTGACTTCTTAGTTGCTTTCTCATAACTTCACAAATTTGTCTTTCATCTTCAATGGCCCCATCGGTTATAAAAAAAATTATTGGAAGTGATTTCTTGCTCCCAGATAGCATTTCTATGGACTGGAAAACCATAAAATCTCAATGAATAAACTGACGCATTCGTCTGATCCATAAATAGATAGCATATGAAATTGAGATCCATTGAAAATATGTAAATTACACATAATGTAATTACATCTCATCTCTTAAAGTTATAGCCTCCAAAATCGTTTTAGAGGACCACAAATATTTTACTCCCAGATGTGTCCATACTCATTTGTTGTCGGGATGTCATGGAACATCTTACACTTTGTAACTGAAAAAAAGAAATAACCTGATTAAGAGCAGCCGACATGTTTGTGCCACCACCAGCAATGAAATTCATGCCAATCCAGTCGGTTGCTTTTTGAAGAGCTTCCTTTGTAGCCAACTCAAGAGTTGATGAATATAAGTAAGTTTGGTCATTAAATGCCATAACATTAAATGAATCCCCTTGATCCAGCTTTGACATTGCTGCAACAACCGCACTTTTTGTAGCTTCAATTGTCCTCCCCTTCATGCTTCCACTAATATCAACAACAAAAAGCACTTCCTTCCTGATCACCTTTTATATGAATAACAAGAATTAGCATCACAAAAGAACTGTTCTGTTCAAGCATCATTTCATCACACACGAAAGAGAATCATACATATTTGAAACCAACCTTTTTGCTGAGATCAGTCCCTGGGAATAAGTACAAAGAAAACATCTCCCTTTGGTCAACACTGAGCGATGATGGAGACTGCAAAATGACTCCACCAAATGCCTTGCTTTGAGGAACCTGAAACACGGTGCATGATTTTATAAGCTCAACCACAACATGTTCCGAAGAGATACAATCACTATCCAGTAGACTAGTATGATTCATATTTCACTTGATACAACTTATATCAAAATACATGTTGAGTCAACATGATATAATCTTACCGCGTATGTAAACACAAAATTAGTACTAAACTCTGCTACCAGCAGGAACCAACTATACTAATAGCAGATTTCTTTTGCAACTCTGTCTTTAATTTCAGAATGTCTTCTTGGGCCAAACGATTCTCATAATCCCTGATTGCTAGTTTCTCCTCTAGTGCTTCTTTTTCCTCTAGAAGGCTCTGTGGGTCGGCAACTAGTTCATGTAAACAAAGCATATAAGCCTTCCGTACACATACATTCGCAACTAAAATCATTATGGCTATCTAAAACAATAAGGATTATAATGACATCAACTATCAATTATTAACGTTAACAGAACTATCAAATTCTCAGATTTGAAGATGCACAAATTGAGCAGCCAAAATCTTTTGTATAACTCAAAGTCAACTGTCCTAAAATTCTAGCTTTATCCATTCAATTCTCTTTACCACATTAAAAATGAAAGGATTTCTTTTAGTGCTATCCATTCAACGGATAACAGACATTCTTAGAAAGTTCTATCTTTATAATGGAAAACTACTCCAAAAACCTAATCTAAGAATTCTTATAACATCGCTATTTTCTAATATCACATTATAACCACAAAGTTTACATGATTAGTAAACAACATGAACATTCAGTAAATTTACAACGATTAATCACACCAAACATCAAAACCACAACTGAACCGCGAACGTCCACAGAAAAACATCTAACGAATATAACGAATCTTGTCGAGTCTTATCGGGTTGACCCGATAACCCGATAACAATTTTTATTTAACCCGAAACCCGACCCGATAACGCTATCGGGTTATCGGGTCGGGTCAATTTGACCCGATTAAATTTTTTGACCCGATTAGACCCGACCCGATCGGGTTCGGGTTCGGGTCGGGTTGACCCGATCCGACAGACACCCCTAGTTGCTAGCCCACCAGCAACCTGTACTTTGAATATATTTGAGTTAAAACTAAAATATACACACCCTATTGTAATCCTCAAGCCAACTCTCTTCTTCACAAGCCGACATCCATTTCTCAACCTTGTCCAAAATATCTTTTCTACCGAGAGCCTCTTCTTTGGCTTTTACGATCTGATTATCCATGTCAGCTAGTAACTCAGTAGGCTCCACATTTCCAGAATCAATCAAAGCCAAAATTCTCTCCCTAGCAGCCTGTGTGTCAATCTCAACGTGTGCACGAGCAAATATTTCTTCAAGCTCACCTTGCCTTTTAAAAGCAATTTCTTTCATTTTGCTAGCTTTAAGCTGATCTAGCCTTTCCACTTCTGTCTCAGCCTTGACAGCAAATGAATACAATATCAAGAAATAAAAAGATTGGATTTTATGCTGCATTAATTTGACTCTTTAAAATTTAATCAAAGTTCATGTACCTGTTCAATCAAATCCAGAGCAAGTGCCCCTGGGACATTCACTTCATCCACTGAAGCCGGTATGTTACAAGTAACATGATTAAACAAGCTCTGTTCTTCTTCAGACGTATCCATCAAATTCCAGAGATCAGTTAGCTGTGTTGCTAAGTCTTGAAGCTGTAACACAATATCAATTCGAAATAACACAATATCAATTCGAAAATCGAAATCAAAAACCCCCCAACAAGTTACCGAAGAGTGGGTTTAAGCAAATAAAGTAGGGCCCACTTATCAGATCCATAAAAGTGAAACGTTCAGTTGGACAACCATGTGTTTTGCCAATCGTACTAAATTGATAATAGTGTCCATACCTTATCTACAAAGTGAAGATATAATAAAAACAACTTATTGTTGACAGGTGAAGACGGATCCTTATTCCCACTCAGAATCGAAAAACCCCGCATCCTTCATCTCAGAGTAGTAAGCAGTATCCAAGAGCAAATCTTCCTCCTAATATTAAAATCTCAGAGTAGTAAGCAGTATCCAAGGACATGGTAGTTTACGGCGGCGATGTGAGTGAGTGAAGTGAAGGGTGGTGTTTGGTTTGATTTGATTTTGGTGAGTGAATTGTGGGCGCGGAAATGCTTTTTATTTTGTTCCAGTCCTGGTTTTTAGTAGTAAGAGTAATATGTGAAATGACAAAAAAAACCATCTGTACAATATACGGTTGCCCAACAAATAAAAGTTGCCCAAAAAATACTGCTGTACAATACGTGAATATACGGTTGCCCTTGGGCTAAGGGGGGAATTTTTTGAGATCGGGACAGATACTCTTAGCACTTGGGCAATCGGGCTATTTTAGTAATTATCCCATTAAATTACAATTCGAATTAATAAACATATATATTTACCCTTTTAACCTTTCAATTTCAAATCTAACACTCATGACCCTTACCTTATATTTTTACATGATTAGTCCCTGATTATAACACCTTACAAAAATATCCCATGAGTTTTAAAAATTACAAAACACCCCCTTATGATTTATTTCTCAAATCGGTAAATACTTAAAATCATACAAACCCTAAAATAAATTCTACCAATCATTGATTCATCATTTATTAACCTTAAACATCATTTAAAAATCAGATTCTTGTACCAAATCCTAACCCTAGTCGATTTAGGGTTTTAGTTTAATTTTCTTATTTCTTTGTTTTTATAAAATCCGATTTAGAATAAAATCCCCAAAACACGATTTCGACTCCAATAAATCAAACCACTATTTTTCTCATGTTATATGAATCATATAGGACCTAGGAAAAATAATAACACACCCTGGAAAAATCGTATGAGCTATATGTCGAATTATTGTGTTTTTAGGTTTATAAATTCATTAATTCGTAAACGGCTTATAGATCATGAATGGCTTGTTTCTATCAGTTAATACGTGACTTATATGATATATGGAGTGTGAGAAAAATACTAGACCAGGTATAAATCTAGTAGAACAAGCTGAGCCAAAATATACTTCTCGGCTAGGACAAAAACGACAACAAAATTCCCCACGAGCTCAAACGCGACCAATAAACCTTGGGATCATTTTTCACAGATCATACATGATGTGAGGAACATAGGAAAAATAGGGAACGAATTTTACAAGGACCGAATGAATTAAAATGGAATTATTACCTTTCGTGTGATCTAGAATAAGAAATTCGACAATAATTAATCCAGGCCTCCACAAATCGAAACACTATTTTTCTAGGCTTCTTGGGACGTGTATGAACACAGGAAAAATGCTATCTTACTTCCAGAAATTCGCAAGAGCAAGGAGAGAATTATTTGATGATTTAGGGTTTTTGGTTTAGAGAAAATAGGAGAAACAAATATACAAAATATATGGAATTGATAGGTACCGAGTCTTGGGGTGGGGGGGGGGGGCTTGGAATTCGGCCTAATCAAGTTAAAGAATCAGATTTTGAATTTTTATATCTTTTCCTTAATTATTTCTATGTATATCTTAATTTTAAATAAATTTTAAAAACATAATAATTAATTTTATGTAATACCGATTTTTATAAATACTATTAGGTAGTGAAACATCATTTTGGACATGTAAAAAAAATAATCTCATGACTTGTCTAAATTTATTTTATATGATAGGTAATTTATTTCATGAGTTTTGAATTAATTCCATGCTTAATATAACTTTTAATTAAATTTTAAGGTTGTAAGGGCATTTTGGTCATTTTACATGTTCTAGATTTTCAGGTATTACAGTTCATAATGCAAAGGATAAAGTGGAAGAATTTGCTTTTGTGGGAGCCTCTCATCAGGTACAACATTGTCAATTTGGGTGTCATGAATTGTACTTGAACCTTAGGAGAGAGTTTGATGAAATGGAGCCTGAATATAATAAATTGTTTGTAGATATTCAAGCATATAAAAAGGCTCTTAAAACTGTGGAAAAACAAAAGGCTTGGCATGAAGCTAATCAGCTTGCATATGAACAAAAGATAAGGGTTTTGGAAAGAGACTTAGAAAACTCCAATAACTGTCTAAAACATTCTGAAAGAGAATATGCTAAGTTGAAATTAGAAAATCAGGATTTAAAGGCTAAACTGGATAGTGAAGTGGCTAGGATAAATTCATGGCAACAATCTGAAAAATATCTTGTTAACTATGGTAATCAGTCAGGTTGGCGTAAGAAAGGGTTGGGATTTAATGTTGGGGATTATCACCCTAGAATATTTGACCCTACTCCTAAGGAAGTTGATTATAAAATTCCTGTTAAGTTTGTTAAGGAAGGAGGGATGAATGCAGTTCCTCCACCTATAAGAGGTATTTTCAAGCCTGTCCCTATTCACTCAGCCCTTGATCTTGACTCAGATGAATCGCACATGACATATGGGAAAAAGTCAAATGACTTAACTGATTCTGAGTGTAAGTCTGATGACTTTGTTTCTTGTTCCAAAAGTAACAAGTCCTATGAATCTAAGTCCACAGGTTATACCTCATGTGATTCAAATGACAGGTCAACTTCACCCAAGTCTCATGACTTCACTTCTGGAGCTACTAATGATAAATCTATTTCTAAAATAGCTTCCCCTGACAACAGCTCTCTTAACTCTGTCAAAAACAACGTTGTCTCTAGTTCCAGTAGTGATAATTTTGTCTGTAATAAGAAAAGTTCTGGTAAGATCAAGGCTGTTAGGAAGAAGACATGTTTTGTGTGTGGTAGTCAATATCATCTCATTAAAGATTGTGACTATCATGAGAAGAGAATGAAGATGAATGGTGGGCAACAACAGACCAGGTCGTTGTGGAAAAATGTTAAACAAATTCTTCCATATGTTCCACAAGCAGCAGGAATGAACCCTTATAGAGCTCCCTTTCCTGCTGATAGACCTGTTCCTGCAGTTATGCCTGTTGCTGCTGATAGTCAGGGAACCATTCCTGCTGGTGCTTCTTCATCCTTTCAGAGGGATTTCAGGCCTGTTTATTATAATCCAATCTTTGGAGGGGGAATGGCTTACTCTCCATGGTATCCTTGGTAATTGTCCAGTTTGGCTGATCATGTTGTTGTATTCTTGTTTGCTGGTTTTGAGGGGAGGCATTAGCCTAAGGGGAGGCTAATGCTTGTAATTTTGTCTTGTTTTTCATTCATTTATGTTTTATGTTTTGTGTTTCTCTAATTTTGTTTTGCAGGTTTTTAGTGTCTTTTGTTAGCTAACTATGTTTTGCAGCTCTCAATTTCTCAATGCTTGGAATTAAAACTAAAGACAGTAATTTCCATTCATCATGATTAAGATGAGTACATTCAGTTACAAATCACAAAAGCTACATATCAACATCATACCAACCTTCAAACATCACTCGACCTAAACCCTGCCACCTATTCCATCTTCCCTTTTCCCTTACCCATATAATCAGGCATGAACCTCCTACCCCTCTGACGACTAATTTCTTCATACACATGGGGGGCTGGAAGTGCCAACACCACTGGGAGTGGCTGTCTTGGTTCAGGGGATGGAGTTGAAGAGCTTGGGGTAGTTTGCCTCTGATGTGTTCTGGGGCGTAACCTTGCAGTTGGTTGGCTTGGCTGTGGAGTAGGGTGGCTTGATTGTGGAGTTGGCTGGCTTGGCTGAGGAGTTGGTCTGATGGGATGCTTTCTTTGTCTTGGATCTTGGCTTTCACGTTGTCGATTGTCTTGACTTCGAGGGTTAGGTTTTTCACAGCTAGAGTCTTCACGAAGATCTGCATTACCTTTTGGTACCGGTACTTTGTAGAAGGTAGCAATTGTCCTTTCCATCTCTTCAGCAAGCAGAGCCACAGTTTTCTTCATCTCTTCTCTTAGCTTATCTGTAATGGGAAAATTGGGAGGATATGTCTCCCATTCACCCTGATAATAAGTCAAGGACTTCAACTCTGATGATCCTTCATCATCAGAGCTAGAGTACTCAAATGACGAAGGAGTAGATGGAAGAGGATCAGATAAATCCTCCTCAACCTTGGCCTTACCTTTGTTTTGAGAAGATGATGCAGTTTGGGGAAAGTAATTTTCCCACCCTGAGTCATTGGAGGAGGAAGAATCTGATGAGATTTCGATGATTGGAATTTTGGATGAACTCATGATTCTCTTTGGTTTGAAGATTTAATGAAGTTATTGTGATAATGAAAGTAATTGACCTGGGAAAAAGGGCTTTTATATTAAGAAGGTGATTAGTGCAAATTTATTGTTGGTTGGTGTTGGGATTTAATTCAGGCGAGTTATTCCTAATGACTGGTTTTGGAAGGTTGACTTTGGTCAAACCACTTCATTGCTGCCGATTGGTCAAACCATTTCAATTGCTGCCGATTGACCATATGTTACTACCGTTTGACTAATGGTTCCTGCTGACTATATTAAATTTTGGGAAAGTTTGCTTAGTCAATTGGTCAATGATACATGCGCGGAATTGCAGCAATTTAAATTGATATATTTGGCAACCCAACCTAAAATTGCACTTCTCTCATCTCAATTTCTCAAAATCCTTTCAAACCCTAATTCATTATTTTTCTCATTTCGAACCCTAGATCATTCATCCAACACAATGACAACACTTCGCTACAAGGATGATCACAACAAGGTTGCTTACTTAGATTCGTCTTCTAGAAGTGATGGTTATGATGAGGTGTTAGCTTTTCTTCGTGGGTCATCTATTCAGTATGCACTCACTCATTGTCCTGTAACGGTGTATGATTCGCTGATTAAGCAGTTTTGGGCAACAGCTAAGGTTAGACACATTGTGGGAAGGGAGGACGACATTGTTGCCACCATTGATGAGCACGAAGTCATTATTACAGAGGGGTTGATTCGGGTACAGCTTCGATTTCCTGAGGAGCATGGGGAATATGATCTTTCCAGGCAAGAAATCAATGATGGTATGGCTGCTATAGGTTATCCTGTCACTGGTAGTTGTACATTTTTTAAAAATAAGCTGTCTCCTCAATGGAGATTTCTTGTTCATACGTTACTCCAGTGTATGAGTATAAAGACTGGTGGTTGGGACCAATGTCCTAGTCCCATTGCGTCTGGTAGAGCTGAGGATGCTGCTGATCTCACTTCTATGTCCCAGTTACTTGACAGGTCTATGCAGAAAATTGAAGCATTGGAGTCAGAGCTTATAGAAACCAAAAGAAGTTTTAGTGAGAAGGTGGAAAATTTGGAAAAGGAGCTCAAGGACACTAAAGAAACTTTTGGTGAGATTATTCAAAAGCTAAATGAAAGGATCAGCTCTTTAGAAGCTCAACATCCTCAGAAGAAAAGAAGGGTTGTACTTTCTGAGTCTGAGGAAGATCAGGATGATATGTCATTTGATGGGCTAAATGTGCTGGCTTCTGTTTCTCTTGATAGTGCACACACTGAAGTGCCTACCTCTTCTGAGCAGACTACAACTACTCAACCTCAGGCTTTCACCAAAACAAGGACCAAGCAGCCCTCAAGAGTGTCAGCTTTTGAGAAGTTTCAATCCACCATTGCTGCTGATGTCTCTGGTGTTGTCTCTGATGTTCCTGCTGAAGTTGGTAGGGTTTCCTCTGATCCTAAGGTTCCTGATAACTCTGCTGGTAGTGATACCATTCCCCCTGCTGCAACACAAGATGATGATGAGATAGCTAGACAGATCCAAGCACAGGAAATTGCTGATGCACAAGCTAGACTAGCTCAGGTTGCTCAAGATGAGGAGCTTGCAAGGAAAATGTGTGCTGATGAGAGGAACATTGCTGGGATTATGAATAGCACATGCTCAGAAGATCTTACTTCAGAAGAGTTCAGTGAGCAAGTTGAATACTTGTTGGCTTCTGATATGATCATTAGAGCTCATGGGTTTATGATTCTTCAAAATTCAGAGTTGGGTATGGATGAAAAGTCAGATCAACTCAAGGCATTTATCTTAAAGACTCATAGAGCATCCACTTGGAATGACTTGATGAATAGGATAAGTCAAAGGCAAAAGTCTGGTTATAAGATGCCTACAGACAAAGATAATGTCAAGTTTATGAAGGACTATCTGAAGAATCAGGCTAACTACAAGCTCAGTGACTTCAAAAGTTGGACTGATGCTGCCATTCAAAAGCTGTTTCTTGATACCTATGCAAGGATAAATTCTTCAGTCAAGACAGACATTTCACAAAGCAAGAAAAGAGAGTCTTCCTCTTTAGAGTCTGATGTTGCAAAGAAAATGAAGTCTGGAGAAACATTGGCTGGTGGATCTTCCTTTATTCCTACTGAAGGTTCTCAGGATACCACATTCATTTCACCAATTCCTTATGTAGATGCATCTGGTGCACCACAAGAAGGTCCTATTTCTGATGGTATTCCTGCTGCTCATGATTCTGTTTCTGCTGAACCATCTTTCTCAGTTCCTATTCTACAATATGGTCTAAGGACAAGGCAGAAGAGTCACACTCACCACCCTCCTTCTAGGAATATTTCTGAAGTGGATACTCAAGAATTGATTAGGGTTGACTCAGATAGTGATTCAGAAGGTGATTCCATTCATTCTTGGGGTCATATTGCTCATTGGGAGATTAGGTCTACTCCTGAAGGTGAAGTCAATGTTTGGTTTTCCCTTGATGGGACAGTCAAATTCTTTACCTTTCTGAGGGAGCTCTTGAATAAGGTAGAGAGGAAAGATTTGGAGAATCTTTATAAGATAGTGGATAATCACTATCAAACTCATACTCCTACTGGGATTGGCCTAATGCTTTGGGGAGATTTACAAGTTTTAATGAATTCATTGGAAGGTGAAAAGGCTAAATTAGTGTGGGGTAATCAATCATCCTGGAGAGTATTTTCTTGGAGGTTATATCCTTCTTCCAATGTTCATGTAGTAGAGCTCATTTCTGGCAAGATCCTGTCTATGTTTGTGGATGTCACTTATCCTTTATCTGAGGGACTTATGAAGAGAATGCTCACACAGAAGGTCCGAGTTCCCAAGCATACTATTGGAAATGATTTAACCACAGCTGAACAGTTGGTCAAATTCATCAAAGATCAACTTGCAGCTGCTAAGGGTTCATCCACTTGATCAGGTTTCTTGTTGTTGTTGTATATCTTTCTTTCTTTCTTATCTTTTCTTATTTTCTTTCTTTTTCTTTTGGTTTGTTTCTGATTTCTTTTAGTTCAAAAAAAAAATTATATTTTGTGTGCTAATAAGTTGGTTTTGAGCAACACCTTGCAGGTACAGTGTTGGTGTTTACACCTACACAACAAATGGTATTCAACTCACCATGTCTCACAGACAAGAAAGAGTTGACTCACCATGAGGGTACGGCTCTGGTGTGATAATCAAATCCGTTGATAGCTGTAATAGCTTGCTCAAAGCTATAGGGTACTTCAACTCACCCATGGTTCATTCCTGAGAGTTGAAATGGTTCTCAATTCACCATGGATGTAACCCTTTATGGGATCCAAAGAATTGGCTAGTCCACAAAAGTATGGTTTGTGGTAAAGACATTTGGTATCCATATTTGGTATTCAATTCACCAAGGTTCAGTTGAAACCAAAGAATTGGCTAGTCCTGAGCAAACGGCTACAGGTAAAGACAACTCAAATCCGTTTATAGTTGCTGGTTTACTCAAAATCAGATGGTTATCAATGTACCATGGTCTTACACACCTAAACATTGGCTACTCCAGTAGTGATGGCTATTGGTAAAGAGACATCAAATCCATTAATTTTCAATGATTCACCTCTCACAGGAGTTAACACACCTGGATGTGATGAGAATAGTATGAAACTTAAAGTGATTTGATGTACATATTGTCATAGTAGCAGTCAAGATCGAGAATGACATGGTGACCAGCTTAAATTTTATTTTGAAGACAATTTCCTATTGCTGCTGAACTATCGAAGTTGCTGCTGGAAGTTTCAAGTGTTACTGCTGGTTACTTACTGATGCTGCTGCTGGTCTAATCCTCTCCCTATGAACTTTCAGAGTAGAGTGCACGCTTAGGGAATCTTTTCGGAAATAAGCTATTTCCTCAAGATTAGGGGAGGATTGTTGGGAATTTCAGAAATAAACTATTTCTTGTTGCTGCCGATAGTGAAAGTTGGTTCCTGCCGATAGTGTTGGTTCCTGCCGAAGCTCATTGCTGCTGATAGTTATATTTTGTTTCTGCTGATAGTGTTTGTTGCTGCGGATATTATTGTTAGTTATCCGTATGTTTAGTATGTTTATTTTTAGAAGAGATCATGTTTATCTCTTTACACGTTTTCTTGTAGGACGGGTTAGGGTTAGGGTTTCTTATCATTATAAAAGAAACACCCCGTCTATGAGTTTGACACACCTTGGTAACTTAACAATCTTCAATAAAAATTATCTTTTAGTTCATTATACGATCCATAGAGGATCATTGTCTTAGTTCTTTTCTTTTCTCATTCGTATTCAGAGATTCTCTTGTAGTGTGCTTGTGATTACATAGGCATCCTACCGATCCATATAGGCTCAAAGATCTAGCAGGTGTGTTAGATTCAACATTATTCCCCTTCACAAGCCGCATCACAGCTTGTTGTATGCTGCTGGGCTTAGTTCTGTTTGGAAGTACGCCGGACATAAGTGTGTCTTGAAGGGTCCGGGGGGGGGGAACGGTAATATGCCCTCTTATGCATTTTGTTCGTCCCTTTTATAACTAACCTCTTCTATCTTATGTTGTTTTCCTTTTTGTTTTTGTGATGCAGTTGTTACCATGTCTGAATTTCTGCATTTTTCAAACTTCGAGGGGTGCAAGGTTTCGGCTGGGCAACCCTTGGCCGAGGGGGAGGAACACGTGACTTACACCACCCCCCAGTTGAGAATGCTGAGGAAATTCCTTCTAAGTCAAAGTTTATGAAGGTGGTCGAGAGGCCTTGTGAGTTGGTTGTCGCTACTAGAAAAAGAAAGGAAGATATGGCCGCAGCTAAGGCGGCTGCCGAAGGGCAGGGGCAGTCCAAGAAAAAGTGTGCTGCTGATGAAGCGAAAAGTGTACCGCTTTTAAGGGGTCATTTAAGCCCGAAATCGTATTTATTTGATCAAATATTGCCCTAAATCGTTCCTTTTGTCAT
The DNA here is from genome assembly GCA_021014915.2 of Artemisia tridentata subsp. tridentata. Classification (NCBI taxonomy): domain Eukaryota; kingdom Viridiplantae; phylum Streptophyta; class Magnoliopsida; order Asterales; family Asteraceae; genus Artemisia; species Artemisia tridentata. Next base: position 444,096,348 of record CP139509.1, on the reverse strand, counting down.
TTTAGGTACTTTTGAGGAGAAATCTGGAATAGGAGGCATTTTGGACGTTTTTGGAGCATTAAAGTGAAGAAAACGGCAAAGTCTCAAAAATCGGCTAAAAGTTACTCTTGACGGCGTCACAATTTATACTGGACGGCGTCATGCCTTGGCAAGAAAAGTTGGACGTGAAATTTACTCATGACGGGCCAGTGAAAATAGCATGTGAATTCTGACGGCGTCACGCTTTAACTTGATCAAGGGCGTCACGGCTTAAATCATAAGGGGACGGCGTCACGTTCATGGTTAGACGGCGTCAAGCCTTGATAAGCCAGAATGGATTTTTGAAGAGCTAAAGAGGGACGGCGTCAAGAAGGTCATCCGGGAACCCTAAAAGCGGCGAGGTGACGGCGTCACACTCCATAAGGTGACGCCGTCAGATCCAAAAATCTATATATAGTTTTCTAATTTTTTGTCATTAGAGAGAGCTTAGTGTGTGGAATTTTGGGAGAAAACCCTAAGACGATTTTAGCTACTTTTTCAGGGCTTTTTGCCTTGAGATCTTCCATGTTTCATTGAAAGATAAGTTATCAATTAATCATTCAATATGTCTATGTGTTGTTTGATTCTATCTTATTCTTGTCTTTTGTTTAACATGTTAGGCTAAATTTATCTTGTGTTTGCTTAGATCTAATGAAACCTAGCTATTGATTATTGGTTGTTAGTGTGTTATTAGTTGTATTGGATGATTGTTTATCTATGTTAGGCTTAAGAAAACTGGCTAACTTCCTATTCGGTAACTTGCTTGAACGTCTTAAGAAACATGAACCAAATGCGTACTAAAGGTTTTTATGGTTGTATTTAATGCACAAGCGAATTCTAGTGATCCCATGTTAGGAGCTTCCTAGCCGGCTCGACATAGGAGTGAAGTAGGAGCTTGTAGAGTTGGGGAAGTAAGTACGCCACCCCACGAATGGTATTAAGGAATACACCCGTCATCCACGCAACTAATACACACTAATTAACCGGTAAAAGATAGTTAGGGAGTAAGGAAATCTAAGTAAACACATTTCTCTACACATAAGTTTCTCACCACATTTTCATTTTTGTTATTTTATTTTATTTGCATTCGTAGTAATTTGGGTTAGTTGACTAGCAACTAATTCCGCCCACTCTATCAAAACCGAGATTTTACTTGCTTTCATAAAAATATAAAAACATAAAAAAGAATCTTCCTCAACCCTTAGACCTAATTAGAGTAGTCTTTCATACCTAACGAACACTATTCCCTGTGGAGAACGATCAATCCCCCGTACTTACCACTACACTATACTACATCGGTCAGGTACACTGCCTGGTGGGGTTGTAAGCCTCTTGAGATCCCTCGAGAGGTAAAACCTGTTGTAAGGTTACAAAACCACGCAATCAAGTTTTTGGCGCCGCTGCCGGGGAATAGTTATTGTTTAGGTTGAATTTTTATTTCTATTAGGTCTACTCACTAGATTCCTTTCTAGTGAGATTTTTATTTTATTTTTCTAGATTTTCTTTAGTCTATCTATTTTCTTCGTGTCTTTGTTCGTAACCATACCATCCGACATCATGGAAGATGGTAATATCCTTAACCCCAACAACCCACCACCACAACAACCACAACCACCTCCTAGAGCCCGTACTTTAGGAGAGTATTCCCGTCCTAGCCACCATGGCTATCGAAACACCATTGAGCTCACTCAAGGAGCCAATATCACACCCTTGCGATCCGACACCATCCGGTTGGTGCAAAGCGGATGCGCATTCCATGGGCTTCGTTCTGAAGATCCTAATCAACATCTCAAGGACTTTCTTAAAATCGTTGATTCTATAGACCTTGATGTTGCCACTCGAGAGACGACCCGATTGCGTCTCTTCCAATTCTCTTTGCGGGACCAAGCTAGTCAGTGGCTAGAACGTCAACCCGCAGGATCCATCACCTCTTGGGATGATCTCACCACTCGTTTCCTTGCTCAGTTTTTCCCACCGGGAAGAACTACCAAGCTAAGGAATGATATCTTGATGTTCCAACAACGTCAAGGCGAAACTCTCTACGAGGCATGGACTCGATTCAAGGACTTACTCCAAAAAGTCCCTCACCATGGCATAGAACTTTGGCTCCAAGTCCAAATCTTCTATGACCATATCAATCTCTCCACGAGGCAAACCATTGACCAAGCGGCCGGTGGCAAGCTACGTGATCTAAGTGCGGAACAATCGTGGGCTCTCCTAGAGGATCTTGCTCTTTATGACAACGAAAGTTGGAGTGATCCCCGTGATTTGAATAAAACGGTCAAGGCAATATCTTTGCCTTCGAATAATTCAAGCACTTCCGACCGTAGGATCATAGAACTTGAAGACCAAGTCAAGTTTCTCATGAAATCCTACGAGGCTCCTAAACCTTCAAGCCAAGTGAACAAAATCACTTCTTCATGTGAATTATGTAGTGGTCCCCACGACACTCGTGATTGCATGGAACTCCCCGAACAAGCTTTTGTGGACTACGCATCCTCGCGTACCGACGGAGCGGGAGACAAGTGGTACACTTTCAAACCCGAGCCAAACCATTACGGTGATTCATACAACCCCTCATGGAAAAATCACCCGAACCTTAGGTGGAAACAAAACCAAAACTCACAACAAACCAATTCTTCCAACCCACCTAATCGTTTCCAATCAAGCGGTTCCTACTCGAACCGTACTTTCAACAACAATCCTTCCGGCAATGGTAGTACCAATAACTTTGAAGGATTGATGTCTCAATTTATGGCATCTCAAGAAGCTCGTTTAGCCAAGTTTGAAGCCGAATTCAAACAACAACAAACGGAGATGACCAATAAAATTGACAACTTGTTGAAAGCTCTCCATAACCAAGTGTTATCACCTCCACATAAGGACGCTAGGAACACAAATAGCGGACCCCAAGTAAAAGACCCCTCTTCATCCAAACACGTCCACTTTGTCAACATTGTCACTATTAAACCAATTGATAGGAATGAGGATAATAGTGAACCTAAGGATGAGGATAAGAAAGTCGAGGTTGATAAGGAAGTTAGGACAAGTGAGATTGAAGAAGTAGATGATGATGAGGACTACTTCAATAGGCTACCCACTAAGGAAGAGCGCGCATATCATACAAACTTATTCGATGACCCCGAGGCACCATACTTCCTAGGTAGACCAATCATAGAAATAGGCGACCCTTCTAATCTCAACATACCATGCAACATCGGACATTTGCATGTGTGGAAAGCTTACATCGACCTTAGATCGCCCATAAACATCATGACTAGAGCCCACTACAACTTGATAATGAAAAATCAACTTGGGTATAGGATGCTCCCTGACAAGGGTTGGATGAGTAACTTCACGGGAAGAGTTAAGGGATTACCGGTTTATGTAGGAAACTTCACCTATGTCACCGACTTTATAATTGTAGAAGATATCCGCCCAATAGTCGATGCATCCCTAACTCAAGTGATTTTTGGAAAACCATTTGTTGAGGTCTCTAGAATGACTTATGAACCTTCCTTAGGGATAGTTAGATTTAAGGATGAGACCGATGAAGTAAGCTACCAAATGCCATATAAGATAGAACAATTCCAACACTTGTCAAATGTTGAGAAGGAGCTCAAGCAAGCGGTCTACTATAGGAATGATGAGGATAGAAGTAAAGGAGTAGACTATGTTATGGAAAGGATATTCGGTTTCTACAAGGATTGTTTGAAATTAGGACCGGAATATAAAACCGGGAAGGAGAATGGCCTAGGAACCGTGACCGATGATGGAGTCACGTAATGTACGTGACTTTGAGTCTAGCTACAAGACTCGTTAATAAAGAAAAGCGCTTCTTGGGAGGCAACCCAAGCTTTATTTGCTTTATTTGCTTTGTGTGTTTATTTATTTGTTTGTTTGATTTTATTTTCCGTATGTGTGTTTAATTTTTATTATTATTGATTCATGTTAAAAACTAATTTGTGAAAATGCTTTATGTTGTTTTTAACTTCGTCTTAACTACATATAAAGGTATTTTGCAAAAGATAAGTGTAAGGGAAATCTAAATCGGTTTATTAGAACACAAATGAACATGAATCGTAATAATAATAAATTAGCATACATATTCGTATTTGTTTGAGTCAAATGCTTGTATCGAGTCATAATGATGTTTTGCAGGATTTCCAGGAAGTAAGGTAAAGGTTTTTCCAGAAATTTTCCGGAAACTAAAAATGAAAATTTTTGTCAGGTCATTTCTGACGGCGTCAGGGGTTATAACCTGACGGCGTCAGATTTAATTTCCAGAAATTTTTGAAAGTTTTGTTTTCATAAAAAGTTTTTATTAAATCTCCAACTTATAATCTCCAGGAATCTGCAAAATTATCATTCTACAAGCATTATATCCTTATATATAGATTTTTCCCGCCGATGTTATGCAGGTTTTCGTGTTTGTTTTCTCAGGTTTAACAGGTTATTTTGGACAAGGAGATGTTTTTGGAATCAAGCTTATGGCGATGCATTAGTCATGGAGCTTCAACATTCTCTTTGGAAGAAGATTTAACCGTGTAATTTCATTATCCACCGAGCGAATCAGGGGAGTATTTGATTTCATTCTTTTACTTTTATGCTTTTACATCTTGTTACTTGAACATTGGGGACAATGTTCATCTTAAGTGTAAGGGAGGGTAAAAGTACGATTTTAGAGAATACAATTACGCTTGATTTTTGTTTGTTTAATAATAGACGTGTAATAAAGCTGAGATAAACACCTGTTAGGGTAATTTTAGTGCCAAATTTAAAATTTTTTACAACATATAGGAGTGAAACTTTGATCTTAATGAGCGTCTCACGGATAGGAGTTATATGACTAGCACAAAAAAAACCGTACCACTAAAAAAATTTTCCACCCCCAAATATGTGAGGTTCGCCCCTAGAATTGGTAGGAAAAGCATTTATGTTATGATGTGTGTACCGGTAGCACTTAGATTCTAGAACTTGCGTTAGGACCATTCCAAGGCCACAAGTGAGACTACATTCGTGTAGTTAGATTTACTACATGATAAGAGGCATTAGGATTAACCCATTGTTTTACACCTGTGTTTTTGTTATAATTACGTTGGCTACATTGGTCAAGTAATTCTCCCACACCCTTTGCGTTGTACTCATTTTTAGTACACGATACCCCTAGTACACCCCTCAGAGCCTATCTTTTCGTTTCGACCTTTAAGCATTTTACTTAAAGGAAGAATTTGTTACACCCCACTAAAATGTACACCCAAATCGCCTTAGCCTACCTTGTATGCACTCATTTTTAGTGCATTATTGTGACAACATTTGTTTAAACCCAAGTTAATTATCTAGTTGATTACATGGTTGCTAAGTCGAGTCATATCCTTGTACATATTGTTTTGGGACGATTGGGACTCATGGGTAAAGTACTAGTGTAATGGAGTAATGGGGAAGAACATCATTTATTACCCCCATATGTGCTAAATGTTTTAAAAGTACTCCAAGTTTTTCAATTATCTTAATTCGAGTCATTAGATTAGTATTTGTAAAGTTATGTAAAAGTTCAAGTGTAAGGGGAATGCAACGCCCCTATGATGTATTATTTTGGATGGTAGGGTAAAAGTGTATGCAAAAAAAAAAAAAAAAAAAAAAAAAAAAAAAAAAAAAAAAAAAAAAAAAAAATCAAGAAAAAAAAAAAAATGAGAAAAAGAAAAATAGAAAAAAAACATACGGACTACCATCCCGTTTTATTTTATGTTTATTTTATGTTTTTGTTATTTTGTTATTTCGTTTCTAGCTTAAGATCGAGTCTAGTCTTGGCTTAGCAACATTGTATAGTACATGTAATTGATCAAGATTTTTAACTCGCCACCAGAAAAATATCCTTTATCCAACAAAACCGTGTTTTCCTTTTCCCTACACCTAACATTATAACCCATTTAAAAGCCCTCTTTGATAGTTTATCTTTGGTGCTTACGCCTAGTGGAGGAGGTTTTCGATCCTTTCCCAAGCCTATGGTAATCTATTTGCTATGACAGGTAGTGAGAGATATTATCCGTTTTCATTTATGAGATTTATTTTGATGACACTTGAGAGATGTGAGTATCTAAACACTACTTGTGAGGTGCTAGTTTATAATCTCCGTGCTTATTATGATTGAAGTGGAACGATTATTTGTTGTAATTACTTTTATGTTTGCATTAAATGACCCCTAACTTGTATTTTAATTAGAATAAAAGCACATTTGCTTGAGGACAAGCAAATCTCAAGTGTAAGGGTATTTGATGAAGCGAAAAGTGTACCGCTTTTAAGGGGTCATTTAAGCCCGAAATCGTATTTATTTGATCAAATATTGCCCTAAATCGTTCCTTTTGTCATTTTAGGTACTTTTGAGGAGAAATCTGGAATAGGAGGCATTTTGGACGTTTTTGGAGCATTAAAGTGAAGAAAACGGCAAAGTCTCAAAAATCGGCTAAAAGTTACTCTTGACGGCGTCACAATTTATACTGGACGGCGTCATGCCTTGGCAAGAAAAGTTGGACGTGAAATTTACTCATGACGGGCCAGTGAAAATAGCATGTGAATTCTGACGGCGTCACGCTTTAACTTGATCAAGGGCGTCACGGCTTAAATCATAAGGGGACGGCGTCACGTTCATGGTTAGACGGCGTCAAGCCTTGATAAGCCAGAATGGATTTTTGAAGAGCTAAAGAGGGACGGCGTCAAGAAGGTCATCCGGGAACCCTAAAAGCGGCGAGGTGACGGCGTCACACTCCATAAGGTGACGCCGTCAGATCCAAAAATCTATATATAGTTTTCTAATTTTTTGTCATTAGAGAGAGCTTAGTGTGTGGAATTTTGGGAGAAAACCCTAAGACGATTTTAGCTACTTTTTCAGGGCTTTTTGCCTTGAGATCTTCCATGTTTCATTGAAAGATAAGTTATCAATTAATCATTCAATATGTCTATGTGTTGTTTGATTCTATCTTATTCTTGTCTTTTGTTTAACATGTTAGGCTAAATTTATCTTGTGTTTGCTTAGATCTAATGAAACCTAGCTATTGATTATTGGTTGTTAGTGTGTTATTAGTTGTATTGGATGATTGTTTATCTATGTTAGGCTTAAGAAAACTGGCTAACTTCCTATTCGGTAACTTGCTTGAACGTCTTAAGAAACATGAACCAAATGCGTACTAAAGGTTTTTATGGTTGTATTTAATGCACAAGCGAATTCTAGTGATCCCATGTTAGGAGCTTCCTAGCCGGCTCGACATAGGAGTGAAGTAGGAGCTTGTAGAGTTGGGGAAGTAAGTACGCCACCCCACGAATGGTATTAAGGAATACACCCGTCATCCACGCAACTAATACACACTAATTAACCGGTAAAAGATAGTTAGGGAGTAAGGAAATCTAAGTAAACACATTTCTCTACACATAAGTTTCTCACCACATTTTCATTTTTGTTATTTTATTTTATTTGCATTCGTAGTAATTTGGGTTAGTTGACTAGCAACTAATTCCGCCCACTCTATCAAAACCGAGATTTTACTTGCTTTCATAAAAATATAAAAACATAAAAAAGAATCTTCCTCAACCCTTAGACCTAATTAGAGTAGTCTTTCATACCTAACGAACACTATTCCCTGTGGAGAACGATCAATCCCCCGTACTTACCACTACACTATACTACATCGGTCAGGTACACTGCCTGGTGGGGTTGTAAGCCTCTTGAGATCCCTCGAGAGGTAAAACCTGTTGTAAGGTTACAAAACCACGCAATCAGCTGCTGGAGAGGGGTCTCGTGCGGCAAGGAAGAAAAAATGCGTCGAATAATCGCCTGATCATGAGTTGAGTTCTACACACATCTCTTCTCCAAACCCGATCAGCCAGGCCAGACCTGTTCATATTCTGACTGACTCTTCTCATCACGAAGAAGAGACAAATGCCGAGCGGCTGGTTTCCCTTCGTCGTCAGAGTGATGAATTTGAGTCACCCTTGTTGGAGAATACTGCCCATCGTTCTCCTTCCGTGGATCTTAACATAAATAAAGAAGGGAATACTGCCTTATCTATTCCGCCCCCAAGCCCCTCGTCCGTGCATTCAGGTTTGTTTCGAATGACTTGTTTGTTGTATTTGTACAAGTATTTGCTTTATTTGAACGTTTTCTCTGCCTTTCAGCCCGTGCTTTCGGAGCTCAGGAATGGTCTCTTGCTTTTTCGTCTGGTCATGTGGGTGAAGGAGAGGGTGAGTTTTTTTTCTTTTGTTTCTTTCCTTTACCCTTTTTATCTTACTTTCGTATTGTCCGCGATTCCCCAGGTACCTCCGGCGATCGCTTTGGCGATCGGCCCTTCACTCCCCAATGGGGGTTGACCGAGGGCTCGAGAATGAACAACACTGCCGACTGCCAGGACATGCTCAAGAATTTATTCACCCCTGCTGACTATGAGTTCTATAATGATGGGATATCGGACCAGGGGGCTCTGAAAAGGTCATGGCGCTCGTTGGGGATGTGTATGCAAACTCAGAAAAATATGCTTTTGAGGTATGAGGAGCTCTCCGATCGGTTTGCTGATCTTTCCCATGCTCATGAGTCTTGCAAGGATGTTCAGTTCTGGTATAAGGAGTGCAAGAAAGAGCTGTTGGGAGCTAAAGCCGAGAGAGATGCTACAATTGCCAAAGCTGCTCGGGTTGAAAAAGAGAAGCTTGATATGGTTGTCGTTGGGGTTGAGCAGGCTAATAAGATCAGAGTTCTGGAAGCTAGGCTAGCCGCAACAGAAGCAGACAATCGGCGATTGGGTAAGGAGAGAGAGGAATTTTTGTTGTCCAGTGTGGTCAGGGAGAAATCGCCAAGCAGCACTTGATTCGAGAATATTTTCCTACCTTCGTCCGTTGGCTTCTTCAAAGTGCCAAATACAAGAGGAGTTTGTCTGTTCCGTTCAACATGGCCATTGATGTCGGGTGGCTTAAAGGTGTACAAGAGGGTCGCTCCCCCACAGACGTGAAAACCATTCTGGATGCTTCGTCCGGCTTCGATCTGGAGGCTTATGATAAGCTCAATTCAGCCTATGATGAGCTGTTCGTCAAGAGGTATCCTTTTGTGGAAAAGATCGCTAATGTTTACCTTCGAACTCTAGCGGAGCTGCAGAACTTGTTACCTGATGAGACTCCCCCCCACTCCTGGCCAAGGACCAACCGGCTCAGCGCAGCCTTAATTCGTTGTAATAGCTTAGTTTGACTGCCAAGTGATGGTTTTTGTATATAACTGTTGGAACGAACAATATCGCTTATGTTTGCTTATTCAGAATTAACCATTCGTGTTAGACCCGTTCCCCGGGTACTTTTTCCCCACCCTAGATGAAAGTGGACCAAAGGCCTTATGTGATTGGCTAGTCAATGAATGTAACGTTATAGTCAAACCCGAAAGCCAATTAATGGTCAATGAATTTATTGTATAGTTATGGAAAGTATTATGTGGCTCAAATGGAAGGAATAGACTTAAGGGGCTAAAGTTGTTAAGTTGTAAACATGTTATAAAATGTGATGGGGCCAAAATAGAAGGAATGAGACTTGAGGGGCTTAATGTGCCAAAGGGCCAAAGATGCAACCTAACTAACCTTATCCAGGGAATTCTAGAGAATTCCCTCGTTATTTAGTTAAGGGTGAGGTCCGGTTTTAGAGAGAAGAAAAAGAGAAGGAAAAAGCTAGATAATGACCTAAGAAGAAGAAGATGAAGATCAAATGTCAATAGTCTTCCCTAGCAATGATCTTCTAAAAGTAAGTATTCTCCCTATCTTGATGTTTATGAGGTTAAGGTTTATGATTGAAGTGGGTTTTTATCATATGATCAAAGTATGATCATATGATGATATAGAAAGGAAGTTGGATAAGTTTAATGGGTTATGTAAACCCTTAATTATGGTATTGATTGTCATGTTGTTAGGTCTTCATAATTAAGAAGAATGATGATGATGGTTAGAGGTTGATGATGATGGGATATTGATTCTATGCTTAGCTTTGGAAGCTATGGTAAGTAACTTGTACTAAAACATGTGTTATATATGTGTTATCCATATATGTGTTATGGTTGTGATAAGTTTAGTACTTGGATTGAGTAATAGATGAAGGTTAGGAAAGTGGTGACTAGTTATGAGCTAGTCAAGCGAGTATACGGCTAATTGCTAGTGTGACTTGTTGTAGCTTATGTGATGAAGGTTTATGTGGTAAAATGAATGTTATGGTTTGGAAGCAAAGTAAGTGATCATGATGCTTATGTGCTAATATGTGTATGATATGTGTTTTATGTCGGGTTACTTACTAAGAGAAAGCTTATGGTTTAGTTGTCTAACCATTTTGTAGGTTGGCATGTTCTATGGATGGCTTGGATATATGGATTAAGGATTTGGATATGCAAGAATAAACGTAGTATGCGTTAGGAGCTTAGGTAGAATACCGAGCTCAAGTGTAAAGTTTGTACCCCCGTTGGTCTTTTATTGGTTGGTAAAGTGTAGCCGTGTGGCAAATTGTATGTTAAGGTTGTCATAACGATTTGGTGGTCAACCGTTGTGTCAAAGTATGTTTTATGTGTTTATAGTCAAAGTTAAAGGGGCGTTTAGATTAAGTGTAAATGTACCCATTTTGGGTTACAAACGGGTTAAGTGTATGTGGAACATGTTTAGTATGTTTAAGAAATGATGTTGGTTAAGTTTGGTGGAAAAATGAAGTGGTATAAGTGGTTTGTAGTGTAAATAGGTCCAGCTAGTTTTGGGTGCAAAACCCATCATCTTGTAAAGTAAGATTCCGAGAGTCAAACGGTAAATGTTTTTGTATGATAATGAGCCCAATGGTCTTCTAAGGAAATCTAGAAAGTTTGGTTAATTATCGAGTTCGGGAGGTCGGACTTTCAAGCGGGGATTTTGAAAGGCAGTCGGGTGGACAGAAGCCTCCATCCGATCGGATGGGTGGTCTGTCGACTGTTTTCAGCAATCTTTGAAAAATCATATCTTTTAATCCGTAAGTCGTTACGGGTCGCGCCACCCGTTGTTTTGAAGGTAATGGAGTCTATTTTCATTTAAAAATAGTCTCAAGGTCTGAAAGTTTATAGATTTTTGTAAATGGGTAAAAGAGTAACAGAAGGTCAGTTTTAGTTCACGCTTTTTGCGCGTAAAGTTTTAATTTTTGGTCTAAGCGGGCACGGGGTGTAACAATTCTTCCGTTGTTTGGTGGACTTAGAGTTTTGCTTCGATAGACTCCTTGATTATTATTGTGTTATATATATTCTTCTTTGTATGATGAGTGAAGTCGTTCAACGAATGTTTTCAGGTTTTAGCCTTACACATAGCACGTCATGGAATATAACCGTTTGGTGAATAGCACTTGGGTTCTTCCAACGTGGATAACACATTTGGGGAATGCAACCGTCCGGTGAATAGCACCTGGGTTCTTCCCATGTGAATAGCACGTTTGGGGAATGCAACCGTCCGGTGAATAGCACCTGGGTTCTTCCCATGTGAATAGCACGTTTGGAGAATTTAACCGTTCAGTGAATAGCACCTAGGTTCTTCCCATGTGAATAGCACGTTTGGGGAATTTAACCGTTTGGTGAATAGCACCTAGGTTATAGGTAATAGACATTGACTACGCATTCGATCGAAGGTAGCTAACCACCCGTCGGAGTCCTTAATAACTTATGTCTAACGCGAATTTGTCGGAAAATTGCCATCATCCCAACTTGGAATGTAGCCCATATTTCATTTCATATTTTTTTGTTACACTTGATTGAGATTACATTTGTTACATATAGCATCTCCTTAAATTCATTGCATTCCAAGTGCGTTGTACTTCTTTGTCTTCCATCGTCGTTAGTTTGTAGGAGCCGTTCTGAAAAGCCTCTATCACCCGGTACGGACCTTCCCAAATGGGTCCTAGCTTCCCCAAATTTTCCACTCTGTTGGCTTTGTTCTTGCGGTACACAGACTCTCTTATTGTAATACTGCTCAACCTTAGACTTGTATTTGGCCTCCCTTGTTGCCGTTGCTTCCCGTCTTTCTTGCAACAGGTCTAAGTTTAGACGTATTTCTTCCTCGTTCATTCCTTCTCGAACCATCATGGTCCTATGCGTCGGCATTCCGATTTCCGCCGGGATCACCGCTTCACTCCCATACGTGAGGCTGAACGGCGTCTCCCCATTACTCGTCTTTAGAGATGTTCGGTGAGCCCATAGAACGTTTGGGAGCTCGTCCACCCAGCCTGATCTTTCTCTCCCTAGGCATGTCGTTATTCCATTCATTAAACTTTTATTCGCTCTTTCCACTAGCCCATTAGCCTGTGCGTGTGCCACCGCCGTATTTATCTGTCTTATCTTCAGCTTCTCACACCATGTCTTGAACGGATCCTTGACAAAGTTCGTCCCATTATCCGTGACTATGACGGCCGGCAGGCCGAACCGACACACTATATTGTTCCATACAAATAACTTCATTCCCTATGGTTTTTTCCAAGGGTTTTGCTTCGATCCATTTTGTGAAGTATTCGATTGCCACTATAACGTATTGAACCTTTCCTGGTGCCGCCGGGAGAGGGCCGAGGATGTCCAGGCCCCATTGATAGAATGGCCACGGTGCCATGATTGATGTCATGAGACTTTTGGGCAACTTGGGCACCGGGGCGTGTATCTGGTAAGAATCACACCTTTGTATTTCTTCCCTTGCATCTCGATGCATGGTTGGCCAATAGTATCCCTGCCGGATCGCCTTTGCTACCACCGAACGTGGGCCGGAGTGCATCCCGCACGCCCCCATGTGTAACTCCCGAATGACATAGTTGGCTTGTAGAGAGCCGACACATCGTAGCATGGGCATCGGATAAGATTTTTTGAAGAGTACATCTCCTTCCATGGTGTATTGGCTGATTTTCATATGGAGGGCTCTAGCTTCGTTCTTGTCGTCCGGCCATATCCCCTCCTTAAGACATCTCACAATCGGAGTCATCCAAGGGTCCCCCTCTTCTTCTACTATCGCATTGACTTCCGTTATCTCTACCGATGGCTTGCTCAATACTTCTACTAGAATTTCCTTAGTGAGATGGTTGAATGCCACTGAAGCCAACTTGCTAAGGATGTCTGCCTTCTGATTTTGGTTGCGGGGAATGTTTGCTATTCGGAACTTTTGAAAATGGCTTATATTGCTTTTTGCTTCGGCCAAGTATTTGATCATATTCTCGCCGCAAGCTACGAACTCGTCATTGATATGACTAGTGACCAATCTGGAATCGACCTTTACGGATAGCGTGGACACCTTCATTTCCTTGGCAATTCTTATCCCAGCAAGCAGTGCTTAATATTCCGCCTGATTTTTTGTGCTCTTAAAGTCCAGCCTAATAGCATATGTGTATTCGGTTTTCGTCGGACTAATCAGAACCAGACCTACTCCGTACCCACTTTTCCCTAATGCTCCGTCCGTATAGAGCGTCCATTCGTTCTCCTCGTCCGGATTCTTCGGTTCGACTGTCACTTGCTCCACCATTCTTCCATTGCTGTCCACGGGGACTTCATTTATGAAGTCAGCCAACACCTGGCCATTGACGGAATTTCTGGGTTCGTACACTATGTCATACGTTCCCAGTTCAATCGAATATTTTGCCAACTTTTCAGAGGATTCCGCTTTACTCGAGATCTGTTTGATTGGTTGATCGGTGATGACCTTGATTGGGTGTGCTTCAAAATATCTCCTTAGCCTTCTCGATGTGTGCAGCAATGATAAAGCCAGCTTTTCCAACCGAGCATAATTACACTCGGCCTCATGCAAAGTCCTGCTAACATAATGCACTGGGAGTTGTTTTACATTCCGTTTGACCAGCAAGACGGCACTGACTGCCTCATGTGCAACGACCAGATAAACATATAGCGTTTCCTTCGGCACGGGGGAGGCTAAGGAAGGAAGGTTGACAATGACCTTATTGAGTTCTTGGAAAGCCTTTTCTGCCTCCTCCGTCCAGCGATACTCATCCTTGTTAGCCTTTGTGATATTTTTCAAAGTTTCAAAGAAAGGAAGGGATCTTTCGACCGCCCTGGCAAGGAACCAGTTCAGGGCGGCCAATTTTTCCGATAAACTTTTCATTTCCCTCAATGTCCTGGGAGACTGCGTGTCTGTGATAGCCTTTATTTTTGCTGGGTTCGCCCGTATACCCTCAGATGTCACCATGTATCCCAAGAACTTTCCTTCCTCGACCCCGAATGAACACTTTTTTGGGTTGAGCTTCATGTTTATCCTCCTGAGATTGTCAAAGGTTTCCGCCACATCGGCCAATAATGTCTTCTCCGTCGAACTTTTAATCACCATTTCGTCGACGTACGCTTCCAGGTTCCGACCGATCTGAGATTGGAAGGCTGAATCTACTAACCGTTGGTATGTGGCCCCCGCGTTCTTCAGGCCGAACGGCATCTTGGTGTAGCAATAGGTTCCTTGGTCTGTGTAAAAAGTTGTTTTTTCTTTGTCTTCTTCAGCTATCTGCACTTGGTGATATCCCTTGTAAGCATCTAAGAAGCACTTATATTTAGAGCCTACTATCGACTCGATCTTTAAGTCAATCTCCGGGAGAGGGTAGTAGTCCTTCGGGCAAGCGGAGTTAATGTTTTTAAAGTCGATACACATCCTCCAACTTCCGTCTCCTTTTTTTACTAATACCGGATTCAATATCCAAGTTGGGTATTTGACCGGCCTTACTATGCCTGCTTTTAACCACTCGGCCATTTCCCTTGCCACCACTTGACTTTTTTCTACTGAGAGGGTTCTCCTTTTTTGACTGATGGGGGTGACCGACGGATTAGTATTCAATATGTGCTCTATGATCCGTCGAGGGACACCCGTCATGTCGGTTGGCTCCCATGCGAAGACATCCAAACTACTCTTGAGGAGGGCTTTCAGACTTTCTGAGCCGGACGAAGATAGATTCCGTCCTATAGTTACAAGCTGATCCGGATAAGCTGGGTTCACAAGGACCTCCTCGGTCAATCCAACTTCTTTTTGCTCCTCCCTTTTCTCCTCGTCCTCTACCATTCTTCGTTTGTCTATCCTTCTGCATTCATACACCGAGTCCGTTTGTGTGACTAACGTCGCTATTCCCCTGGGGGTGGGGAATTTCATCATTGAATGAATGGTTGAAGGTATTGCCCGTAGCTTCTTTAATCCTGTCCGTCCAAGTATTATGTTGTAGGGAGACGGCGCGGATACCACTATGAACTTCATGGTTGTTCGGCTGCATAAATCATCATTCCCAAAGCACACATCAAGCTCTATTTTCCCCAACGGCTTTACCTGTTCTCCTGAGAAACTTGCCAAAGTCGTTGATGTCTCCACCATTTTGGCTCTGATAGATGGATGTAGGTTGTCGAAGCAATGTTTGTACATGATTTCAACTGAGGCGCCCTCGTCCACATGGATTCTCTTCACCAGATATCCAGCAATTTCAGCCTCCACCACTATGGCCTCCTCGGAGAGGTCATCCGTCGATACTGGGGGAAAGGTTATCGGTACGTTCATCCAGCTTTCGCTGGTGGTCATCATTTTTCTTTTTCAATCCTCCCCTCGGCAATTAACCATGTTGATTATCTTTCCTTTTTGTGGACCGTCCTTTCTGTTTTGAACTTTTCCCCTCTACCGCACATCTTTGACCAGGTGGTTTAACTTGCTAGATTCCAATGCTAGCTCCAATTGCTTCTTTAACTGATAGCAATCGTTAGTGTAGTGCCCTTTCTCACCGTGATAGTCACAGTATCGATCTAAGTTTTCCTTCCGTGGCATGCCGAGCAGCGGAGGGGATTAGGGTAGCCGAAGGTGATGTTCAGTTGCCAGTATTTCCTTCGGCGTGCTCCTCAGTGACTCTAGCGTTGGTCTGTTTCTATCATCCCTGAACCCAGGCTTAAAGTTTTGGTGTAGCTCCTGCCTTGGAGCTACATACGGGGCGTGATGGTCCTTTGGCCGGTACGGAGATTTCTGCCCCAACCGTCTCCTGTCGTCAAAGTTTTTGTGATATCGGTCATGCTTCACAGGTTGTGATCCTCCCACATCTTTCCGTGCGTATTCCCTCCTCGGTAATTCAGTGCTACGAAAAGCTTCTTCTGAACGAATGAAGTCATCGAACCTTTGCAACATTTCCTCAACCGTCTTAGGAATGCATTCCGAGAACTTCTTTTCCACTTCCGGGCAGTGATGCCCGTTCATGAAAGAGGAGATCCGCATTATTTCCGGAACATCTGGGAAGAAGTTCGCCTCACTTACCCACCGTTCCTTGAAGTCTGGAAGGCTCTAGTTGGCCCTCCTGTGAATCTTGTTGATCTCTATGGGGTCCTTAACACACACCCTCAGTATGCTAAACTTGTTAAGGAATTTCCTTTGGAGTTCGTCCTAACCGTCGATACTTCCGGTCGACAACTTATTGAACCAACCTCTGACCTTCCCGTCCAAAGTTTGCTGGAACATACGACACCATACGGGCATTGGCCATTCTTCATGATTCCCCGCTCCCGTGAAGCGGTTGATATGGTTATCTGGGTCGGTCATCCCGTCATACAGTTTGAGGTTCGACGGCATTTTATGCTTAGGGGCTGAGAATTCTATGATTCTTCTTGTAAACGGACACTTTATCACTTCCTTGAATGGTTTGCTCAAGTCGTCTTCCACCACTGTCTTTCCCTAATCGTCTTGCCTTCTTTCGACATCCTCTTCTTCTGTATCCGTTAACTCGTCTTCAAAAATTAACATCATTTGTTTTATCAGATTACGGTTGCCTTGCTGCTTCAACAACTCCTTGAGAGCAGATATGTGGCCCTCCATGACGGCTCGAGTTTCCGAGGGATTATAACCTCCTTCTCCAGACCCCTCGGCCTCCCCTGAGCGTCTGACGGGTGTGCTTGGGTTGGGACCACTCATTCCAAGCTTTTGGCAGATTGAATTTGGGTCCCACGGATGGCGCCAGTTTGTTGAGGTAAAATCTTACCCCTGGTTCTGCGGGCTCGAGTCTTGAGTTACGTGAATCTGAAATAAAGGTAACACACGTTAGCCTCGCCTTGGGTTTTATCCCAATACCAAGCTCCGGTGTGAGGATAAGTGTTCGTCCGGATGGATGAATGAGTTTAGTAATAAATGAGAGTAATAAGTCTGAGTAATAAATGAAAGGGAAAAGAGTTAATGCCTGTGCATTGAATGAGTTGAGGTATTTATAGCACCCCAATCACTGTGCTTCTACTGTACCTAACACCATATGGAAACAAGGAGCCGGTCTACGCCTAGACCAGGCCTATAGGCCACTGTACATGTACTTGAGGATCATATCCCGTGAAATCCGGAACGGCGGTGCATGTTCGGCTTGTGCCACTGTATATGTCTTGGTCTTTCCCGACGAACTTTTATTATTATTATTATTATATGTATACGCATGGTCCGGACCGGATGGCGTGAATCAGCTCCGTCTGGCATATGTCGTCCGGAATGAATCGTCCGGACACATACACGAACAGTTTCTTATTGGGACAATGATTCGTACTTATACAAACGTATACTAAAATATAGTCGTAAATTATGTTACCTTGGCATCATCCACGTCAACGGATAAGACGAGGGCATCTTCGAAAATCATAGCTTGTTCTTCAAATTATGGGTCATTTCCATTGATGGCTTGCACTATGCAGCTGTAAAATACACTATCACCTTCAAAAGAAAAAAAGAAACGTGCATTATTAATTAGTTATACCCTAACCATTTCAAGCGAAAGTACAAAAATTTTAGAAGAAATAGTATGATGACACTTATTTTGAGACGTAAGTTGCATGTAACTTGTCTATGCATGTTCATGACACTTACTAATTCTTAGTTATACAATATTGGTGATATATATTTCTCTTTAGCAAAAACTAACTTTAGTGATGCATGCATGCATGTGTGATTAAGAGAATAATTCATTAGGTACTATATGTGCAAGAAGCTAAATTTAACCAAATTTTTTTTTTTTTTTTTTTTTGGCGCAAAGGTGAATTATATTAACTTCCAAACATTTGTACATCATAAGAATAATAAACATAGATTTGGACATTCCCCAAATCTGATACAAAGGCAAACTCAATAAACCAGATATCTGTTATAACTACATAGATATATCTGACAAACTTATCCAAACCAGAGCATTGACACTACTGCACTGATCAAGCATTTTATACACTGAATTCACCTTATTTTGCACTATACCATCTAGCTACATTTGCATTACACCTTCCCACCAAGACCATTCAACCATCATCCACAATGATGAAGGTAGGAAAGGTGAATGGCATCACTAGGAACCCATATCCCTTGCAGTCAAGGGCTATACGAAGCAACTTACATTTTCATCCCAAAAAAATGGCTTCAGTTACTTGACAACACGCACCTTGAGGGAAGACCAACCATTACCTCCTTTGACAATGTATTGGATGGACCAATAAGGATCATCTTTCATTCCTCTCTATTCCATCCATCATACACCATCAACCCATGCCATTTACCCTTCACAATGTGAGACCCTACTTTATGGTACATTCTTACTGAATTAGACCTCTTGCTTAGCCAAACATGTCTGTCCAGTTTCCTCCCAAGGCCAAACTAAATCAAGCATGTGAGGTTAACATAGGTACAGTCACACTAGTTAGAACTCCAAGATACAAGGTATCTCCCCATTGTAATGGCCTGCAGAAAAAAAACAGACAACAATTTTGGAATTTGCTGCTATTATCCAAGTATCCAAACACCCTTTTATTCCAGCCTGCAATTTTATTCAGAGTGTACTTTTGCATATTCCGTGCATAGACTGCACTAATACTTATTTTTGCTGTCAAACTTAACATTCCAAATTGCTTCAGCTTTGAGAACATTAACATTTTGCTTGACTTTGATTGATACCATCTTGGCTCTAATTTCATCACATATTATGTTAAATAGAGCTTCTGCACTTCTTTTACACTCATTGAACATTCTTCCATTCTTCTCTTGCCAAATGTGATAGACTGCAACAGCAAAACAAAGCCTCTTAATGATCTCCCAAACACTCCTGCTATCATTATTTGTACACATCTTATTGACAATTCCTTCCCATGTGTTGTCATTAGTCTTAATATTAGCCATCTTACACATTTTCTTCCAAATCTCCTGAGCATATTCACACTTGAAGAATACATGGTCATGTAAATCAGCTTCATTTTGGCATAGACTACTTTCAAAGGTTATTTTTGGATACCACTTCTGCAACCTATCTTGAGTACAAAGCTTTTGCTTAACAGCCAACCAAAGTATGAATGCATGCTTGGGGATGCAATGTGAGTACCAAACAAGACTTTACAGCTTACACAGTTGTCTTCATCCCTCACATCCTTCCAAACTGTACTAGTAGCATATTTCTTTTCATTCCCCTTCTTGTCCACCCATACAACTTTATCAGGACTATCTTTCAACACAGGAACAACTAAATTGCTTAAAAATGGGTATTTAACAAGCCATTGCTCAGGCCATTTCCACCTATTCTCATCAATCACATCAGCTAATATTTGCAGAATCTTGAAATCCAGCATAGCAAATTTACTTTTTGCTGATATAGCTAGATAATGATACATCGCTGTTCCATTTTTCATGCCATACACTAATTGTTTTGCCATCACCAATTTGATATCTCATATGCTTACCCACCCAATCTCTAAGGTTCAAAATACACTTCCAAAACCAATTGTCATTTTTGTCAAAAACCACATCCCAAACACTCCTACTTTTAAGTTTCACCACATTAACCCCTTTAACCCATAGTGATTCTTTCCTAGATGCCACATTCCAAAGATGTTTTAAAAGAAAGGTTCTATTCCACATCTCCAGAGATTTGAAACCCAAACCTCCTTGATCCTTTGGCTTGCAGACATCCTTCCAGGCTACCCTTGCCTTTCCTTTACAACTACCACCACTATTCCACATGAATCTTTTAAACAGTCTTTCTATATCATCTATCACTGATTTAGGAAGAAGAAATACAAACCCTAGTATAATTGCATTGATGCTAGAACAGAAGAAATAAGTTGGGCTCTTCCTGCATATGATAAACTTTTGTTCTTCCAATCATTCAACTTGCTTTGAACTTTGTCCACCAATTGCTTGCAATCTCCTACACCAATTCTCTTTGTAACCAAAATACTAAAGGTGTAAGTTGATCATCTTTTTAAACATCTCATATAAAAAGAAGAGCTAATTCTCAAAAGAGGACAAAAAAATAACTTTTTTCAAAAAAAGGTACAAAAATAATATCAATTCCCTAAATGGTCATGTGCGAATGTACGACTCCACTAATTTGTTGACACATGTCCAGACAAAAAGTATAACACCAATCATTTGTTGTCCCAAACAGATGTGCGAACGACGGTGTGCGAATTCTGGGTAATGTGCAAACTAAGCCCACAAACATATACATATCTAGATCCATATATCCAAACACCACCACCATCCACTACACCATCCAAACACCACCACCATCCACCACACCATCGACACAACCATCCAAACACCACCATCGACACCACCATCCAAACACCACCACCATCCACCACACCACATGGATGTTATACCTACTTCTATGTACAGGTTCTTTAGCTACCAGTAGACATCGTTCCTGTGAAAGAGATGGGAAGAGCTAACCTTTGTCAGTTCTTGTTTGGCAAGGATGTAATAGTGGAGTTCGTTGATTCGCTGCCCACATATTATGGCTATAAAGAAGCCATAGATCAAGCCCACCAAAACGATTGCTAGGACTGAAATTAGAACAAAAAAATGACAGGTCTTTACATTGTAAATGCGTCATAGACAAAAGACATACTGATTCAGAATTATGTGTGTCTTGCATAAACCCAACAACCCAAAAAATCTACAGACAAAAGACATACTGATTCAGAATTATGTTCTTCATACCCAAACATTTCTCGAAGTTCATCCCATAGAATTTGTAGACCAACACGCCTAAGAACGCTACAATCTCGAAGTTTCTCCCTCTTGATTACAAGATCTGGTGTGGTGTGGTGGATGGTGATGGTGTTTGGATGATGGTGTCGATGGTGGTGTTTGGATGGTGGTGTCGATGGTGTGGTGGATGGTGGTGGTGTTTGGATGGTGTGGTGGATGATGGTGGTGTTTCGATCTGTGGATCTGGATATGTATATGTTTGTGGGTTTAGTTCGCACATTAGCCGGAATTCGCACACCGTCGTTCGCACATCTGTTTGGGCCAACAAATTATTGGGGCGGTACTTTTTGTCTGGACACGTGTTAACAAATTAGTGGAGTCGCACATTCGCACATGACCATTTAAGGAATTTGTATTATTTTTATTACTTTTTTTGAAAAAAGTTATTTTTTTATCCTCTTTTGAGAATTAGCTTTAAAAAGAATAACTACGGAGTAGTAGATAACTAGAAACAGTATATATAACATGATATAACTTACAGGTGAAGCTTGAGACATAGGTCTAGATGTAATGAGATCCCATGTTTCTTTGGAGTCTATTTGCATCACTCTAGCCTTGACAAACTTTTCAACCATATTTTCTACTTTCTTTCTTGCCAACTATACTTGAAGCCTATGGGGTTTTACTATTTATAGATGGTTGAAATTTGTTTTAAGTTGTTTGAAGTCAATTTAACATATTTTAAAGTGTTGAGTATGTAAAAGAACAACTCATTCTAAACGAGTTATTTTTTTAATTGAGAGTTAGTAGCATCTGGTCCTTTCTTCCAATTAGACTATCTTATCTGATAAATAAATTAGCATGTCACAAATCATTTAAAACGTACACTTGAATTATCTTCTTTGGACAAGGTTACACTCCAAGTTAGCAAGATTAACGATCATTGATAACGGCATTAGTTTGCAAGATTTTTTGAACAATTATGGTTTTCGACTTTTTGAGTGACTAATTTACAGAATTTAGGTTTTCACCAAACATACTTGAATCATATAAATCTCTTATTTTTCAAAAGGTTGACGTGACTATTTCATTTTGTTTGCATTAAACAATGTTTGAACTTGTGATCTCTCACACTTTAGTAATCAATTTAGTTACAAATTTTTAACAATTTAACAAATTGGCCACCCCTGATGGTTCAAGTCGAAGACATTTTAATTTTCAAAAGCGTTTACATCGAACTATGTGCTAAGTTGGTAATTATTGGGGGAAAAAAAAGTGTTATAGTCACAAAATTGGACATTTGAACACTAGAACAAGCCTAACTATATAAATTTAATTAATATTAATACAAGTGGTTTTTTTTACTTGGGTTTCCGATTCGAAATTGCAATCCGACTAATCTTAGGCCAACTACCTTTTTAGATAGTCCGGAGTCGACGAAGGTAATCGCCGTGGCCACAAAGAGATTAATTTTTCCCCATTATCCAATATATTAAAAGATGGGAAATGGATCAGTACTGCTACAGTGTTGCTACAGTACTGCTACAGTAATTTTTTTTTTTTTTTTTTTATTTTTTTTAGTTTCAAAAAATACTCCTGGACTCGACAACTCTTTGGAAAATTAGTCCTTTTCCAAAAAATATGTTTCAAAATTGGCAAAAAATACCCTTGAGGTTGGCAACCCTTTGCAAAAGTAGTCCTTTTACAAAAAATCTGTTTCAAAATTGGCAAAAAATACCCTGAAGTTCACGGCTCTTTGCAAAAAGAGTCCTTTTTCAAAAAATCCGTTTCGCATCACCTTTTGAATTACGGACACTACATTTGTTACCAACAACGGCGAAAAAAAAAAAAAAAAAAAAAAAACACCCTGCAAAGCGCTCCGCTGCAACGCGCGGGCTTCCCAGCTCGTTAGATTAATACAAGTTGTATATGACTTTTCCCATATAAATCTTCCATAAAAGGGGTTCTACATTTTGACCTTGTACTCACTTTTGAAATTTTACAAAATTACTCTTTCTTTTTGAAAAAAAAAGTATGACTAGAAATTTTTTCATGCATGGTTGTGAAGTTGTTTAGACCGTTCACAACAGAAAAGCTATTTGTTTACAAGAATTTGATCCTGCTCATATGTGATTTATGTTTATGAAAACTTATAACTAATATATCATAACTTTCTCGAAATTTATTAGTGAAGACGGTGAAGACATTCAAGTCCGGAGCGGACCTCATTAAGCTCGGAGAACACAAGCAACGAGACAGAATTGCTAGCTTGAACAGAAAGAATACTCGACATTGAAAGAAATAATAATCTGTGAGTTAATAGTTTAGATCCTGAAGCTGGAACATTAGTTGATAACCATACCTCATTCACATTCAGAAAAGGGATAAAAGATGAATGTAAACATATATAATCAATATGTATAGCGCTTAAAGAATAAACAACATTGTTAGAAGAAGCGATTGATTTCAGATTGAATCCCACATCAAAGTGTACAAATTACATGTTACATCACTATATTTTCGGATAAAAAGGAGATGAGCTAATGGATATGATACATGATAGAGGAAGTATGATTGTACAAGAAGATAGAATAAGCAACCTGCCACATGGATATTATCCATCCCATTCTCTCCATCCTTGACATGAAATATGTTATTAGTGCAGTGTCTCTGAAATGAAACCTTATTTAGACTTCAAAGTCTCAAATTAATTTCAATAGCGACTTGTTCTGTAAGTTGTTTCACATTGCTAAATTTGTAAAGAGGGCACTTTCTCACCGCAACAGCCTTGAAGAAGTTTCTGTTGTCGAGCTCAAATTCACAAGAGAATTATAAACTATGAATATACTCATAATACTAGGCAAGTGACTATGATCGGTTGATACCCTAAAACACCTTAGCCTGCTGCTGAATAAGTTTAGATTGAGCTTTTCCGTCCTTAGAAACTCCAAATTTGAAAAGCGTCCAATTTGGTGATGAAAGTTAAGTACACCCCTGACTTTGAGGTGTGTGAACTTAAAGGAGCTTACGTTACATCAGATGTGCATGTATGAGCTTGGAGATTTTCAATATTTGTGTTCCACAACTTCATGATCTCACAATTACAGAACCCTATGCATTTCTGAAGCCTACGAAAAAGCTTCCTCCTCAACTTAAGAATATGACGGCATCCAAAGACTCTTTGCTTCGACCCTGAACAGTTCTCCAAAGACAGCTTTAAATCTTCAAAGAAAGTGAATCTCTCTATGTCATTCTTTCATGAATAAGTGAATATGCTCCTGTGCAATTCAAATGGATGAAGTGTTACTTTGAAGGCTATATATACAATGACATATATTCCATATAAATATTTGAATAGACGAAACATATTGGGTTTACAGCCTTAATTATTTGAAGGTTTCTATATTGAATATATGAAAATGACTTGCTAAAAAAGTACATAAATCAGCACAATATATTATACACATGGCGTTAGGACAGCTATGCAGAAAATATTGGGCCGATTATGGACACAGGCATCAGGAGAAGACATAGAACAACAAAGAAAGAGATTACATTAGGGCCTTCATGTTTTACTTGTACTTAAGTAACTAATAAAACTCAATTGCACTTAGATACTAAACATAGGTTGCAGTAAGTATTCACTTTGATCAAAATCACAAAGTTCAGCAAAACATATTATTATCAATTTATCAGCAGCTTGTCAAAGTATGCTAGAATTGAAACTGTCAAAATCGTAGGCAAATTAATCATTTCAGGGCAAGAAACGTAGGTGTATCCAATTTTTTTTTTCAAATATAGCAGAAAAATCCCTCTTTATATATAGCCCCTAACCTCACCACAGGCCATATATAGCATTTCAACCCATTAAATGTTTTTTAAGCATTTCTGATATGCTACAAATTTACCAATAAAACGCAGAGACCAAATTAAAACATCTAATAGATAGATAGGTGGACATCGGAACGTTACAAGCTAGCCAAGTGACCCAATATCCTAAACATATACCCTATAAACAGAAGGAATTAGAGGTAACCTCAAAGTACAACTGAGCTGACTTTGAGAACCTATGGTCAATTAAAGAAATATAAAATGTGATCTAATCACTAGCTACTGTAAAGTTGTACACCTTGGATTATTAATATGTGTAACTTTCACAGATAAATAAACGGCCAAAAGTCACAACCGAGTGACATAAGAGTATGACGGAAAATAGAAAGATCACAAAGTCGTGTAAATACCTCAGTGGGTAAATTCATGATGAAAGTGGCACTTGGCGAGTTCTTAAGGAAATAATTTCTAACTTCAGTGACCACAGTTGATGTGTGCACAGTCCTTACACTTAAGTCGCACCGTGTCTATCATCAAACACTTATAGTTATCGAATGGACAGTGGTCACCCAAGAACTCTTCTGAATGATGACAAAACCTTGAAACAAAAAACCAAAAAATTAAAATACACACAAAACATAAAAAGAAAACAGAAATGTATTCATACACATACACATACACATACACATAAGCAATTTTCTCTAGTAACACGTTTGTAGCTACTAGAAAACAGAAAGCATAAGATATGATGCAATAAATACATGAAGCAATTTTCTTTAGTAACACGTTTGTAGTTCATTTTAGTTTTTTAATTACACATTAGGATACCTATCCTCTTTATATAAACGTCGTCTTCTAGCTTATAATTGTAAAAAGCGAAATTATAGTACTGATATGATCATTTATATAATTATATATCAAGACAATTTTGAGATGGGATTTATCTAAAAGAAAATCATTCACTTTAGCGGAACACCTCTGAACATTATCCCCAACATTATAAACGTAATCAAAGACTAACTAGTTGTGATGTATAATAACAATAAGGATTAACAGTCTGTTCTCAAGATTAAAAAGGGATGGAAAGCAAAGTAAAGTGGAGGGTGAGAAAAAATATTTATGTTCTCAAGATTTTAAGAGGAGTGAAAGTAAAGGGAAAGGGTTGAAAGTAGGTGGTTTTTTAGTCAAATACTTGCAGGGCAGTAAACGAATGAAAGTGAAATGAGGGTAGTTAATTACCAAATTGTCCACTTGATTTTATGTGCTTGTTAAATATAGAAGGGCATTCTTGTAAATGTGTATTTTTTATTTTTTTTGAAAACATGTGAAATGTCACTTTCAATGCCTTTCATTCATTTTACTTTGGACTTAAGAACACACTGAAACATTATAACTTTACTTCCTCTCTTTCCTCTTTATTTACTTTACTTTCACTTACTTTCATTTCCTTCTCTTTTTTTTTTGAGAACACTGCGTAAGGACAGTAATTAGATATAACCATAACATATAAAATTAGAGGTGTAAGGTGTTATATACCTCAACGATATTCACAAGGAGAATAAGAACTTGGGTACATGAAGTTTCTAGTTAAGTAGCACACGAACATATTCACCTTCTTCATAAACGAATGACACAGAGAGTGCCAGCTTTCTCTAGAGAATCAAAGCCATGTGTGGACAACCAGAGAATGTTATAAGCAAAAGCTTTGGGAATACATTGGATTTTGTAATTGTGAGATTAGAAAGTTGTGAAGCACAAATATTGATAATCTCCAAGCCATACACGCACATCCGGTGTAAAGTAAACTCCTTTAAGTTCACACTAGGCTCTTATCACTATCATCACCAACTTGAATGTGCTTCACATTTACAGTTTCTTAGGACTGAACTTGGTATGAAAACAAGTTCTATTAGCTAAAAGGGTGAGGTGTTTGAGAGTCTGGTATTATGAGTGTGTGCTAGTTTATAGAGATCAAAGGGGGGAACTTCTACAAGATTGTAGTGCTGAAAAGGTGCATGGTTTACAAATTTAACAAACTAAGGCAAATTACGAAGCAAACCACTAGAAGTCCTCATAGGACTCCAATTCAGAGACACTGTACTAGTCTAAAAAAATATCTCATGTCAAAAAGAGAAAATGAGATGGATAAGATCCATGTGGCAAAGCTTATTCTATCTTCATATGCAATCATACTTTCTCTTTCATGCATCATACTTCAGATCCATTGGCAACTCAGCACAATCCAAAAATCTACTAACGTGGCCCGTATTTTGTAACACTTTGATGCGTCTTTAGTCTGAAATCAATGCCTCTCAATTGTTTATTCTTCGATTTAATTGAAATTTGGAAAACCTGAAATATTTTTAAGAGTAACAGCTGCATATTTCGTTTTAAGAGTAACAGCAGCATATTTCGTTTTTCAGATCTGCTACTCTTGAAAATATGGTTTTCCAAATTCCAATTAAATCGAAGAATAATTGGAAGGGTCAGAAACCGCTCCGAGATTAACCCGGTAAGGTCACGTACAATTGAGTCAAGGGCTTCCCCGGGTACCTGAACAGGAAAAACCTCACATCCGTTTAGCAAAACTATTATATAAAACAATAATTACTGTAATACAGAGTAGCTAGCATTGCAAAAAGAAACGAACAAAATCACACTAAATGATTTCCTACATCGCATTGATTAAACTCATCATAATCAAGTGCACGTCGCATTTATATCAAAATGAATTCATTCCAAAAAGTCAAGCAATTGTCAAAACAGATTTCATAACTTTATCATAGCAAAGTTCAGAAACACAAATAATAAAAATCAAACCAGCCAAATCAATAAAAACATGTAGCCAAATCAAGCTTATAATCTAATGATATATATATATATAACTGAACTAGTTTTAAAAATTAAAAAATGAAATAACACATGTTGATCTAGAACTGTATAACAACATAAGAGTATATATACAACATCCATTAAATGTTAGCATTATATAATTCTACTTTCATATAAAAGATCATATGGGTTTTATGTAATTAACAACAGTTACAAAAACAGAGTATAAGAATAAGAGTTTGCTGTAAAAACTTACCCATGAAATTTGATAGCCCACCGCCGCGGCGGCGGCGCCCTGTTGTGTTTGTTATGTAGGGTTTTAAGTTTTATGAGGCCTTTATATACTATTTTTTGTGTGAATGATATTAGGCGTTTTTTACGGAACATAATATATTCTTTTTTCTTTAAATGTATGAATTATATTATGCCTTTTACACAGTTGTTGTAATTTTTTGGCGTGCTTGGAGCAAATGTCGACAAGTGTCATGTGTGTCATAGGCAAAAGTTTTTTATAGATTCAATTTTTACCATAGAACCCATCAAGCAATCTTAGCCACTCATTTTTTTTATCAAAATAAAAAAAATAAACTTCCACCTTTTTTTTAAAACTTAAATATCTCGCAAACCGTAAATCGTCAAGCTACAAAAAAAATACCATTGCGACGAGAATTAAATTATCTTTCTATAGACATGCATTGTTATATACTTTTGACGAACTTTTTTTTTTAATTTCCGTCCAGAAAGAATCATATATGATTCGTAAGAATCATATATGATTCGATTCATATATGATTCGATTTTTACGAATCATATATGATTCTTACGAATCATATATGATTTTTAAGAATCATATATGATTCTTACGAATCATATATGATTTTTACGAATCATATATGATTCGTAAGAATCATATATGATTCGTAAAAATCGAATCATATATGATTCTTACGAATCATATATGATTCGTAAAAATCGAATCATATATGATTCTTTCTGGGAGGAAATTAAAAAAAAAAGTTCGTCGAAAGTATATAACAATGCATATCTATAGAAAGATCATTTAATTCTCGTCGCGATGGTATTTTTTTTGTAGCTTGAAGATTTACCGTTTGCAAGATATGTTGTTTTTAAAAAAAATATGGAAAATAAAAATGAGTGGCTATGATTGGTCCATTGGTTCTATGACAAATATGAGATCTATATTGATCTCATCTCAACTATCGTGTGTCATATAGGCTTTTTTTTTTTTAATTTAAGAGTAATGGTTGGGGCGTTGAATGGTACCAACATCATCATTACTTTAATTTATTTTTTTTGATTTAAAATAACAATTAAATTCATACATTAAAATAAAACAACAATTAAAATCATACATTAAAATAAAACAACAATTAAAAACTTAAATAAAACAACAATTAAAATAAAAAACTTAAAAACCTGGATTAAAAACTTAAAGATTAACGGGTTTGGTTATTTCATATTTTTCTTTGATTTTCTCTATTTTCATCAGCATCAAGTCTCGTATCAAACCGGGTTCGGTTGGTATCGGGTAAGGCAAGTTCGTCATGTAGCCGAAAAGTTGGTTGTTATTTAGCTCTTGGTCGTTTTGTTGCTCGGGGGCTCTTCGTGGAGGATGATACGGTGTGTTTCGGCTTTAGCCAAAAGCGGAAATGTTAAAATGATTGGGATTCATTGTGATTTTCTTGTGTAGAATGAAGAAATAATTTGAAAGAAGGTGTAAAAAAAAAGAGATAAAATGGTAATATTTATATGTAAAATTAAAGAATTATAGGTAAAATAAAAAGAATTAAATTATTATTTAAATCAAATCTAGCCGTTAAAGCCACCTTCAACGGCTATATTTTGGTTAAAAAATAAATCAACGCCCGTTGTTGGATCAACGAGCGTTGATTTTAAGTGGATTGAACGGGCTTCAACGGTGCTTGGGGGTGGTCCAACGCCCGTTAAAAGGGCAACTAAGCCCAATTCAATGCCCACTACTCTTGGTCTTATATGGTAACAAAAAATTGCGTGTATGATATTGTTCCCCTTTATTACGGTAACAAAATTCATTTTTTGCGTCAGTTTATAAGGACCCTTATAGGGAGGATTTCCAATGATTGTAACCTTCGGGCGGTTATATCATGTGCTTCGCAGTTTGTACATATAGCTCATAGGGAGGGTATGTATAATATACCCTTCATTTTTAAAGGGACCTACTATAAGCACGGGGTCTACCCCTGCCACCTTTTTTCTGCTGCTACTTAGTGCTCTGCCACCTTTGTCTAGTGGGTCCATAAGATGCTTTTTTCAGTTTTTTTTTTTTTTTTTTTTTTTTTTTTTTTTTTTTTTTTTTTTTTTTTTTTTTTTTTGTCTACTGCTACTTTTTTCAGCTTTTTTTTTTCTTGTTTTGTGGTACCAAAGCATTTAATTCCCATGAGTTAGAAAAAGTAAATATTTACTTTTGCATTTAATTTTTGTCATGTACCTCTTTTTTTTACGGGACGTTAAAAAAAGTTGTATTACAAATCGACAAAAAATTAATTTCGAAAAAAAAGTATTACAAATCAACAAAAAGAAAAATTATTTCGAAAAAAATTATTTTTTCTAAAGAAATTAATTTCGAAAAAAAAAATTAATTTCAAAAAAAAAATTTAATTTTGAAAAAAAAATTAATTTCGAAATTAATTTTTTTTTCAAAATTAAAATTTTTTTTTAAATTAATTTTTTTTTCGAAATTAATTTCTTTAGAAAAAATAATTTTTTTCGAAATAATTTTTCTTTTTGTTGATTTGTAATACTTTTTTTTCGAAATTAATTTTTTGTCGATTTGTAATACAACTTTTTTTAACGTCCCGTAAAAAAAAGGTACATGACAAAAATTAAATGCAAAAGTAAATATTTACTTTTTCTAACTCATGGGAATTAAATGCTTTGGTTGTTACACCCGTATCCCGATAAGGTACTAGTTATATAAATAATATGTATTGTATATTATTAGTTTTGTGATATATGTTAGCTAAATAAATAAAGGTGAGTGGTAAGTTAGGAAGAATGAAACTAGAAGGGTTAAGATTGCCAATTGGGCAAAGTCCATTAATTAAATATACTAGTCTAGATTATTTTAGAAATGTCCAGGACTTTCTTTTGGCCATTGTGAAGATCGGCTCATAAGAGAAAAGAGGAGGGAAGCTCATTTGTTATCATTCAAGCTATATTGATCATTGTCAAGTAATTCCAATACTTTAGGAAGCTTTAATTTGCATTTCCCATCAAGTAAGTGTTCTTCCCCAAATTGTAAAATTAGGGTTCATGTTTGATCATAATGATCAAGTGTTGATAAATCATGATTAGCTAGTTAATTAGTCTCTAATTTGAGATGGTTGTGTTATAGGAAGCAAGTAATAAGTGGGGAAGCTATTGTTAGTGTGATTGAGCTTAAGAATCAAGGTAAGTACATTGGTGATAACATGTCTTGTTTAGCTTTATCATATTTTGGTATGATAATGTTTATTGTGTTAGCTTTATCATGTTTGTTTACATGATAATGGTGAAGTATAGGGTATAGGGTGCGTTAGCTAGTATGGATCCATTCTAGATGTAGCTTAGTTAGTCGTTAGGCTAACTATGGGATGAGGTTCAACCTTACGGGTTGATCGTGTTTAGGTCGACTATGTCGATGCGAGGTAAGTGCCCCTATATCGCTAGCTTAACTAGTGGTTAGACTAGTTATAGTTATATATATAATGTTAGCTTGTTATGCCATGTACTTACTAAGCGTTTTGCTTACGTGTTTAGTTGTGATATTTTTCTTGATAGGTGTTGAAGGACCGAGCAAAGGTAAGGAAAAGGTGTAAGTGATTATGTAGTAGAAGACCGTTTTCTTTTGGACCAAGCGTGTTGAAGTTGGAAGCCCCCGACGTGTCTTTTCGTGTATTGGGTATATTTCCTTTCATATGGTCATTTTGGTAGTCAACGGTCATTTTCTATGTTAGTTCAAGAGTCAAGTTATGTACATGTCAAGAAGTCCATATGCTACATGGTTATAATGGTAGTAAAGAGGGTGATTGGCATTTAGCCAATCTCACCCATTTTGGGAAGTTATGGGTCATGTCAATGTACCAACACTCTTTTAATATGTTAGGAATGTTATGTTGTGAAGAAGTCAAATTGGATATCTATAGTTTGTGCATTTATGTATAAAATTTGTTTTTGAAAGATTGTTTAAGGGGATGTTTGGTATAAGCTAGTTCTTACCCATTTTAGTTATTGATCGGGTCATGGACAATTGAGACAGGTTGAGTATGATAAGTTATAGGTTTGGGTTGGATATGGTGGGTAAATGAAGTGGTCTAAGTGGTTTTGGGTGTCAATGGGTCGAAATGAGTTTTATGCATAACCCGTCAAATTTTAAGGTACTATTTTGGGTGGTCAAACGGGTAATGTTTTTGTATGAAAATGATCTTATCGATATACTAAAGAATTCTGGAAAGTTTGGTCAAGTTTCGAGTCCGGGAGGTCGGGTTTCTGAGCGGGCCTGGTGAAACTGCAGTTTTTTTTCTTGATGGCCTTCTTGACGCCGTCACCCTTTAAACTCCAAAAATTCGTCTGACCTATCAAGGCTTGACGCTGTCAGGCTTGGGCTTGACGCTGTCAGAGCCGACTGTGCAGATTTTTGGCAGTTTTCGAAAAATCGTATCTTTTGATCCGTAAGTCGAAACGGGTCGTGTGACCTATCGTTTCGAAGCTAATTGAGTCTACTTTCATCTAAAAATAGCCTCAATGGCTGAATGTGTACCAAATTTTGTCAGTTTGTAAAAGAGTAACCGGATGTCATTTTCTGGGTGTGTTTTTGCGAAAAATTTTCACGTTTTTGGTCACGGGGTGTTACATTGGTACCACAAAACAAGAAAAAAAAAAAACTGAAAAAAGTAGCAGTAGACAAAAAAAAAAAAAAAAAAAAAAAAAAAAAAAAAAAAAAAAAAAAAAACTGAAAAAAGCATCTTATGGACCCACTAGACAAAGATGGCAGAGCACTAAGTAGCAGCAGAAAAAAGGTGGCAGGGGTAGACCCCGTCCATATATAAAACTAGGCCCCGTATTTATAACCCATCCCTTTTTAAATGGGTCACACTATACAAACACTCCCTACCTTAGTGTACTTATGTGTTTTGTTTTTATCTTCTAGCTGTCTTTATATATATATATAAATGTCATTTTTTTATTTTTATTTTTATCAAGTGTCCTTTTTTTTTAATATATATCAGACTTCAACATACTACTATAGGGGTCCTTATAACTTAGTCATTTTTATTCCCTTTCTATATCAGACTTCAACATAGTCACGGGAGTGTTTTAACTTAGTCATTTTTATTCCTTTTTGAGATTATAAACCACTAGCAGTGATCAAACATGCATTCACAAAACAAAAAATAGCAGTGATCAAACTAGCATTCACAAAACAAAAACTTGTATTAACAAAACAAAAACTAGCATATTAATACTTGCTTGCAGAAAGGAACGATGAATACATCACCGTTTTACACGACTGAGGTATAATTTTACGCTATTACACATATTACTTTAAAAAATGTGTAAAGTTTATAAAAAAATGATAAATCGATATTTTTAATAGGCTCAGATTATTATCGTTTTATCATTTTGGCTGCAAATTTGAAGGTTGCAAAATGGAAAAAAGCACACTTTACCGTCCATTCGGTTATGTCATGCCAATCAAAACAAGTTTTTTTTTTTTTTTTTTTTTTTTTTTTTTTTTTTTTTTTTTATTATCATCATCGCCGTATCTCGGTTTTTTTTAGGAAACCATTTTAAAAAACTAAGTTTAGAAAACAACTGCTTATTTTAATAATAAGCAGTTTCAACAAACCATCACAACTGCTTATTTGATAATAAGCAGTTTCAACAAACCATCCAAGAACACCATCATCATCAACAGTTTTACACAAAGAACACTAGAACACCATCACATATCCAAGAACACCATCACCATCACCATCCAAGAACACCAGAACACCATCACATATTCAAGAACACCAGAACACCATCATATAAGCAAACCACATAAGAATATAAGCAGTTTTATAACTGCTTTTTTAAGAACTAAAAAGATCTAAAAAAGCAGTTATGAAAAAGCATCACCATCAAGATCTATTGAATATTCACTTTTGAGATTATAAACCACTAGCAGTGATCAAACTTGCATTCACAAAACAAAAACTATCAGTGATCAAACTTGCATTCGCCAAGATCTAAAAAGATCTAACAAACCAAGAAACACTAAGATCTAACAAACCACATAAGCACATAAGCAGTTTCATAACTGCTTTTTTAAGGTCTAAAAAGATCTAACAAACCAAGAAACACCAAGATCTAAGAAACCACATAAGCACATAAGCACATAAGCAGTTTTTCACCAACAGTAGAACACCAAGAACATCAACAACCATGGTTTTTACCATGGATCTAAACCACCACATAAGCACATAAGCAGTTTTTCACCAGGAACAGTAGAACACCAAGAATATCAACAACCATGGTTTTTAACACAGATCTAAACTACCACAGAAACAACCATGGTTTTTACCATGGATCTAAACCACCACAGAAACAACCATGGTTTTTACCACGGATCTAAACCACCACAGATGAAAAACTAACGATTTCTAACCAAAAAACCACCATCAATTTTTTTAGATCTAAAAAGATCTAAAAAAATATAACACCAGCAGGTTCCAACAAAAGTAAAACCGCGTAAACCACCCACAGTTTTTCCCTTATCCCACCCTACCCCACCCCACCCCATCCCATCTTGTCTGTCTCACTCTCTCTCCCACTCATTTCACATACGTACAACTTTTTTTTAGATCTAAAAAGATATAACACCAGCAAGTTCCAAGAGTGAGAGATAAAGGATAAAACTGTAGGTGGTGTGAAATGAGATAGAGAGGGAGGTGTGGTGAAATGATTGAGAGAGAGAGTGAGACAGTATAGATGCGATGGGGGTGGGGTGGGATAAGGGAAAAATTGTGGGTGGTTTACGCGGTTTTACTCTTCTTCTTTTTTTTTCAAAGACAATGTAAAAAAAAAAAAAAAAAAAAAAAAAAAAAAAAAAAAGTTGTAAAAAAAGTTGTAAAAAAAAATTGTAACAAAAAATTATTTTTCTTTTAAAAAAGTTGTAAAAGTTAAATAAATAAAAGTTGTAAAAAAATATTTTGTTAAAAAAAATAAAAGTTTTAAAAGTTAAAAAAATAAAAGTTGTAAAAGTTGTAATGTATTTTCAGGTGTTCATTTCTCCCGAGCAACTAACTGATTGTGTGCAAAATATAGCTCGAGGGATCGGTTTTGTTATTGTTAAAAAAGAACTAAATCAGATAAGGGGTATTTGTACGAAATCAATTATGGGTGTTCAAAGGGTGGAAAGTATGAACGTGAAGGTTTAGAAGATGAAATTCAACAGCAAACCATTACCTCTAAAACCGATTGTCCATTCAAATTAGTGGCGAAATATTCTAAAACACAAGATTTTTAGAGGTTGAGGGTGAAGTGTGATAGGCATAATCATGATTTTGCAGAGTCGTTGCATGGTTTCCCATATGTAATGCGATTTTTGGAGGTTGAGGGTGAAATGTTATAAAGTTTCCAAATATGCTTTGGAACTCATGTTCGATGAACTCCAACTGTCGATCGCAGCAGAAGATTGTAGTCATCAGTTGTTGTCAATTTATGGGCTACCATGCTTTTACGAACTGCTTTATTATCGAATTCATAGTAAGTATATTAAATTTATGACTATCAAGTTATTTTCCACATTAATATCAGTAATTTATATAAGTCATTTTTAATGAATGCAGAAAGGGCCATTCCACTGGATACAATTGATATTTTTTGGAGAACCCTATCTGTTCCGTGGCCTAGTATCAATGCTCCTACGCCTGAAGATGGTCCTTCTTGTGAACCTGAAGATGGTACTTCTTGTGAAAATGACATACGACAATTCAAGAATATTTTTAGCAAAATGTCGTCGTTTGTCAAGAAAAATATGTTAAAGAAAGTGAGAGGGATATACGATCCCGAATCTGTTGATATACGTGAACCTGCTGTTCACAAAAGTACTCGTGGACATCCGAGCGCAAAGGACAAAAAGTCCCAGGCTACAAAAGTCTCAGACTTGAATAAAGTACCAACCGTAGATCACCGAAGAAGCACAAATTCAAGATCTACAAAAGTACCGGACTTGAACAAAGAACCTGCGAGACATAGTTCTTACACGTGTCCTAGAGTAGAACAAAGTATAAGACACATGTTATATGTTGGAGATGAAGTTAGCGACTATTTGATAGAGCAGATTCTAGAGATTTTCCGTCGATACATCATAAGTATTTATAATGTGCGAGGTGATGAAAATTGTGGGTTTCGGTGTGTTGCCC
Organism: Artemisia tridentata subsp. tridentata; assembly: GCA_021014915.2. Classification (NCBI taxonomy): domain Eukaryota; kingdom Viridiplantae; phylum Streptophyta; class Magnoliopsida; order Asterales; family Asteraceae; genus Artemisia; species Artemisia tridentata. The sequence goes on along the minus strand of CP139509.1, from coordinate 444,060,272 downwards.
ACGGTATTGGTCAACACGAAGATAGGTGGCGCGAAATTCGAGCTTGGTTATTACAAGAGTTAAACACTAATAGTGGCTTTTACATAAGTATGTGGTGGCAAAATGACTTTGACCAAATTCGGAGATCAGTAGACTGGTTCGAAAATGGATTTGCACCGCGAGAATAATGGATGAATATGCCAAGCACGGGGTTGGTTATTGCTTCAGTGATTAACCGGCCTATTGTATTTATATCCCAGCGACAAAGTCATACGTGTTTTCCGCTTTTTTCCGGTCCAGACTTATCACAAGGAACTGGCCCCCTTGTGATTGCCCGTGTGGGGGATGACGCATGTGCTCACTTCATTTATGTGACGCTAGACGAAAATTCACCACTTCCGGATACTCACCCACAATGGGGGACGTACAGAGTTGGCAATGCATCCGAATGGGCAACTTTATATTCCGATCGACAACACATGTATACTGAGAATAGACGAAGACAAACATAGTAAATGATTACTGATTTATGTTGTAAATAATTATACAGACAAAACATTGTAAATGATTACTGATTTATGTTGTAAATAATTATACAGACAAAACATTGTAAATGATTACTGATTTATGTTGTAAATAATTATATCGACAAAACATAGTGAACGATTACTGATTTATGTTGTAAATAACTGTTTGTATTATTTAAATTAATAATAACATTACTGATTTATGTTGTAAATTATTATACAAATTCTTTGGCCAGGTGGAACGAAAAAATCCTTTCTTGTGTCGCTGTCAGAGATGATTGATTATAGAAAGGACATCCCGTAAAGACGCTACTTATTGTCAACCGTATTATGCATGTCCTTTTTCAGTGGTAAATAATCATACGTTTGTTTAGTTATGTAAATAATTTGTTTGTTAATAATACATTTCTTATAATTTTCTTAACATGTAACAGCCAGAAATAGAAGATTATGGGTGTGGATACTTTATGTGGAATGATGCTTTTCAAAACAAGCACTTTAGTTAAGCCTCTTCTTCAACGCAGTACTCAAGCTGCGTAGCTAAAGATAATAAGATTTACAAGCTTGAAACAAGAAACAAGATGTTATTGTCTCAAAACAAGATGTTGATGACAAGAATAAAGACGCTGGAGGCATCACTGGAATTGGCAAGGAATCCTGAGGATCACGTATGTCAGTCGGGTGCAATGCTCCATGAGCTTTTAGATGAGATAAATAATCTTCATGTGTAATAGGTGTTGTTGTTTTAAATAATGTGTTAATGTTGTTGTTTAATTGAATAATAACAGTTGTTTTTGTAGTTGTTTAATGTGTTAATGTTTAACGTGTTATTGTTGTTGTTGTTTAATTAAATAGAAACACATTAGACGAATACAAATAACATAATATAAAAAATATAACCAATAAACACTAAAAAAAACAAAACAAATAAATACTTCCAAAAATATATATATATATATATATATATATTAAAAAAAAAAAAAAAAAAAAAAAAAAAAAAAAAAAAAAAAAAAAACGAAAGGGGAAAAAAAAATACAAAAGTACATCCTCATAGTAGGGAGGGTTTCCTTTGTATTAATAGGGTGGGGGGGGGGGGGGGGAGTTAGGATAACCTATCCCTTTAAAAAAAAAAAAAAAAAAAAAACAAAGTACACCCTCCCTAGTAGGGAGGGTTTCGTTTGTATTAATAAAGGGGGGGGGGGGTTGGATAACCTATCCCTTTTTAAATTTTAAATTAAAAAGATTGTTGTGGTGTTGTCAAAATATCTTTTTGACTTTGAAAACATAGGTCCATCCTATTATTACCTTTCGTCTCTAAATTATTTTCAGAACAAAATCACTCTGTTTAAAAAAATGATTACATTACATTTTCAACCAATCTAATAGAATATTCTCTAAGATAAATTAAAATGAAAAATAGACAATTATTTTAAAACATCTTACAAAATAAATATAAACCATAATTTTTAGACAGAGAAAATATATATTTATAATTTTATTAATGAGATAATGATGGGTTTTGTCAATTCTAATATGATATCAACCCTAAACCATCCTCCCTCAAAACAATTATAACTGGGCATGTCCTTTAATATATTCGGCTAATAGTTATAACAAAATTATAATTGGAAAAGATATGTCAAATATGTACGCAATGTTTTTAAACTAGTCTTTCATTCGATCCGGCTGAGTTTTCAGTTGAACCATTTTTTTAATGAGATTTTTGTTCATTTTCGTTAATTTAACTGAATGAGAATAAAAGTTTGTTCGTGTCATTCATTTCACAAATAAACGAACATAAACTTTTTACCAAACGTTTCATAAAATATTTTGTGAATGTTCAGTTCGTTTATTCTTGTTGTTTCATAATTTTTGGCTAAAAAGTTGTCGAAATTGGTATAAATGAAAGCAACTAGGTGGCATATAAATTAGTTTTAATATTATTACCTCCGTCTCAAAATTATTTTCAGAACAAAAATCACTCGGTTTAAAAAAAATGATTACACAACATTTTCAACCAATCTAATACAATATTCTCTAAGATAAATTAAAATGAAAAATAGACAATTATTTTAAAAAATCTTACAAAATAAATATAAACCATAATTTTTAGACAGAGAAAATATATATTTATAATTTTATTAATGAGATAATGATGGGTTTTGTCAATTCTAATATGGTATCAACCCTAAACCATCCTCCCTCAAAACAATTATAACTGGGAATGTCCTTTAATATATTCGGCTAATAGTTATAACAAAATTATAATTGGAAAAGATATGTCAAATATGTACGCAATGTTTTTAAACTAGTCTTTCATTCGATCCGTCTGAGTTTTCAGTTGAACCATTTTTTTAATGAGATTTGTTCATTTTCGTTAATTTAACTGAATGAGAATAAAAGTTTGTTCGTGTCATTCATTTCACAAATAAACGAACATAAACTTTTTACCAAACGTTTCATAAAATATTTTGTGAATGTTCAGTTCATTTATTCTTGTTGTTTCATAATTTTTGGCTAAAAAGTTGTCGAAATTGGTATAAATGAAAGCAAGTAGGTGGCATATAAATTAGATTTAATCAATCAATGGCATAAATGAAAAAAAAGAGAATACTCCACATTCATATCGCAATTAAATTATATGTAAACTGTTATGATGGGAAAGTTAACAAAACATAAGTTATATAAAGGAAATATATAACATATCATCAATTCAAAAATCATATTCCGTTGTGAATGTGGAGTATTCTCTTTTTTTCTTTTTTCATTTGCCGTCAATTTTTTAAAACTAATTTATATGCCACCTATTAGCTTTCATTTATACTAATTTTGACAGCTTTTTAGCCAAAAATTATGAAATAACAAGAATAATGTTACCCTTAACATATTCAAACGATAAAAAATAAAAATGAAATGTAACATAGGCAGAAGTTCAATATAGATCTCATATTTTTCATAGATCCAATGAACCAATCATAACCATTCATTTTTTTTTATCAAAACAAAAAATATCAACTTTCACCATTTTTATAAAAATTAAATATCTCGCAAACCGTTAATCGTTACGCGAAAAAAATCATACCATCGCGACGAGAATTAAATTATCTTTCTATAGATATGCATTATTATATACTTTCGACGAATTTTTTTTCTTTTTTTTTTTCAAAATTTCTGCCCAGAAAAATCACACGTGATTTTTACAAATCACATGTGAGTTTTACAAATCATATATGATTTTTCTAGGCGAAAATTTTTAAAAAACAAAAGTTCGTCGAAAGTATAGAGAAATGCATATTTATAGATAGATATTTTAATTCTTGTCGTGATGGTGTATTTTTTGTAGCTTGAAGATTTATCGTTTGCAAGATATATTGTTTTTTAAAAAAGTGTGAAAAATGGTTTTTTATTAATCTAGATGAAAAATGGATGGCTAAGATTGGTTCTTTTGATCTATGACAAATATGAGATCTATATTGATCTCAACTCATGTAAGGCTAGCCACAGTCGTTGACCCAAGTGACCTGGGTCACCGGTTGTCAAGTCAGCTTTCTCTCTCCGGCGATCAGACATGACCAAAGTGCCACAGTCGATGACCGACTTTTTTTTTTTTTTTTTTTTTTTTTTTTTTTTTTTTTTTTAAATCAAACATTTAAAAAAAAAACTTAAATTTCATTAAAAAAAAATACATATATATTATTCAATTAAACATTAAAAACATTAAGTAAATTATTCAAATAACAATAAAAACATTACAAAAACTCTTCATCGTCGTCCTCATCGTCACCATCACTACCGTATTCGTCTTCATTCCCTCGATTGACTTGATTTCTACGATTTCTCCATATGTGTTCGATCAAATCAGCTTTTAAGTTTAGATAAGTTGATGAGTCCATAAGCTCCTAGGTAACTACTAACGATTCTTCATGCGTTCTTAAGGGACCGTGTAAAACCCTAAAATCTGAAAACGTGTAAAATGACCAAATTACCCCTGTAAGTTTAAAAATTTAATTAAAAGCTTATAAAGTACCGAATCGATTCCAAACTTCTAGCAATGCACAAGTTATGATCCCAAATAATTTGAAGAACTTCATTTAACATTTATACAAGTTATGAAATTACCAAAATACCCCTATGAAGGCCGAATAATATTTAAATAAGTTTATATGTATTTTAAAGGTTATAAATATGGTTTAAATATGGGAAAATAATTAGGAAATCAATCCCATTAAATTCCAGCCCATATTGCCGAAATAATTGGTCAATTAACTCCCCTAAAACTCGGCTCCATCATTTTAAATTGATCACACATTTTCTTTTGTCAAACCCTAGTTGCCGCCCCAAAAATAACACACAAACAAATCATCATTTTAAAAATCCGGCCACCAAAACCTTCTCCAACAATTTTCGGTGATTGTTCATCATCAAAAGAAGCCAAGAAAATTCCCTTTCGAATTGTGGAGTCCCCGATCAAGATTTCTTGAATTTATTTCGTTTTATGCACTCGCAAGGTAATAATTCGCCCATAATTCGTTAATCCTCTATAAAATTCGGTTCTCATTTTTTTGATGTTCTTCATATTGATTATGATCTGGGAAAAATAGCTACAAGGTCGTGAGATCGTTCTTGAGGTCGTGGAGGATTATTGGTGTCGAATGCCAAAACCGAGAAAACCCTAAATCACCATAAATAATCCGATCGTTCTAAATTGATCCTGGTATTTTTCTAGCCTTTTTATCAGTCCATATAACGTGTATAAAATGTTGGATTCGAACCATGCAGGCTATGGTGGTCGTATAAAATTTTATGAGATCGAAACCCTAAAAATGGAATAAATTGCTATATAATTCATGTGAATTTTCTGGGTGTTAAAATTAATTTATTTGGACCTTATACAATATATATGACCTGGGAAAAATGATAAAATGATTTGTGGAAGCCTAAAAATGTCGAGTGGATTTTTGGTATCAAATCGGGTGTAAAAATATAAGAAAATACTATATGAATTTTCTGGGCATGTTTTATAATTTTCATGTCACTAGAACAAAAAGTGGAATTGGTTACACCAAATATGTGTGACGATATACATATAGTCACACATGGTTTTTTTCGTGTGTGTGACTAAAGGTGGTGTGACCATAGGGTACCTACGGTCACATGTTTTGGTTCTTTTTAGTCTCACTTACAAAAGAGTAACCAAAACGTTAAAATGTGTGACTAAATAGGTACAATTTTAGTTGGATTAATCAGCTTTGTGTGACCAAAAACTCTTATAGTCACACGAAGCATTTTCTTTTTGTATATTTAGTCACATACAATTAACCATAAAGTGGCCAAAAGTGTTAATAAGTGTGACCATATGTTGTTGAAAGTGAAGAAATGTATGGTTTGTGTGACTATAGATCATCCAATTGCCACATAAATTTGGTTTTTGTGTGGCCTTTTGTACCATTTAGTCACACAAATCATGTTTCTTTTGGGTATTTAGTCACATACAATTAATCATAAAGTGGCCAAAAATGTGAATAAGTGTGACCATATGTTCTTTAAAGTGAAGAAATGTGTGGTTTGTGTGACTATTGATCATCCAATGGCCACATTAATTGTATATTTGTGTGGCCTTTTGTTACATTTAGTCACACAAAGCATTTTTCTTTTGGGTATTTAGTCACATACAATAAATCATAAAGTGGCCAAAAGTGTGAATAAGTGTGACCATATGGTGTTTAAAGTGAAGAAATGTGTGTTTTGTGTGACTATTGATCATCCAATGGCCACATGAATTTTATTTTTGTGTGGCCTTTTGTTACATTTAGTCACACAAAGCATTTTTCTTTTGGGTATTTAGTCACATACAATAAATCATAAAGTGGCCAAAAGTGTGAATAAGTGTGACCATATGATGTTTAAAGTGAAGAAATGTGTGTTTTGTGTGACTATTGATCATCCAATGGCCACATGAATTTTATTTTTGTGTGGCCTTTTGTTACATTTAGTCACACAAAGCATTTTTCTTTTAGGTATTTAGTCACATACAATGACCAAAAGTGTTAATAAGTGTGACTATATACATCTTTTAGTCACATTTAAGAAATCAATATATGTCAAAACAAATTAAAATATATATCAAAACAAATTCAAATACAATAAAATTGGAATGTATATAACTGATACATATCATATAAGCAGTACTAACTATATGAACCAATAGTACTAACTTATAACTAACAGTTGTAACTAATACACAAAAAAAGTAGTAGAACAAAACGAGCAGACAGTTGATCGTTCACACCAGGCAATTCATATATCCGGTACCATTCATCAAATAGCTGAGTAACTTGTTAACAACAGAAGTGTTACTTGGTTGGCGGCTTCTGGTATCCCCACGGTTTCTGTCTTGCCCAATTCCACTGATCTCTGCACATCTCATCAATCCCATACTTTGCCCTGCAAAAACACAACAAACCGTCTCAAAAAGGTTGATCCAACTGTGGGACTTAAAGCTATCATCTGGCAATTCTAATGGAGTTATAACACTTTTCAAGACTATTACAGTGCAAATAAGTTCCTTTTAAATACTGTCATGACTTCTCGAATGACAAAAGACTATCCTAGCTTACCACTGGAGTGTGAAAGAATCTTCAAGGCCGACATGGAAGAACCAAAATAATACCAAAAAGATTGTTAGCGTTAATAATTACTAGTGTAGATTAACCTTCAACAACTGTGAACACCTTAAACAAAATTGGAGAAATACTCTAATACATGATGAGCTTAGATCCTAGAATTTACTTAAACATCACAGCATATATGCCATCCATGCACGCGCATAGGAAGTTTACCAGCAGTTTCACAAAAAAGCAAGCCCAGTGTCAAGTTAAGTATGGACACTAACCTATTGATCACCAATGCCACTTGATAGTAGGTTCATCAGCAGGCACGCTAATACGCAATAACTGGAAGAAGCTGAATTCCGATAAGTCATTAATTCCAATTCTATATGTAAACCTCTATTGAATATTTGACGACTGGGATATGACATTCATCTGAGACGGAGTTGTAAGCGATGTAGAGTGGCTAGAAGAAACTGCACTGGATTTCCTAGCTGAGACAAGAGTCAAAGACAAACATAGTGTCAACTCCTCCATCTAGGAAAACATTAGTTTTTATAAAAATACAATGATGCTTGATGACTTACGGTTAAGTCTTCGTAGAACTTCTTTTCTTCTGCCTTCTAACTTCTCCTTGGTATCATCGAGGCTCTCATATTGTGGTGCATACGAGACTTGAAGCCGATTTCCAATGAAAATTGATTCATCCAACTTACTTTTTGCACATGTACTGCGGCATACGATACTAGTTGCAGTCCTGCATATCCAATACAACTATTAAATACATGACTATATACACATAAATTAGTATGAAAATCCAGAAGTGCAAATAACACCGTCTTCTACAAATCCAGTAAAACATGCGTTGTCATTTTTATTTCCAATGGGTCTAAATGTCTAACACATACAACTAAAAATGCTGTATCAAAAAGATGCAGGTCAAACGTAGCCTAATTTGTCCTCAGGTGTATACAACCTTCTAAACTGCTTTATTCAAAGAGTTGGATCATCATTTATTACTGATAATTCACAAAAGGCTCGCTCGACTAGCAACCCTAACCCGGGTTCCATTTTGGACTCGATGTGACCCTTCCCCCAGGATCGCACCTCAGGCAGTGTTCACTGTTTCTTGTGAACCAAGGGAACCCAGGACCTAATTCACAAAATCCCTCCCTTTCCCGGCCCTACAACGATGTTTGCGCCGAGGGCTAGGCGTGCGAAGGCTGGCCCAGACTGGTGCCTGTAGGGTTTGAACGTAGCCCAAACTATTACTAATAGTTATTATATACGTCTTTAGTATATCAGTTGCTTATTCGATTCAATAAAGTGTTTGAGGATCAACCTAATCCCCTTAAACAACCTGTTGCCCAACCCTTCTGTTTTGCCACCCAAACACCTCAATCCAAACATATATGTTGCCACGCGTTATTGCAAAAAGTTTGAAATCTCTAAGAGCTACACAAGCTAAATAATCTTTAGCAAGTTATGGGAGATAGTTAAATTCGATTGGAGTGTGGTTAAGTCTACAAATAATCTTTTTGTTACACAATATACCAGAGAAAAGCATGATTATCAACAAAGTAAAAATATTGAAACCAAGTGCAAATGATTGAGCCTCTGACCTCATTTTGCTTGCAATACTCAGCATCGGTCCAGCAATCCTCACTCTTGGGGATATCAGCAGGCCATGAAGGACTAGGTACAACGGCTGATACAGATGAAGTGACAACCACACGCTTCACTCCAAGCTCCTTTGCCGCTGTGAGTACATTGTTCGTCCCCTTAAGCGCAGGTTCCAGCAACTCCTTCTGTCAATCATTAAACAAGCCACACTTAACAGCCACACCGTACACAATGTTCTATGTTAAACCAAATCGCATATCAACCATTACAAACACTGAATTCAGCTTTCTTAGTTTGAAGTTCCTTCTTTTTCTCGAAATGATAATCCTATAGATCAGACATAATACCACACTAATTTTTGATATCTCGAGCTATAAGCTCTGCTATACCAATTCTAGCCTGAAATATAAACATAGATACAAAATATGTAAGAAGGAGAAGATTACCCCGCAACAGCCGCAACCAACTCCAAAATGAACCTTAAGGTCTGGGCGTAAGTAATCATTCATAGGTACAGATGAACCTTTAGCACCCTCCTGAACGAGAAGAATTTTTAGACTATAAGACTATAAAAGTTGTCACATTGTAATCATGTACTTGAATTGAAATGAAGCGTAGAACTGTGTATGCACCAAAGAACGCATGCCAAATTCATAAATCTTGGGAGGCGACCGCTTCCAATAAAATGAATGGATGTGGCCCGTGATCACCCTTAGCATATTGACCTCTCAAACCATTTGGGCAATTCTCCCACTCCCAACTTGTACAATCAATGCTTCCCATCATCCCAGGAAACCTATGTTTATGCTCGTGATGAGCATATAATCTTTCAAGGTCAGTATACGTGGGCTTTCGCAAATACTCAGCACCATATAACTCCATGATAGCATTGCAAAACTTACGGAGACAATCACGGGATGTTGTTGCAGCCAGTGCTAGATTCTCGTCAAGAGAATCAGGAACGGCCGCGTATCCCAATTGACGAATTGCCGCAGTACACTTGACTGATGGGCTAATACTAGGTATGCCCCTAGCATCAAGAGTTTGTTGAAAATAAGGAGAATAATCGGTTACCTCTCGAACAATTTATGTGAAAGGTTCTCGGCTCATTCGGAATCGTCGAGAGAATGTTCTTTCGTCGAACAGCGGGTTTTCAGAGAAGTATGCCGCCACTAAATGATCATGAGCACCCTCATGATCCCTACGTATGTACCTTCGTGGAACTTTTGGCTGTGATGCTTGGTAAGCGTTCCAAGCAATCTTCCCGTACTCCAAAAACTCACTCAGAACTTCATCATCGTCGGAAGACGAAGAACCGAATGATAGCTCGTAAGACATAATTAAAAGAATGTGTTTGAAGGTATTGATAGAAATGTTGTTTGAATATGGATGAGAAGTTGTTTGAATTGTGTTTGAAATTGTGTGTTTAGATGTGTGTTTGAGGTTGGTATTTATAAGATTGAAAAAGTTTTTTTTTTTTTTTTTTTTTTTAAAATTTTTTTTTTAAAAAAATATGTAACGGATATAGAGGGACAAACTCGGTCGAATTTTAGACCGATATTTGTTTTCTTGTTTGATCGACCGATATTCATCGACCCCTCCACATCCACCTCGACCGAATTGAAAGTCGGTCGGTTTGTTTGACCGACCGATATATTCCGTTCGACTGTGGTAAGCCTAACATATCAATTTTATCTTTTGTTTACATGCATTTTTATTTAATCAAAATCAAATTATAAGAGAATACATTGTTTTGACATGTTAATATTAGCTTTATTCTTGTTATTTCACAAAGTTTCGATAATTTTTTTTTTGACCGAAGTTGATAGAAGCGAAAATAAATATTTTTTTTATGGCTTATAAGTTATTTTTAAAAAATAACGGCCTTAATGAAAAAAGTTATACTTAATATTCTGATGCTTGCAATTAGCTCTTTTAAGTGGGCTATAATGATAGAGTTTTTTTTTTTTTTTTTTTTCTTAAAAAAATTCGTCACACACAACCATTAATTTTCAAAAGTTTTGCTTACCTTGGTGCCAAATGATAGTTTTGCCTATTTTTTGAAGTGAAACAAAAAATTACATTAATACCCTTAGTTTTTAGGATGTCAATTTCGTGGCCAATAATGCCCACCAATATTTTCCTATCATGACGCCTCAAAAACCCATAATACACTTATCAACTTAACACACACACTACACCCATGGCTCTAACAGCAAATTTGAACCAAATTTTCAGCACATTTCCCGTCATTTCAAAGCTTTCTGGTGACCCGAAGCCTAGGCCCGATGTATCTGCTGCGCGTTTGCAAGGAAACAAGATGGACGAAAGTCAAGACAACCCAATAAAACCAACAAGAAGAGTAGCATTAAGCCTTGGCACTATTGGACTCTTTGCAAATTCTAACGTTGCGGTCACCTTAGCCGATGACAATGGTTTTTGGCTCAATGGACCGATACCGATACCACGACCTCAAACAGTAACTCTCTAATATCCATCTCTTGATACTTTAAGTATCACAGTTTTTCGTTAGGAAAAAGATGTTAACTTTGACTTTTAAGGTCAAAACTATCACTTTTTGGTACAAGATTATTAATTGGCTTTACAACTTATGACTAATATATACTGTATATATTTTTTTGCAGTAGTTATAAATCATTGTGATCTTTTTTGAAACTTTTCAAAAAAACAAGAAAAGTAAAGAATTTGAATCAAAATTGGAGTTTGAACTTTTGAAATTTCGACTTATAAAGTCAAAATGTAGTATCTTTGTTTGATAATAGCGGTTTACTTGTAGTGATTGATAATGTGGAGACGGGCACGAGGTCTTTTTTAAAGACGGGTGTGTATATAGCCGATATAGGGACTAAAGGAAGTTAGTTTCGGCTAAAGAAGTACGCCTTTGATCTTCTAGCGTTAGGGGATTTGATAGGGAAAGATGCGTGGAACTATGTAAGAAAGTATCTTCGGTTGAAATCAACTTTTATGTACTTTGACTTCGATAAAGTGATCACTGCTGCTACACCTGATGATAAGCCGCCACTCCTCAATCTTGCAAATAGATTGTTCAACACCGTCGAAAAGGTAGCTACAACAAGTCAATATGCATACAAAAATCAATGTTGAAAGTTAAAACTCAAAATGTACTTGTTTTGCTCATTTCTGTTTTATTGTTTACAGCTAGAAGATGCAGTAAAGCAACAAGACCTTCCTCAAACAGAATTATTGTATAAAGATACAACGGTTATTCTTCAAGAAGTCATGACTAGAATGGCGTAAACCTTGTCATGTCATGAAAATGTTTATGTCGTGATTGTGAATTATGTTCGATCAAGTTTCTTTACATTGTTGATTGTTGTATACTATAATAGAGATTCAACATTGTTTAGCTTATACATAGCCGAAACTCTTAGGTGTCTTGAATTACATTTCTTGATTATTCATGTTTCATAGCTCTAAACAACATAAACTCCTAATGCTTTAGAACTTTTAACCGATTCCTACTTGTCCATCTCTGTATGTTATACGGAGTATTCCACATAAACATTATCACAAAGGCTTATTAAGCAAACAGACATGACGATTTTTTCTGGCTAAATTCTTTTTACACTTTTTTTAACTGAACACATCTTAAAAGTTACATAGCGGTAACTAAAGTAGAGCTGTAATAAGATCATGAAAAGTTTATATGCGAAAAAGGATGGAGATGCGGGGTATCGATCCCCGTACCTCTCGCATGCTAAGCGAGCGCTCTACCATCTGAGCTACATCCCCTTTTGTGATATAAGTTTATCGTATTATTCTGTTATTTGAGAATTGAAAGTTTGGGTGATGAAATTGGATTAGTCATACTGATAAAGTGAGATTGATAGAAGTAAAGAATATTATAAACACTATATCTCAAACTTGAGAGGAGTTTTTCGAAATTAAAATTTGACTTGTTGCATATTTCAAACTTATGTTTTGTAATTATACTTCTTAAATATGACTTGATTGGGCATAGTTTAAAGTTTAAACTCAATATGTCTTGTTACATAGTTAACTAAGCATGTACTGTATGTTTAGGTGTATTACTGAGCATCGGGTCAAAACCGACGTGAACTGAGACACCTTGTGTTCAAAAGTTCAAACGTTGTTCACAAACTTTTTTGGCCATAATTTGAACATAAACGTAGGCTAACAGTGGCCTAGACACCTTCGGATAAATAATCATTTACGCTTAAAATTCCGTTCTACCTAAAATCCCAGAAATCATTGCTCTTAGTTATTTTTGCTACGCGTCAACAACTATTATGAAAGCTTCTTTACAATAGTCACCAAGTTTGAGTTTGACAAGTTTGATAGATTTTCATACAAAATTGTCCATAGGCAAACCCTTTTCAACTGTTGATACAAAATTCCAAAGTCAGGACATGTTCAAACCATGAGCGTCTACAACATGTCATCTGTATACATCATTTTGATAGATCGACGCCAACCAAAATACACTGAGCGAAAAAAACACAATTGTACGCTCCTGTTAGAGACACAATCTCATCACATATTCTCAAGAAGCACATTTCAAAACCTTAAACGGAACAAGTTATTCTTCCATAAAAACTTCAGCAGGAATTTTACTACAAACAAAGAAAATAAACAACTTCTAAAGTCACAAGCATTAGATCCAAAGGCGTAGCTAGACTTAGGTTCAAGGTACTAAAACAAACCACTATGTTCAAGGTACTCGATCAAAGTGATCGCCCAACAATCTATAATCCAGTTATCACAACCCATCACTAGATTCGTAAACAACCCAAAAAACATATAAAAACAAAGTGAAAGGATAATCAATACCATAAACCAAAACTTATGGACGCTTGAATATGATTTCTGCTCTAGTTGATGCACGCGGATATTGTATCAACTCCTTTAGCATCTTAACTTCATCATGAATATCAACCCGTTTGTCAATCATTTGTTGGATATTTTAGTGTAATTGGATTAACTTGTTTGACCAATTTAGTCATAATAAGACATCATTTAGGCTTGGAGGTGTGGAGTGCACGCCTATTTGAATTTATTATGATCTTAGGGGCGAAGCTCCTAAGGGACGGGGGTCCGGGGGCAGTGCCTCTGGGAGCAGGGTCCAAGGGGCGGCAACATAGACAAGTATAAGCCAGATTGGTTATCCAAGGCTTTAGACAAAAAGAAGGCATTGATTTCTTTGATACCTATGCTCCTATTGCTAGGATTACCACCATTAGATTATTGTTAGCACTTGCAGCTATACATATTCTTGTAATTCACCAAATGGATGTTAAAACAGCCTTTCTGAATTGTGAATTGGATGAAGAGATTTACATGAAACAACCTAAAGGTTTTGTCATGCCTGGTAATGAAGATAAGGTTTGTGAATTGGTTAAGTCTCTTTATGGTTTGAAGCAAGCCCCCAAGCAGTGGCATCAGAAGTTTGATGATGTTGTTTTGTCTAATGGTTTTACATTAAATCAAGCAGACAAGTGTGTATACAGCAAGTTTGATGCTTCTGATAAAGGAATAATCATTTGCTTGTATGTAGATGACATTTTGATCTTTGGTACTGACCAAGATCAAGTTGATACAACTAAGGAATTCTTGTCCTCTAAATTTGATATGAAAGACATGGGGGAGGCTGATGTGATTCTTGGAATTAAGATCATACGTGGAGAACATGGCATTACTATCTCTCAATCACATTATATTGAAAAGATGTTGGATAAATTTAATCAAAAAGATTGTTCTCCAATAGGTACTCCTATGGATCCCACAACAAAACTTGTGCCTAATAAGGGAGTTGCTGTGAATCAACTTGAATATTCAAAGGCTATTGGATCTCTCATGTATGCTATGATTAGTACTAGACCTGATATAGCCTTTGTTGTTGGAAAGTTGAGTAGATATACTCACAATCCAAGTTTAATCCATTGGCAAGCACTTAATCGAGTATTTAAGTACTTGAAAGGAACAATAGATTATGGTTTGACTTATACTGGATTTCATTCTGTTCTTGAAGGTTATTCTGATGCAAGTTGGATTACCAATATGGAAGATCATTCTTCCACAAGTGGTTGGGTATTCCTACTTGGAGGTGGTGCCATATGCTGGGCATCAAAGAAGCAAACTTGCATCACTGATTCAACAATGGAATATGAGTTTGTGGCATTAGCAGCAGCTGGTAAAAAAGCTGAATGGATAAGAAATTTAATATATGAAATTCCATTATGGCCTAAACAGATATCACCCATTTCTATCAGATGTGATAGTGCAGCTACTTTGGCTAAGGCATACAGTCAAGTGTATAATGGAAAGTCTAGACACTTAGGTGTTAGACACAGCATGATACGTGAGCTTATCACAGATGGTGTGATATCTGTGGTGTTTGTGAAAACACAACACAATTTAGCCGATCATTTAACCAAAGGGTTGTGTAGAGATCTCGTGAAAAATTCGACTATATGGATGGGATTAAAGTCCACCAGAAATCTCTGATATCAAGATACCCAATTCCCACCTAGTATGACGCTAGGTGCTGAATTTAATGTGGAAGGCTTAATATTTAGAGATTGGAACACATTAGAAGAATCATCCCAAGGTATGTGTTCAGACCTGCAAGTTAGGGAGGTTGAATGGATATATTCTTAATAGCTCTTTTGACAAATTGCATTGCAGGTGCAAGACTAAAAGAGCTACCTATATGAGCATGAAGTTTAGCCGCTTCAAGAAGCTGGGACTTGGCTTTGACATGCTTATGAAGGATAAGAACATAGGCTAGTAAAACATGTGTCAAGATAGAACTACTGTGTATGTAAACTTTTGTGTACATTATCTTCGTGTATTCATAATGAATTCCCAGGGTTCAATCCTAAGCGACACCCTGGTATTCGAATATTCGGAATGTGTAATGTACTAATGTGAAATTCAATCGTCATGACATTTCATTTATGCAAAAGTTTGATTGTTTGAGATAACTTATTTTAGTTAATCAAGGATTGCACTAAAATAGGGGAGGAATGTTGGATATTTTAGTGTAATTGGATTAACTTGTTTGACCAATTTAGTCATAATGAGACATCATTTAGGCTTGTAGGTGCGGAGTGCATGCCTATTGGAATTTATTATGATCTTAGGGGCGAAGCCCCTAAGGGACAGGGGTCCGGGGGCAGCGCCCTTGGGAGCAGGGTCCAAGGGGCAGAGCCCCTGGCTAGGGTCGAGCAGGTCAGCTTGGAAATTTTTTATTTCCACTAAGTTGTTATGGTAAAAGTTCCTCAGAAAATTAAATTTTTGGAAATTAAGGGACTAATTTTGACAACTTTAAAACTTGAAAAAACTGCCTAAATGGCAGTTATTGCCCAATCCCTGAGATATATTGATACGTATTTTTCCCTTTGGTCATTAAATTTTCTCTGGTTCATCAATCTCAACCACAAGCATTCAAAACGTTCTCAATTTCTGAATTGTATCCGATTGAATAATTCAGGAGAACCACCGAATTGATTCGATCTAAAAGTGTTCACACGCCTTTCAGAGATTCAAATAATATCCGGTTTTTGTTCGTTTATTATGTTTATCCCCTACATCATTATATCTATTAACTTCAACATTGGTGACTTGGCCAAGATAAGCTTCACAAAATCCATTATAGGCTTCATGTTGGAGAAGTCTTTAATTTGTATAACGCAGAGATGATCCAAGGTAAAGTGAGGGTACTCTTCTTGCAATTCAAGAAGGTTCATGGCAGTCTGTGACACGGGTTTCTTTGGGTTATGTTTCATCTATTAAAAAAAACACGTCTCTTAATGAAAAAGAAAATGTGAATCATATATAGCTGTCATTCTAGTATGTATACTATTTACCTCTATGACAATTGTCTCTATCTTTGGTGAGCTTGTAACCAAAAGAAGTGCAGATTTCAAATCAATTTCTCTCCCAAAGGACACACCAGATAAACAAAGATATATGAGATGGTCTAGCGAGGTCTGGAGCTTCTTTGGTATAACACCTATAGCAAAACACTTTATCCAAAAACCAATAAAAGAATTAGCAAGCATGGTTGTATGTTATTATAGATATAATCTTGGATCAATTTGAATCACCTTAATAGAATAGGAACTGATATGCAGACACTCGATTATAGGTAAACACTCAAATAGCTCAGCAAAGTCAGAATTCCAACATCCCATAAAATGTTCCTCATCTCCAATCTGCAGCAATTAAAATCACATCAGATTAAAATGATAGCAAATAAAGGAGCTTCTATCTGTTCTCGAGTTTAAATATGAAAGAATAGAATGGGTGAAGAGAAACATGAGAGAAAAGAAGAGGGGCGAAATAAATATAGTTTTATTTTGTGTGTTCTCGAGTAGGAAAGGAGAGAAAGGAAAAGTAGAAAAACATGTTATAATTTGCTCTCTCCAAATCTTCCATATTTGGGAGGAAACTTTTGAAAAGAAAATTTGACACAATTTCCCTCCTCTATTCTCTTCTCTCCATACAAAACCTCAGGAACACTTTTTTTTTTTTTTTTTTTTTTTCTAATTTCCTTTCAATTTATTTTCTCTTCGCTTCTCGATCTCCAACTTAAAACTCGGGAACAAAGAAAGGGTTGATTGTGTAACATCCAGTAATTTTCCAAAACCTTTTTCACTAGCCAAATATTTATTTTTGCATCACCTTAGCATTTAAACTTTTCCTGAACTCATTTGAACTTAAGAAACGCGAGATATCTTAAGAAACGAGAACGTTGTCCCTTTATTTGAGCCGGCACAACCTAGAAAGCACGAAACGTATCAAATTTTGCCAAATAAATTAACTTCAATAAAGTTATGCATATTTATACTCGTTTGTACTAGAAAAATTATTTCGGAAACAATGGCGCAAGTTTCTTAAATTTTCGTGTTCGTTTGGTACGTTAAATGGGTCCCACGGCATTTATTTCAAAAGTTTCACTCCCTTGTCACCTTTACCCCCTCCGCCCCTAATTTACACTCGCGCCCCTCCACTTTTGTTGGTCCACTTTCACCCCTCCTTCTACATATAAAAAGCCCACCCTTTCTCTTACAGCTCTCATTTGATAACACCACCCCGACCACTCTCGCCGGAACCCTAGCCGCCACCACGCCGTCCGGCCAACTTTCGGCCACCTCCAAAAATCTCACCCACTCGTAGGTCTCGTCACCTATATCGTTTCTGGAGCACTTGGGAGCTTTTGGAGCTCGTTTGGTTCACGTCCGAGCATCACCGCCGCTACCACCACCACGCCACCACTCGCTGCCGCACCCCCCACCTCCTCTCTCTCGTTTGGTAACCCACGCGCCTCTTTCTCTTCTATCTTTCATTTTTAACTAAAACCCTAACCCTAATATTTTGTAAACCGAGTTTTATTAATTAAAACTTATTTAAACCTTTTTGTTCTAATATAAAACATGTGGATCTAAAACCCTAACCCTCGACTCGTTTGGACTCGGTCCGAGTCGTGTGACTCACCGAGTCAACTCACGAGTTGAGTTGACTCGAGGTGTTTCTTGTTTCTTTTAGACTTTTACTGATTTGTCTAAGCTTATTTATTTGTTTTGTAGCTTGGATTGTGGATTTGGTTGGTTTTGTTCTCGATCGAGAGCCATGTGGCTCGTTTAGCCTCGAGCCGTGACTCGTTTGAGTCACGGCGTAGCATAGGGTGTTTGTTTAGGTCGCTTATGGAGTATTTGGTTTGAGTTTACGTTGCCAAGAGCCTTACGGCTCGAGTGGAGTTAAGTCGTGACTCAAGGGAGTCACGGCAAGGGGTATATTATTTGTTTGTGTCACGGTTTGGATTTGGATTTGGATTGTGGTCTAGCCGAGAACTCTAAGACTCGATAAGGGTTGAGCCATGACTCAAGGGAGTCACGGCCAATAGTATATGTTTGGTATTGGTCGGGTTGGTTTGTAGCCGTGAGTTTAGGCTTGGTTTGTGGTCAAGTCGTGTCAAGTCGAGACTCACGGGAGTCTCGGCCGTGTAATACTCGAGGTTAGAAAATCTCGAGTTAGCGTCAAGTTGGTTTTGGACTTGGATAAGTCCTTGATGGGTCAAATGGGTTAGTAAACCCAATAATGGCCAAGTCTTATTAACGTTGGGCCCGAAAATCCAAAGTGAGTCCGTTAGTGTGTGAGTTTAGCATTGGGCCGAAGCCCAAAGCATTTGGCCTTGTATTTGATTTCATTTTTATTTCCCGTTACCATCTATTATATTGTTTATCAATTGGTGTTTCGGAAAATAATCAGATAACTTTGGATTTGATTTGGACTTGGACTTGGATATTGTAATAACCTATGCTTGGATGAGATTGGACGTTATTAGATTTACGGTATTAGCCGATGGACCTTATGGACAATTTTGGTACTTGAGACGGAAGAGTATGTTAGACTCGTAAGAATTTAACATATTTGGACCCAAACATACACAAAATGGTCGATAAACTTGACAACTAATATACACGCGAATGATAATGTCTAATTATATATATTTAACTTGTAAAATGTGACGATAAAACTTGTATTCAAGAGTCGTTACGACTTGGAAATGCTTTATAAACGGATGCATCATGTCCAAATTTTGATAAAACCTTTTATGACTTAATCGTTTATAACTATTTAATATCCTAAAACCTTTTCGAAACTTATACGTTTTCCTTCTAAATCATGACGTTTTATCAACTATTTGGGAAATGGGTAAAACACCGAAACAACCTATTGATTTTTTTCTCTCTTGTTTTCTTATTTTATTCCTTCTTTATTTTTCTTATTTCTTCTCTCCTTTTTTTTATTCTTTTCTACATATTCATCTGTGTTTGCCGACTTTTATTATTTTAACTTTCTCATATCCACACGAGTCTTAAACATTTATTTCTTTCAAACGCCATTGAAACTAAACTTTTCATTTCAAATACGAGTATTGCTTTATAAATCGTTTCGAGGTTTATTTCTGAGACATGCCATTTACTTATTAGGTTGTGCTGAGGTTCATTTGCTGTGCTGTACCATCTGATCATTTGCGATATCTTGTATCTCTACTACTAATAAGGTGTGATTCATAGCCCCACTTTACTTTTCATGAACACAATTGTTTAAATTTATGCTATTCCTGACTAAGATGATATTGCCAAGTACCGACCTTGCCGAAAGCAAGTCCCTCGATCATGAACCATTAATCACTTGCGAGTGAGCGCGAATATAGGGATATAGGCCTATAGGATTTGACCATCCCGCCATGTTGACTAAGTCCGGTCCGCATGTGATGTACTATATTCGATTTATCACTAGGTATCTGGCAAAGTATCTAGCTTGAGGGCAACTATTATATTATGAATTCCGCGGTTACTGTCAACTTACGCCAATGTTATTTGGTGCCAGTTAACATTTTACGTGTCATGAGCTTAGCAACTGTTTGACGCTTACCTGATATATGTATTTGTTACTTATATCTTCCAGACTTGAAAATCTTGTATTCAACTATTTATTTTAAACCTATGGTTTTCACTCAACCTTTGTGTTGACTTTTTAAGCATGTTTTATCTCAGGTAATTGATGCATACTACACTGGCACTGGGAGTGGCATGAAGATTATCGATGACTATCGGCTTTTACTATCTACCTACTTTTTACTATCTTTTTACTATCACTTATCATTCAAAAAACCCCTTTTGAACTATGTCTTTTATTTCTGCTGCATATGATGTTTGAGAATCTTTTGAACTCTAATGTTATATATAATTCGAATTATATGTTTTTATTAAAATGACTTGTTATGAGGTCGTTATCTATGATTGTGACTGTTGTACCCGAAAGTAATACCCCAAACTATGTTCCGCTGCCATATTCCGAGTTGGGGGTGTTACAGAATAGTATCAGAGCCACGGTTTATAGAGAACGAGGTCATACTCGACTATAAACATTTTGGTTCTAAACGTTTTCAAAATCGATAGCAATCAGTCCTCCGTGCCACTTCGCTCTTTCTTTTTATGCTTTATTTAAACTTTTGTATGCATGCACTTACACTATTACATACTTGGACTTTCCGCTGCTATTTTACTTCATATAAAACCATTTTTATGAAAATTTGGCTAGAATTTTTATATTTTTCCGATACCCCTTGTAGAGTATCATGTCTGCACCAATTCCATCCGGTCAGTTAACGTTTTGCGTGTCATGAGCTTAGAAACTGTTTGACGCTTACCTGATATATGTATTTGTTACTTATATCTTCTAGACTTGAAAATCTTGTGTTCAACTATTTATTTTAAACCTATGGATTTCACTCAACCTTTGTGTTGACTTTTTAAGCATGTTTTATCTCAGGTAATTGATGCATACTGCACTGGCACTGGGAGTGGCATGAAGATTATCGATGGCTATCGGCTTTTACCATCTACCTACTTTTTACTATCTTTTTTCTAGCACTTATCATTCAAAAAACCCCTTTTGACCTATGTCTTTTATTTCCGCTGCGTATGATGTTTGAGAATCTTTTGAACTCTAATGTTATTTATAATTTGAATGATATGTTTTTATTAAAACGAATTGTTATGAGGTCGTTATCTATGATTGTGACTGTTTTACCCGAAAGTAATACCCCAAACTATGTTCCACTGCATATTCTGAGTTAGGGGTGTTACAGAATGGTATCAGAGCCACGGTTTATAGAGAACGAGGTCATACTCGACTATAAACATTTTGGTTCGAAACGTTTTCAAAATCGATAGCAATCAGCCCTCCATGCCACTCCACTCTTTCTTTTTATGCTTTATTTAAACTTTTGTGTGCATGCACTTACACTATTACATACTTGGATTTTCCGCTGCTATTTTACTTCATATAAAACCATTTTTTATAAAAATTTGGCTATAATTTTTATATTTTTCCGATACCCCTTGTAGAGTATCATGTCTGCACCAGTCCTATCCGGTCAGTTATCAGTTGCACCCCTTGATCCCGCGCTTGCTCCACCTAGTCCATAGGAGGATCCATACCCTATTGATGATAAGACTGAGGATGATGATGAGATGGAGGATAATGATGATGAGGGTGATGATGACGAGGAGGAGAAGCCGGAGGATCTCCCAATACCACTTTCACCAGCAGTGTCAGATGTCACATATAATTCTGATACGTCGGACGCATTGGGAAATGCACTTGCTACCGAGGTGACATCTGAGCCACCATCGACGTTTGAGATTGGAGAGTCTTCAGCAGTGCCGCGAGTGACACCCTCAGAGCTTAGGGCTGAGTTGAGCCATTTGCGTCAGGATACCGGTTGGTGTACGGGTCGCTACATGTCGATGTCTCGACGGTTGAGTGCGCGACAGACTGATGTTCTAGGATTGAAGAAGGAGATTAAGGGAGATAAGAGAGCTATGGGTGATTTTTATGTTAAGTTGTATGAGCATGCTGCGAGGTTGAGTTCGACAGAGAAGACAGAGACAGAGATTCGGAAGCGTTTGGCGTCATTAGAGAAGAGGATGACAGAGGTCGAGAAGATTGTGAGAAGTTAGACCTTGGAGTTGTTTTCACTGATATTGATAGCAGTCATTACCAACGTAGTATTCAGGAGTTGAGTGATGAGATACATGCCATGCAGTGGCAAGCGTAATATGACAGAATGGCGCGATTCCGTTTCGATGATAGTGTTAATGTCTTGGCTACATACGGAGGAGACCGTCAGTAGAGATTAGTGATCATCTTTATTATGGTAGTTTAGTATTATAGTAGTAGTTTGCCTTGTACGTACTAAACTGACTAGTTTCAGTTAGTAGATTTTGATAAGAAACTTGTAATTGTTTTGCATATCTTGTAAAACTTATGACAAGTATTGAATCTATGATGTATTTTGGCGATGTACTATTTATGATGTTGAACGTACACTATGTTATGATGTATCATTGTGTTATGATTCTGTTACATTGATCAAATACTTACTGTGTTGTACACTTGTAATGATTGATAGAATTATGCCGCCTAGGAGAATGACACCAGCTGAGATTCAGAAACTGGTGGATGACGGTATCGCCGCGGCGCTTGCAGGGCAAGCGGGTGTTGGCAATCCAAATGGTGGGCATGCAGGAATGTTCGTTGCTAATGATAATCGTTTCTGCACCTATAAGGACTTTATGAATTGCAAGCCTATCACTTTCAAGGGAACTAAAGGAGCTGTTGGTTTGACTCAGTGGTTTGAGAAGATAGAGTCTGTGTTTCTATGAAGTAACCGTTCTAAGGATTTCAAGGTGAAGTATGCGACACAAACCCTGGTGGAACATGCGTTGTCTTGGTGGAATTCTTTTGTTCAAACCATGGGGCTAGAAAATGCTTACAACATTATGTGGGAAGAATTCAAAAGGGAAATGGTTAAGAAGTATTGTAGTCATAGTGATGTGAAGAGGTTGGAGACTGAGTTTTACTATTTGGCCGTGAAGGCTGTTGATCTTGCTACTTATGTGCGTCGATTTCAAGAATTGAAGGTTTTCTGTGCTCACATGGTGCCAGATGATGAGAAACTACTGGAGAAGTTCATTGGTGGGTTACCTTCCAGTATTGAAGGGCATGTGACGTCTTACAACTCTCAGACTCTGGATGAGACTATTCGTATATCTGAGCGACTATTGGATCAAGTGATCAAACATGGTGCTGTTCAGAGGAGTAACAACTATGACAACAAAAGAAAGTGGGATGACAACAAGAGGAACACCAGCTACAACAACTACAAAAATCGCAACAACAACAGTAACCCTCACCACAACAACAACAACAACAATCAGTACCATAACAACAACCATCACCAACAACAGAACAGAAGGCAAGAGACTGTTAAGGCTTATGTGGCTGCACCAGCACAAGTCGGAGGATATGCTGGGCCGCACCCATTTTGTTATAAGTGTAGACAGCATCACACTGGACCATGCACAACTAAATGTCAGAAATGTCAGAAGGTTGGACATATTGCTAAACATTGTAAGAGCAGAGTTGTGGCTACTGGGAATAACACACAGCCAGTGGTGACTTGTTATGGATGTGGAGAGCATGGTTACTATAGGAGTCATTGCCCAAAGAACAACGATCAGCGAACTGAAGGCACTCGTGGGAGAGCATATGTGATGGGCAATGGAGAGCAGAAACAAGATCCGAATGTGGTTACTGGTACGTTTCTACTCAACAATCATCCTGTTAAGGTTTTATTCGATTCTGGTGCCGATATGAGTTTTGTTTCTTCTATGATTTCACCATTTCTTGATATCACCCCTACCACCCTAGACACTAGTTATAGCATTGGGCTAGCTAATGGCAACTTAGTTGACACTTGCACCGTAATCCGAGACTGTACCTTAAACCTTCTAGATCACCCGTTTAGTATCGATCTCATGACCATTGAACTCGAAAGCTTCGACATAGTGGTTGGTATGGATTGGTTATCCAAGCATCAGACGAGTATCATTTGTGGGGAGCGAGTTGTACATATTCCTTTCGATGGTGAAACTTTGATTATTCAAGGAGATCGTAGTGGAACCCATTTGTAACACCCCCAAAATCGGGTCCAGCGGAAGCATACATTCCACTGGGGTGCTACTCAATTGGTATCAAAATAAAAGTACAAAGAACGGTTTTTACCTCAGTCATTTAGAACAAAAATTAATTAACAAAAAGTGTTAAATTTTACATTATTCAAAAGTAGAGTGGAAATGGGCCTATAAATTAAATAAAGCGGTTCCAACTGTTTATCAGAGTCGCCTATGACCAAGCCATTGCCAAGCGCCTCCAAGGGTAAACTATCACCTTAAAACCTGAAATTACATGCTAAAGTGTCAACATAAAGTTGGTGAGTTCATAGGTTTAATTATTCGTAAATGTGGAACACAAGTTTATAATGTTTGGTTAATCGGTACACTCGTAATGACCATTACACCTGGTAGTATGTCCGTTACATTCGGTAATGTGACCGTTACACCCGATCCTGTTATATATGTTCGTTCAGTACACCTAGTCAATGTATGTGCCATGTATGTTTCAAGTAAAACAAACATTGAGTTTAAATAAAAACGAGCATGTATTCTCCCCCAAAACAGTTATAAAATAAGTAAAGATAGGGGCCATGAACTCACCTCCGCAAAAGTAGTCAGAAAGTGAAGTAAATCAGATAGTGTTCGGCACCAACACGCAACCTAGATTAGTATAGCAAGTTTAGTTTACGGATTTATGTTTAAGACTCGATGAAGTTTAAATAAGTTTAAAAGTTTTTAAGTGTTGTGTTATTGTTGCTTGTGTGGCAATGTAAATGTTTAAACAGTTTTGAAGTGTTGGCAAGTATTGGCTCTTGGAAGTGCATAAGTATATACATGACGAATAATTATTCGTTACAGAAGTATCCAAAAGACAAGGTACGAAAAATAATCACAAATAAATATTAGACGTCGTTGGAGAAATATAGAAATGTTATTAATTTATAGTAGAATGAATAAATTTTGTTAAGTGTTAGATATATAGTATATATATAGTTAACAAGCGGAAAAAATAGTTTATGAAATAATAGGTAGATGTATAGAAAATAAATCATTTTTGTCTTTTAGTCGGGTTTTGTATATAATTCACTAAGTATAGGTTTTTAACGAAAATTGGGCATGACCCACTTGTTTCCCAAAATCTCAAGTATTGAAATTTACACTTAATATTTTCCAAACCATATGTTATCTCGTTAAGTTCCAAATTAAGTTTAAAACTTATATGTTTGTATAAAGTTGAGTTTTGATTTAGCAGGTTCCAAATGAGTAAAACCTGTAGTTTTATGTTTAGTAACATTTTAGCATATAAAAAAAATTATAGTTTTACATTACCAGTAAATATTTAGTTTCCACAATATGTAATGGTTTAGTAAGTCTAATACGTGACGAGTCATTTATGTCGTAATGAGTCGTGAAACCACAAGTCGAAATAAGCCGGTATTAAGTACGTAGAATTCGAGTGCTAGTTGGGCTCGGTGTGGACTTCGACCCACAGAAATTTGACACACAAGACCAAAAATCAAGTTAAAGTTAACCCAACCCAATTAAGTGTTTAAAGCCATCTTCAAAAGAACAATTTCACAAAACACAAAAAGTGCCATATCCTTTTCTAACATCTTTAGAGATGTTTTCTGTAGGATTTACTTACACATTGTGGAATAGAATATAATTTAGGCTAGTAGTAATGATAAGTAGCAGAAAAATTTAGTCCGACGATTCTAAAAGCTCTCATCATTCTCATATAATGTCAGCTATTGTATAACACGGAGCCTATTTATTTTCCAACTCATTTATTATCCATCCAACTCTAGGAACTTACAGTTAACCATGAACATCATTCAGTGTGACATACAAATTCGCAATGTGGGACATCTGGTAACTACTTAATCCCACATGTGTATATCCAGCGATGTCTCACTTACATTTACTTTAAATCTTAAACACTACTTTCATATACGCATAGAAACAAGACCATAAGCATATTATAACCACCTACCTTAGATTACCCCATATTTGCACTTGTAAATTTTGTCATCCAGTTTATTGACCTGAACTTTAAAATATGCCATGTTTCCCATGAATACAAATTTCCATGACTTTGTCTCCATGTAGATATTTGACCAGTTCCCATAACCTATTTTTTTAAAGCTATCAAGTATTGTGCTCAGAAGTATACAGCAGGTTCAATCCAACATAATCTCAACTCTTCAACCTGTTTTATTCCGTAATATCAATACAAAACAAGATCTTTATCAAGCTTTTAACCCAATCGAAACACAAACAAAGCTTACGCACCCTATGTGGGTTGTTGACTAGCCAAGGACGGAACAACAATTAAACCGCAATACCAGTGCGACCATACTCACAACTATGTAGGTGTCTTCCCTAGGGTCGAAACCAAAACAAACATACCGAAAGAACCAATAAGTCATAAACCCAAATAAGCTTATAAACATTAAGCAAGTTCTAAATACCCTATTAGTGTGTCTCGACCCAACAGGCAGAAGGAGCAAAGAAAAAGAGAAACAAATTGAACCACTACTAGAAAAACAGCTATTCTTGACTCCAAATGCGAGTCAAGAAGAGGCCTTATGACTCTCAAATGCGAGTCAAGGATGGACCCGTCATAAAGCTTTATGACTCGCATTTGTGCGTCATCCCTCTATGACGCGCACTTATGACCCACGTTTTATGACTCTCTTTTTTGCGAGTCATAACCTAATTTTTTTTTAAAAAAAATAATAATTTTTTCAGTTCTTAATTATGACCCACGTTTTATGACTCTCTTTTTTGCGAGTCATAACCTAATTTTTTTTTTAAAAAAAAATTAATTTTTTTCAGTTCCTAATTTTCTATTAAATGACAATTAAAAACCTGATAATACAAAATTAAAAACACAAATATCAAAATAACGCATTTCATATATATATATCAAAACAATGAGGTTAATTCAAGTACTAATTCACGATAAGTCACAAGTTAATTAACGACAAAAATTACATATCGATATGCCTAGTTTTTATATAGATCAAGTTTTTAAACTACCCCTGTGCAGACAACATGATTTATCTAAATATGTCATCGTCAAAGTTTACTTCTCTAGCTGCTGCAGATCGATATCCCATGCTGATGCTAACTGCAACAAGAGTTGGTCTGGCACCCTCGAGCAAGTCTAACTCAAAAACCAGCTTTGGAGTCCTGATTAAGTAACTAAAACAGATGAGAGAACATAGAACGCATTTGAAGAATTGAGACAAATGAATGTTTTAGACTCAATTAACATCACCATAGGTCCATAGGATGGTTGTGAGAAATGGTATTCCAGAAAGACCAACAACCTCTTTGTAAACTTGAAAATCAGTAGCAGATTTTATTACACCAGAAGTGAAAAGATCCTGCAGCACTAAAACAAAAATGGAACTTAAAAATCTAGAATTGATATATCTAATGACAAGAATAAAGAAGGAAACAAAAGAATACATACCTGAGCAAGAATTTGGCCAGACGGGTATTTCGCTACTAATGCAAAGTTCTCAATAGCCCATGGATGAGGACCAGCCTTTCAAAACGAACACATTTACCAAGATTGAATGATTGTCAGATTAAATTTCGTGCAAAGCAATTGGTTTTTAAAAAATTAAGAATTATAGCACTGTTTAACGGCGTCAATTACCAGAAAGTACAATACTTAAATCAACAAGAAGCTATTCGCTAAACCAGACCTGAAATATAGCAGATGCTCCTCCAATGCCCATGGCTTCCAAGTCAACAGCCATGCGTATAGTACTGCTCCATGGATGCTGCAACGATTGTATAAGTTATAACTTTGGAAAAACAGGAGAAAAGCGATATGCCAAACTAATAACCACAAACTAAAAACCAAATCATGTCGCATTAACTTATGCAAAGATGAATATCTAGGCGTAAAAGTAAAGCAAACGGTCAGACCTGAGTTATAAAGCTATGGGCACCATTTAAGCCCTCTTCCTCACCAGTATTTAACAAGAATATAACAGAATTCTTGCAACCATGAGCCCAATGGGAAATTCCTCGAGCAAGCTCTAGCATAACCGCTACACACGAACTGCAGTCACCAGCTCCTTCCCTTTATGAACATAAAGGTTCATTTTTCATCATTAGTTAGTAACTTGCTATACTTCGTGAAATGCATAACAAGAGCTGATACAACTTAAAAAAGCGGTGGTAAAAGAAATATATAGGAATTAGGAAATGCAAGAAACATACGCTGAAAATACAGTGTCTATGTGAGACGAGACTAGAATAGCACTATCTTATGCTTCAGAAACGTACTTTGGCGAGATTCTTAAAACCACATGCTTGAGATCTGAATAAACAGTGTCTATGTGAGACGAGACTAGAATAGCCCAGATTGACCCGTTCGTAAGGAAACGGTCAAAATTGTCACCTCTAATTCTTAGGAATGTTGATCTATACCCCGTTAAAATGCTTGTACAGGAGCTAAAAGATGATGAGATATTTACAAATATTTCTAAAACCAACGGACTGTTGACTCACTTAAGCAGAAGATAACTGCATCCTTACAACATTATTGATTGACGCTCCAGCTTTTGTTCAAATTTATAATCTAAAACCAACGGACTGTTGACTCACTTAAGCAACTTTGTGTATGAGATATTACCCGTAAGAGATTTGGCTGAAATATGATATGGCATTACCAAAAGCTCTGCATCCTCTTCATGCTTCAAAACAGTCATCAAACCGTTGTCATCTCCTATATACCTGCATATAGTACAGACAGCTAATGAATGGACTGCGCGCCGACTTTAAGCAATTTATGGCTAGTCAGTAATAAAGTTTTTTTAGGTATCGTACATGAAAAATGAGCCATATATCACAGAGAAACTTGTTATGTTGGAGCTCCATTGCAAACTAGAAGCTATAGACCTATTTTCAAGATTCCACACCTGTGAAATAGCATTACATCATATTATAAAAGATGTGCAGATTTAAACCTAAAGTATCTAGGTTGGTAGCTTCCGTGTATTGTCTAAAATGCCAAAGAAGGAACTAGTCTACCTGTATGTCATTGTCGTTCGAGATGCTAACTAGAAAACCTTTGTTGGATAGAAACTGCAAGAAATAAACACTAAAAATCAACCAGCATTCTAACAGTACTATAAAATATGACAGCCGACATCATAAGCTTATACACAGCTATATAAGTATAGCAAGCTAAATCCAACATTATGACATATGCATGGTTGTATGAGAGTGCTGCTATCGATTTGTCAAGCAAACAGATAAAATTAAACCAACATTGGACAATCACTCGAGATTTCAGCCCACACTAAGGCAGTTATGACTGTTGAGTATGATCAATCAACATGATGAAATTTAAGAAACGAAAAGCGAACATACCTCCAAATACTTGAAAGGCAGCTGCTTTGGAGAAATTAGGATCCCTTCAATGTTATCACCACCAATCACTTTTATCCTGCCATCTCTGCGTGAAATTAATACAATTATAGTTACTTATGGCTTTCATTTTCAGCGAAAGATGTAAACTTTATATATATCTGCTACTACGTTGTGCATTAATCTATTAACTATATTTTTCTAAAGGTGATTAAATGATGGTAACCATCTAGCCTTTTAGAATCGAGGTCTAATAAGCAGATATAACTGCCCCTGATGGGCTGGGAATATGCAGAACCAACACCACCTATTGGGGTTGCGTTTGCAGCAAACAAACGCCCACTGTTGGGGTTGTGACTGAAGTCATAGAACTTGTCGAAGTCCAGAGAAATGTATACTCATCGTAACAGTAATCACTATGTGAAATAATTATAAGTTGATAACTGACAATGAAGGGGGTTTTCGGAATGTCTAGTACAAATAACAACCACACAAGAAACTCCTAAATTTCTAACCGAAAGCCGTAACAAAACTAGTTCCATTATAAAAACATCAAGAGATCTGAATACTACCTCATACTCTCGAGAGCAACTTTCTGCAAAGCAGGATCAGCATCTTGTAGTCTCTCAACATACAGCTCCAATTGTTGCTTCAACGCCAAATCCTCTTCAGACTATTATGCAAAAATCAAATTCATTAACAAAGAATTAATTAGATAATTATTATAATTAATTAAAGAAAAGCAAGCATACGAATCGGTTTCAAAACACGTTTTTAAATCTTGTTATCAGTATGTTTTAACTCATTTGAATCCACGAAAACACTAGTAACAATAAATAAAATCGGTTAGTAATTAATAAAAGAAATGTACTGATTTCACTATACCACAAGGACGAACAAAATAGAAAAAGACGGAGAGGGTGATGACGGCAGTATGATGGCGTGGTGACTCGATCTGAAGCCATCTTCGATCTATACTTATCTTCAATAAAAACAGAGGAGTGTGGCAGTGAAAGGGTGGTGGTGGTCGGCATCTTCAAGAAAGAGAGAAGAGGAGTGTGGCAGTGAAGGTGGGCGGCTGGATTGGGAGAGAAGAATAGCTAACCCTAGTATTGTGTTTTTTTTTTTTTTTTTTTTTTTTTTTTTTTTTTTTTTTTTTTTGGGATTTTGAAGGACTTAGGTTTTTTTTTTGGGTTTTTGTCAAGCGGGAAATAAGCTTTTGTCAATAGCGGGAAACAAAAAGAATAAGAGTTTGAGAGAGTTTGAGAGCGGGAAGTGTTTTGGCAAAAAAAAAAAAAAAAAACAATAGATTTTGATGAAGCAGATTGTAAAAAAAAACATAGATGACCCCTATTTATGACGAAGCAAAACGAGCGTCATCTAGCA
Organism: Artemisia tridentata subsp. tridentata; assembly: GCA_021014915.2. Taxonomy (NCBI): domain Eukaryota; kingdom Viridiplantae; phylum Streptophyta; class Magnoliopsida; order Asterales; family Asteraceae; genus Artemisia; species Artemisia tridentata. The sequence continues at coordinate 444,029,216 of CP139509.1, read as the reverse complement.
GGCTAAATTTTAACTGATTATGACCCTATGTTATGACGCTTCTGAAAACGAGTCATCCCCAATAAAAAATTTACTCGTTATGACTCTTATTTTATGACGTTGCTATTTGCGCGTCATCTTATAGCGTGCGTCATAAAATGCGAGTCAAGGATAGCCCTTTTTCTAGTAGTGAACCCATTTCAACTATTCAAAACCAACCAACAATATATACACCATAGTGGGTTTCGACCCACGGTCAAAACCAACGCTACACATCTTTTGAACAAGCTCTAATCTTAACCAAAATAAGCCAAATAGAATTAACCAAGGTCATCAATAAGCACTTCCATTCAAGCCAACACCCATGTTTTAAATGGTGAGATTATTTATTTATGCCACACATTAACAACAACAACTAAAAAAATATAATCATTCACAGATTAATGGATCGACAGATCGGTGTAAAAAGAAAAAATATATTAAATTCTCATCACGTCTCATAAAAATAAATCCAATCACAAACTCAATAACAATTAACATAATGAAATTTATAGAGTGAAAAAGGAATTAAAACCCTTACAATTAGATATGGATCGACAAGAAGAACTAAAAGCCCATATCCCCTTTATGTTTGTCTCCATGTAGGTATTTGACCAGTTCCCATAACCTATTTTTTTAAAGCTATCAAGTATTGTGATCAGAAGTATACAGCAGGTTCAATCCAACATAATCTAAACTCTTCAACCTGTTTTATTCCTCAATATCAACACAAAACAAGATTTTTATCAAGCTTTTAACCCAATCAAAACACAAACAAAGCTTATGCACCCTATGTGGGTTGTTGACTAGCCAAGGACGGAACAACAATTAAATCACAATACCAGTGCGACCATACTTACAACTATGTAGGTGTCTTCCCTAGGGTCGAAACCAAAACAAACATACCGAAAGAACCAATAAGTCATAAACCCAAATAAGCGTATAAACATTAAGCGAGTTCTAAATACCTTATTTTTGTGTCTCGACCCAACAGGCAGAAGAAGCAAAGAAAAAGAGAAAAACAAATTGAACCCATTTAAACTTATCAAAACCAACCAACAATATATACCACTGTGGTTCTACCACAGTGGGTTTCGATCCACGATCAAAACCAACGCTACACATCTTTTGAACAAGCTCTAATCTTAACCAGAATAAGCCAAATAGAATTAACCAAGGTCATCAATAAGCACTTCCATTCAAGCCAACACCCATGTTTTAAATGGTGAGATTATTTATTTATGCCACACATTAACAACAACAACTAAAAAAAATATAATCATTCACAGATTAATGGATCAACAGATTGGTGTAAAAAGAAAAAATATATCTAATTCTCATCACGTCTCATAAAAATAAATCCAAACACAAACTCAATAACAATTAACATAATGAAATTTATGGAGTGAAATAGGAATTAAAACCCTTACAATTAGATATGGATCGACAAGAAGAACTAACAATTTTTTGAACAACAGTAAACCCAATCCAATCCAGCAAGCTATCCACCACAGTAACCTCTTTGATTATGAGTGGAGATTTGAGATGTGGTCTCACTTGTGGATCGGTTGGCAGATAAAGGAAGAAATAAAAGGAAAACTTGACTTGTTTTCTTGGTGGTAATCTTGTGAGGAACAATTCTTGGCAAAAATCCCTATCAACTTCATCTCCCTATCTTCTCTCGTGATACAGTGAAGGAGATGAAAATGATGTATCCTTTTCCTGACTGGGATCTTGGGAGGGGTAAAAGAAGCCGACAAAAATAAATGTCTGATAGAAAGTGGGAGAGAGGGGTAACGTGTAAATGTGTAAGGGATAAGCAGTAGGATTATTATTATTAAGAGTATCGTGTGTACTCCGCGTCCCGTTGAGCTAACGTGTAAATGTGGTACCTTGATTTGGAAAAAATGTGAGAAATACATTTTTGGGAACGTTTTTATAAAAACAACATTATTGACTCTGAATAATAATTATTGGATTTAAGTTGTTACTATTGCAGTGTCGGTACGCGTGCAGTGTCGTTATTCGAGATAACCTCTCATTTTTGAGTTTTAATCCTCAGTAAATGTCAGAAAAATAATATTTCACATTTTCGGATAAAAATAATCAATGTAATGAGTTACGGTTAGCCATAGTGTGCGGGTTTGCTTCCCGAAATAGTTGTGCAAGCTCTTGACTTCTTAATCAAACAGTTAGGTAATAATAAATTTATATTTATTATTAAAATATTAGTGGAAAAATTACCGTTTGTCACACCGTTTGAGTATCATATCTTGTATCAAGACCTTGAAATACATCGAAAAGGGATGTCATGCATTCATAGCGCATGTGACTGAGAAGAAGTCGGGAGAGAAGCGACTTGAGGATGTTCCAATTGTGCGTGATTTTCCCAAAGTATTTCCCGAAGAGTTACCTGGACTTCCACCCATTCGACAAGTGGAATTTCAAATCGACTTAGTGCCGGGAGCTGCACCCGTAACATGTGCACCGTATCGACTAGCGTCGACAGAGATGCAAGAACTGTCTAATCAACTGCAAGAGTTGTTGGATAAAGGGTTTATTCGACCAAGTTCCTCACCCTGGGGAGCACCAGTGTTATTCGTGAAGAAGAAAGATGGGTCAGTCAGGATGTGTATTGACTACCGTGAGCTGAATAAGTTGACAGTGAAGAACCGATACCCCGTTGCCAAGAATCGACGACTTATTCGACTAGTTACAAGGATCAGATTTCTATTCCAAGATAGACTTACGGTCAGGTTATCATCAACTCAGAGTCTGAGAAGAGGATATTCCCAAGACAGCATTCAGAACTAGATATGGCCATTATGAGTTTCATGTGATGCCTTTTGGTTTGACAAACGCACCTGCTGTATTCATGGACCTCATGAACCGAGTGTGTAAACCATAACTGGACAAGTTCATTATAGTCTTCATCGACAAAATTTTGATCTACTCCAAGAGTGAAGAAGAACACAAGCAGCATCTGACGATCATCTTGAAGCTACTCAAGGAAGAGAAGTTATACGCGAAATTTTCTAAGTGTGAATTTTGGATTCACACTGTTCAATTCCTTGGTCATGTGATTGACAGTAAAGGGTTACATGTGGACCCCACGAAAATCGAAGCTATTGAGAATTGGCCGACACCCACCAACGCCACAGAGATTCGCCAATTTCTGGGATTGGCCGGATAATACAGGAGATTCATCGAGGGATTCTCCAAAGTTTCTAAACCTTTAACTATGTTAACTCAAAAGAATAAGAAGTATGAGTGGGGTAAGGACGAAGAAGAAGCATTCCAAGCCTTGAGGCAGAAGCTTTGTAGCGCACCGATTCTGGCATTGCCATATGGAGCTGAAGATTTCGTATTCTATTGCGATGCATCACACAAAGGGTTCGGAGCAATTTTGATGTAATGAGGGAAAGTCATGGCATATGCTTCCCGACAACTTAGACTCGTGAGGAGAAATATACCACGCACGATTTGGAATTAGGAGCTGTGGTTTTTGCACTTAAGATGTGGAGACACTATCTATATGGAACAAAGTGTACAGTCTTTACTGATCACAAGAGCCTTCAACATATTTTGGATCAGAAGGAGTTGAATATGAGACAGCGACTATGACTATGAAATCCGATACCACCCGGGAAAAGCGAACGTCGTGGCTGATGCCTTGAGCCGCAAGGAACGGTTGAAGCCGCTGCGAGTTCGAGCTTTGGTTCTGACTATCAACTCAAACCTTCCCACCCAGATTCTTAAGGCACAAGAAGAAGTCGTGCAACAAGAAGACCTCAAGAGTGAGAAACTCTACGGCATAATACAGAAGAAGCTTAAGAAACAGGGATTTTATGTTTTCAAGGAAGAAGATGGATACCTCATTTTGGAGGACTGCGAGACTTGATCATGCTCGAGTCTCATAAATCAAAGTACTCTGTACACCCAAGATCTGACAAGATGTATCACGACCTCAAGGAGTTATATTGGTGGCCGAATATGGAGGCTGACATTGCCGACTATGTCTGAAAGTATCTTACGTGCTCTAAAGTTAAAGCCGAACATCAGAAACCGTCTGGTCTCCTACAATAACCCGAGATTCCCGTGTGGAAATGGGAACGAATTACTATGGACTTCATTACCAAACTTTCGAGAACTTCAACCGGTTTTGATGCTATTTGGGTTATAGTCGACCGACTAACTAAATCTGCTCACTTTCTACCAATCAAAGATAACTATAGTATAGACAAGCGAACTATACTTTACGTTAAAGAAGTAGTCTTGAGGCATGGCGCGCCAATATCCATTATCTCAGACCGAGACAGCAGATTTACCTTAAATTTTTGGCAATCACTTCAGGATGCCTTTGGAACAAACCTCGACATGAGTACTGAATACCACCCGCAAACCGATGGCCAAAGTGAAAGGATAATTCAGACCTTAGAAGATATACTTCGAGCATGTGTAATTGATTTTGGAAATGGGTGAGATACCCATTTGCCTTTGATTGAGTTTTCGTACAACAACAGTTATCATACAAGCATTAAGGGTGCATCGTTTGAAGCATTGTATGGTCGAAAATGCCGATCACTCATTTGTTGGGTTGAAGTAGGAGAAGCTCAACTCATTGGGTCGGATATTGTTTATGAGACAACCGAGAAAATCATGCAAATTAAGAACCGATTGCAAGCCACAAGAGACTGACAAAAGAGTTACGCAGATTTGAGGCGTAAACCACTGGAGTTTCAAGTTGGAGATAAAGTTATGTTGAAAATCTCGCCATGGAAAGGTGTGATATAGTTTGGTAAGCGAAGAAAGCTAAACCCTAGGTACATTGGGCCGTTCAAGATTTTGAACAGAGTTGGCCCTATAACCTATAGACTTGAACTACCACCAGAGCTCATTAGAGTGCACCCTACGTTTCACGTGTCCAATCTGAAGAAGTGCTTATCCGATGAGTCATCCGTAATTCCTCTGGATGAAATTCAGATTGATGAGCAATTAAACTTTATTGAGGAGCCCGTCGAAATTATGGATCGTGAAGTTAAGCAGTTGAAGCAGAGTCGTATTCCCATTGTGAATGTCCGTTGGAATTCCAAGATAGGACCCGAGTTCTCCTGGGAATGTGAGGACGAATTCAAGCGCAAGTACCCTCACCTTTTCTCAACCATGACTAATAATGCTAACTGAAATCCGGGACGGAATTCCAAATATGATGTAGGTGCTGTAACACCCGGTAATTTTCCAAAACCTTTTTCACTAGCCAAATATTTATTTTTGCATCACCTTAGCATTTAAACTTTTCCTGAACTCATTTGAACTTGAGAAACGCGAGATATCTTGAGAAACGAGAATGTTGTCCCTTTATTTGAGCTGGCACAACCTAGAAAGCACGAAACAAATCAAATTTTTCCAAATAAATTAACTTCGATAAAGTTATGCATATTTATACTCATTTTTACTAGAAAAATTATTTCGGAAACAATGACGCAAGTTTCATAAATTTTTGTGTCCGTTTGGTACGTTAAATGGGTCCCGCGGCATTTATTTCAAAAGTTTCACTCCCTTATCACCTTTAGCCCCTTCGCCCCTTATTTACACCCGCGCCCCTCCACTTTTGTTTGTCCACTTTCACCCCTCCTTCTACATATAAAAACTCCACCCTTTCTCTTCCACCTCTCATTTGATAACACCACCCCCACCACTCTCGCCGGAACCCTAGCCGCCACCCCGCCATCCGGCCAACTTCCGGCCACCTCCAAAAATCTCACCCACTCTTAGATCTCATCACCTATATCATTTCTGGAGCACTTGGGAGCTTTTGGAACTCGTTTGGTTCATGTCCGAGCATCACCGCCGCTACCACCACCACGCTACCATTCGCCGCCGCACCCCCATCACCTCCTCTCTCTCGTTTGGTAACCCACGCGCCTCTTTCTTTTCTATCTTTCATTTTTAACTAAAACCCTAACCCTAATATTATATAAACCAATTTTTATTAATTAAAACTTATTTAAACCTTTTTTTTTTAATATAAAACGTGTGGATCTTAAACCCTAACCCTCGACTCGTTTGGACTCATGCCAGGACCCTCTAGATACACTGTAAGGTGGTTAAACCTTGTCAACTTTGTGTATATGATATGTTGTGTTAATATGATTAAGTACGCGGAATTCACTCAATCACACTTAGAAGGTTGTGTATGTTATGGAAATGGAATTGCTATATTTGTTAGTTAGCAATGAACACATAAAGATTATCACCAAAGGATTCAATATTATTAATGATAATAATACGAGTGATCTTGAAATATCACTAGTGTTACAACCTTGAATCTTTAGTTTTTCTAACTTATGATATTCTTGTGTTTGTTCTTATCTAACATTTATGAGTTCTTGTAATATCACATATGCATGGACACTCATAATATCGAGTCTAAGATCTTCTTTTATAGTCCAAGAAGATCTTTACATATTGCTTAAAGTCTAGCCGACTTACTTGTTAACTTATCTTGAGTGTGTCAGTACATAAGATACAACATGTATCTGTGTACACAACTTGTTAACTAAGCACATGGAGTAAGATATTATCTACCGTATATTGTTGACTTTAGTACACTAATATCTTTTCAATACTTATCCATCTAGCAGTCTCAACTCAACAGTATCAACTAGCAGTCTCTTCTTTGTACCAGCAGTTGGAATGGTTAGTTATAACTTGAGCAGTCCTAAGATTTATACCAGCAGTTGGAACTGTTAGAGAATTTCTTCTCAGCAGTTGGAACTGTTAATACTTGTAATTCTTGAAACTTAATCTTCAGAACATTTAATTCCCAACAATCCTCCCCTAAACATGTGAATCCAATTCAACATGTTTCTGAATTAAATTATGGATTGTGAAGATCTTTCAAACACTTCATAGACAGACCCTTGATCTGAACTTTCTTCTGTTCTGAGAGATTGACTATCTTTCTTAGAAGCTCATCTGCTTTCTGATCTTTGACTTCAACAATATCAACACATTGCTCCAATCTTGGACTAAAAGATGGTGCAATTTCCTTGGATGGAGGAATTATAAGAGGCAATGATGCTGTGTATCTTGGATGCTTGTTTCAACAAGTGAAATCATCTATCAGCATGCCTTTGCAAGTGATGAACAAACGTGGTAAACTGAAATTGAAACTTTTCTTCATTTGACCTAGATAGAACTTTCTCCTTTGGAATGCTTCATCCCTTCGGAATATATATAATACTCCAGAATAAGCTCTATTCTTGTCATTTTCAACCTCCATGTCATCATCTTGTATGCTCTTGTCTTCTCCCTCCTTTTTATTGGATTATCTTCCTTTTCTGGGCTATTATTTCCTCCCCTGAGATTGTTACCTCCCCTGAGATACAAATAACTTTTGTTTCCTCCCCTTGTTTGGAAGATCTCACTATGTACCAAAATATATCTTTCCTTATCATCTGATCCATCATATAGAACTTGTTGTCAGACAATATTGTACATGAAGCCATCAATTCCTTAAGAGTTTAAGTTACTGTCCTCATCACTTCTAGGTGTGTTACCTCCTATGAGAGGTGAATCAGTGGACATTTGATTCATGGTCCATCAATGGATGGTTTTTGTGAATCCTTGAAAATCCTTTTAAGAAACCTTTTTGACTTAGCAGTATGTTCATGATTTTAGAAATGAAAAATCATACTGCTTTCAACCATTTTGAAGGGATTAAGTGTATAACAGACACTTAATCAAAATTTCGGTTTAAAGCAACCTCTGGTTGTGTGAGAACCAATGTTTTCAGTTATAAATAACTGCCTGTGTAAAGATAAACCTATTCAAAAGGCTTTCTTGACAGGGTTTCCAGCTCATAGTAATTGTTGCCTCTAACACAAGTGTTAGATTCACTTTCACTAGCTGTTCTTTCTATCAGATGTCCTCAGACTTGCAAATTATACTTGAAAGTATAAAATGATAGAAAGTGAGTTGCATCAGTTACTATCTGATCAACTAAGTCATCAATTCAATGTGAAATATCATAACTGGGTTTCAAGAAAGTAGTTTTAAGGAGTTTTGAATTCCCAAACTTAGTCCATCATAAACCTATTATGGCAGCAGCCAATATCAGCATTGTGTTGCTTCCATTTCACTTGAAACATCCTTTGTGTTCACATGTTCATACCTGAAATTGTTAGTCTAAAACCAAGAAACAAAATGCATAGCATTTGTCTTATAGCAGTATCAATATATGACCAATAGTACGAATTGTTTAAACAAATTATGAACTAGTAGTACAAACTGTTCTATTAACAGTCTCAATTTGCAAAGATATCAGTACAACCTTAACATATATAAAAACCACAAAGATTAGAAATTTTAAAGATTTAGCATTCCAATACTTGCTACCAAGTACTGAAACCTTCCAACATCAAAAGCTTTGGTTAGCAGATCTGCAAAATTAAATTCTGAAGCAATTTTAAGTACTTGAATTAATCTTTTCTCATTGCAGTCTCTTATAAAGTGATGTCTAATTTCAATGTGTTTTGTTTTAGAATGTTGCACTGGATTTTTAATAATACAAATTGTACTACTATTATCAATATGAATAACAGTGTTTAAGAAATTGTACCCATAATCAAGAAGTTGGTTTTGAAGCCATAGAACTTGACTAGAGCAACTTGCAGCAGCTATATATTCAGCTTTAGTTGTTGAATTTGCCACACTTGTTTGCTTCTTACACTGCCATGAGACAAGTCTACACCCAAGGAATTGACATCCTCCAGTTGTTGACTTTCTGTCCAAGCTAGCACCAGCATAATCACTATCCGAATATGCTACCAAGTCAAAAAGAGATTCTCTAGAATACCATATACCCAGCCTTGGTTGACCTTTGAGATATCTAAAAATTCTCTTGACTGCAGTTAAATGAGAAACCTTTGGAGTTACTTGAAATCTTGCACAAACACAAACAGGGAACATGATATCAGGTCTAGATGATGTAAGGTACATCAAAGAGCCTATCATAGATCTGTAAGTGTGTACATCCACACTCTCTCCATCTTCATCTTTCAGAAGGTGCTTCTCAGAGTCCATTGGTGTGCTTGCTATTTTTGAATTAGCAAATTGAAATTTTCTAAGTATCTCTGCAACATATTTGTCTTGACTAATAAATATGCCTTCAGATGATTGCTTAACCTACAGACCCAAAAAGAATGTGAGTTCTCCCATAGAACTCATCTGAAACTTATCTTTCATAAGCTTCTCAAATTCTAAACACATCTCTTTCCTTGAAGATCCAAAGATAATGTCATCCACATACACCTGCACTAACAAAAGATCCTTCTTGTGCTGTTTGATGAAAAGTGTCTGATCAATCTTTCCTCTTTGAAATCCATTTTCTAATAAGTAGAAAGCTAGTGTTGCATACCAAGCTCTTGGTGCCTGATGAAGGCCATATAGAGCTTTCACTACTCTGTACACTTTGTTTGGATGTAATGGGTCAATGAAACCTGGAGGTTGTGAAACATACACCTCTTCTTCAATTGTTCCATATAGAAATGCACTCTTGACATCCATTTGGTAGACTGTGAAGCCTAAAAATGAAGCATAAGCTAATAAAATCCTAATTGCCTCAGTCCTTGCTACTGGAGCATAAACCTCATCATAGTCTATTCCTTCTTCTTGTGTGTACCCTTGGGCTACTAATCTAGCCTTATTCTTAATCACAGTTCCTCTTTCATCCTTTTTGTTCTTAAAAACCCATCTAGTGCCAATTACCTTCACACCTGTAGGTAAATCAACTAGCACCTAAACCTTCTGAATCTTGAACTGAAGAAGCTCTTCTTGCATAGCCTCTAACCAGCTTGAATCATCTAGGGCTTTCAGAATATTCTTTGGTTCAGCTTGTGAGAGAAAACATACAAACAAGAAAGAGTTTGAAAGCTCATGCTGTTTTGAAGCATAAAGGGCATCAAGAAGCCCTTGTTGGTCTGAGGACATCAATTGTTGTCTTGTCTTCACACCTGACTGTATATCTCCAATCACATGTTCCAGGGAGTGGACTTTGTGAATTCTTGTTTGTGGAGTGGAAGGAACTTGATAATTTGATGGAAGATTGTTAAAATCCACCTCATTATCTGAGAATTCTGCTTCTTTCGTTTCTGAAGAGCCAGCAGTTGAATGCTCTGTCTCAGCAGTACAAACTGCTTTTGAACTGCTAACTTGACTGTCTTGTTTCTCAGTTCCATCTTTCTTGCTTTCATCTTCAACACCTTCTTTAGCCTTGCCAGAAGAAGATTCATCAGTTTATTGAAGTTGATTCCACAATTTTACTTGACCATATTGGCATTATTACATCATTTTGATCTTTCTCTAACTCTGCCTCATTTGTTGTATTAGAACCTGCAAAATCATTAGTTTTTGCAACAAAAGGCACATAATTCATAGAATTGGTTAGATACTCAAGATCAAATAGCCATTTTGGTCCTTGACCTACTACATTGGATTTGTTTTCTAAAAACTCAACATGTAGATTTTCTTCTACTTTCTCAGTTCTTAAGTTGTATACTCTAAAAGCTTTGCTATTGAGAGAATATCCAACTAAGAAACCTTCATCTGCTTTACCATCGAATTTTCCTAAATGGTCTAAGGTATTGAGAATTGTTATATGACATCCAAAAGGTCTAAGAAATCCTATTGCAGGAGTTCTTCCATTAAAGAGTTCATATGATGTCTTATTGTGAGGCTGAATAACTAAAACTCTATTTTGAACATAGCAAGCAGTGTTGACTGCTTCAGCCCAAAAGGTTATTGGTAGCTTAGAATCAGCTAACATTGTTCTAGCAGCTTCAATTAGTGTTCTATTCTTTCTTTCAGCTACACCATTCTGTTGTGGTGTTCTAGCAACACTAAATTCTCTCCTAATACCTTTTTGTTTGCAGAAGTCATCCATAACTCTATTCTTAAACTCTGTCCCATTATCACATCTAATGACTTTTACTTTCTTGCTTACTTGGTTTTCTATCTGTGTAATGAAATCCTTAAGGATGCTTGATGTCTCATCCTTAGTAGCTAAAAAGAAAACCCATGTAAATCTGCTATAGTCGTCAGTAATAACTAGACAATATCTCTTATGCATTATGCTCATCACTGAAACAGGTCCAAATAAGTCCATATGCAGCATATACAATGATTGATTGATAGAGTTAAAAATCTTGGGCTTACAAGTGGCTTTGTGTTGTTTGCCTTTTAGACAAGTAATGCATGTTTGATCATTTTCAAATCTTTTGTGAGGTAAACCTCTTACTAAACCATTCTTAACAATTTTATTTATGGTTTTGAAGTTAATATGACCAAGCCTTCTATGCCATTTCATTGATTCATCCAATGTGGCCTTTGCAACAAGACAAGTTAAATTCTTTTTAGGAACAATATTTTTTCATGTCTACATGATGAAGCGAAAAGTGTACCGCTTTTAAGGGGTCATTTAAGCCCTAAATCGTATTTATTTGATCAAATATTGCCCTAAATCGTTCCTTTTGTCATTTTAGGTACTTTTGAGGAGAAATCTGGAAAAGGAGGCATTTTGGACGTTTTTGGAGGATAAAAGTGAAGAAAACGACAAAGTCTCAAAAATCGGCTAAAAGTTACCTTTGACGGTGTCACAATTTACTCTAGACGGCGTCATGCCTTGGCAAGAAAAAGTGGACGTGAAATTTACTCATGATAAGCCAGTGAAAATAGCATGTAAATTCTGACGGCGTCACGCTTTAACTTGATCAAGGGCGTCACGGCTTAAATCATAAGGGGACGGCGTCACGTTCACGAGCTGACGGCGTCAAGCCTTGATAAGCCAGAATGGATTTTTGAAGAGCTAAAGAGGGACGGCGTCAAGAAGGTCATCCGGGAACCCTAGAAGCGGCGAGGTGACGGCGTCACAATCCATAAGGTGACGCCGTCAGATGCAAAAGTCTATATATAGTTTTCTAATTTTTTGTCATTAGAGAGAGCTTAGTGTGTGGAATTTTGGGAGAAAACCCTAAGACGAATTTAGCATCTTTTTCAAGGCTTTTTGCCTTGAGATCTTCCATGTTGCATTGAAAGATAAGTTACCAATTAATCATTCAATATGTCTATGTGTTGTTTGATTCTATCTTATTCTTGTCTTTTGTTTAACATGTTAGGCTAAATTTATCTTGTGTTTGCTTAGATCTAATGAAACCTAGCTATTGATTATTGGTTATTAGTGTGTTGTTAGTTGTATTGGATGAATGTTTATCTATGTTAGGCTTAAGAAAACTGGCTAACTTCCTATTCGGTAACTTGCTTGAATGTCTTAAGAAACATGAACCAAACGCGTACTAAAGGTTTTTATGGTTGTATTTAATGCACAAGCGAATTCTAGTGATCCCATGTTAGGAGCTTCCTAGCCGGCTCGACATAGGAGTGAAGTAGGAGCTTGTAGAGTTGGGGAAGTAAGTACGCCACCCCACGAATGGTATTAAGGAATACACCCGTCATCCACGCGACTAATACACACTAATTAACCGGTAAAAGATAGTTAGGGAGTAAGGAAATCTAAGTAAACACATTTCTCTACACATAAGTTTCTCACCACATTTTCATTTTTGTTATTTTATTTTATTTGCATTCGTAGTAATTTGGGTTAGTTGGCTAGCAACTAATTCCGCCCACTCTTTCAAAACCGAGATTTTACTTGCTTTCATAAAAATTATAAAAACATAAAAAGAATCTTCCTCAACCTTTAGACCTAATTAGAGTAGACCTTCACACCTAACGAACACTATTCCCTGTGGAGAACGATCAATCCCCCGTACTTACCACTACACTATACTACATCGGTCAGGTACACTGCCTGGTGGGGTTGTAAGCCTCTTGAGATCCCTCGAGAGGTAAAACCTGTTGTAAGGTTGCAAAACCCACGCATCAAGTTTTTGGCGCCGCTGCCGGGGAATAGTTATTGTTTAGGTTGAATTTTTATTTCTATTAGGTCTACTCACTAGATTCCTTTCTAGTGAGATTTTTATTTTATTTTTCTAGATTTTCTTTAGTCTATCTATTTTCTTCGTGTCTTTGTTCGTAACCATACCATCCGACATCATGGAAGATGGTAATATCCTTAACCCCCACAACCCACCACCACAACAACCACAACCACCTCCTAGAGCCCGTACTTTAGGAGAGTATTCCCGTCCTAGCCACCATGGCTATCGAAACACCATTGAGCTCACTCAAGGAGCCAATATCACACCCTTGCGATCCGACACCATCCGGTTGGTGCAAAGCGGATGCGTATTCCATGGACTTCGTTCTGAAGATCCTAATCAACATCTCAAGGACTTTCTCAAAATCATTGATTCTATAGACCTTGATGTTGCCACTCGAGAGACGACCCGATTGCGTCTCTTTCAATTCTCTCTGCGGGACCAAGCTAGTCAGTGGCTAGAACGTCAACCCGCAGGATCCATTACCTCTTGGGATGATCTCACCACTCGTTTCCTTGCTCAGTTTTTCCCACCGGGAAGAACTACCAAGCTAAGGAATGATATCTTGATGTTCCAACAACGTCAAGGCGAAACTCTCTACGAGGCATGGACTCGATTCAAGGACTTACTCCAAAAAGTCCCTCACCATGGCATAGAACTTTGGCTCCATGTCCAAATCTTCTATGACCATATCAATCTCTCCACGAGGCAAACCATTGACCAATCGGCCGGTGGTAAGCTACGTGATCTAAGTGCGGAACAATCATGGGCTCTCCTAGAGGATCTTGCTCTTTATGACAACGAAAGTTGGAGTGACCCCCGTGATTTGAATAAAACGGTCAAGGCAATATCTTTGCCTTCGAACAATTCAAGCACTTCTGACCGTAGGATCATAGAACTTGAAGACCAAGTCAAGTTTCTCATGAAATCCTACGAGGCTCCTAAACCTTCAAGCCAAGTGAACAAAATCACTTCTTCATGTGAATTATGTAGTGGTCCCCACGACACTCGTGATTGCATGGAACTCCCCGAACAAGCTTTTGTGGACTACGCATCCTCGCGTACCGACGGAGCGGGAGACAAGTGGTACACTTTCAAACCCGAGCCAAACCCTTATGGTGATTCATACAACCCCTCATGGAAAAATCACCCGAACCTTAGGTGGAAACAAAACCAAAACGCCCAACAAACAAATTCTTCCAACCCACCTAATCGTTTCCAATCAAGCGGTTCCAACTCGAACCGTACTTTCAACAACAATCCTTCCGGCAATGGTAGTACCAATAACTTTGAAGGATTGATTTCCCAATTTATGGCATCTCAAGAAGCTCGGATAGCTAGATTCGAGACCGAATTCAATCAACAACAAACGGAGATGACCAATAAAATTGACAACTTGTTGAAAGCCCTCAATAACCAAGTGCTATCTCCTCCACATAAGGACGCTAGGAACACAAATAGCGGACCCCAAGTAAAAGACCCCTCTTCATCCAAACACGTCCACTTTGTCAACATTGTCACTATTAAACCAATTGATAGGAATGAGGATAATAGTGAACCTAAGGATGAGGATAGGAAAGTCGAGGTTGATAAGGAAGTTAGGACAAGTGTGATTGAAGAAGTAGATGATGATGAGGACTACTTCAATAGGCTACCCACTAAGGAAGAGCGCGCATATCATACAAACTTATTCGATGACCCCGAGACACCATACTTCCTAGGTAGACCAATCATAGAAATAGGCGACCCTTCTAATCTCAACATACCATGCAACATTGGACATCTACATGTGTGGAAAGCTTACATCGACCTTAGATCGCCCATAAACATCATGACTAGAGCCCACTACAACTTGATAATGAAGAATCAACTTGGGTATAGGATGTTCCCTGACAAGGGTTGGATGAGTAACTTCACGGGAAGAGTTAAGGGATTACCGGTTTATGTAGGAAACTTCACCTATGTCACCGACTTTGTAATTGTAGAAGATATCCGCCCAATAGTCGATGCATCCTTGACTCAAGTGGTTTTTGGAAAACCATTTGTTGAGGTCTCTAGAATGACTTATGAACCTTCCTTAGGGATAGTTAGATTTAAGGATGAGACCGATGAAGTAAGCTACCAAATGCCATATAAGATAGAACAATTCCAACACTTGTCAAATGTTGAGAAGGAGCTCAAGCAAGCGGTCTACTATAGGAATGATGAGGATAGAAGTAAAGGAGTAGACTATGTTATGGAAAGGATATTCGGTTTCTACAAGGATTGTTTGAAATTAGGACCGGAATATAAAACCGGGAAGGAGAATGGCCTAGGAACCGTGACCGATGATGGAGTCACGTAATGTACGTGACTTAGAGTCTAGCTACAAGACTCGTTAATAAAGAAAAGCGCTTCTTGGGAGGCAACCCAAGCTTTATTTGTTTTATTTGCTTTGTGTGTTTATTTATTTGTTTGTTTGATTTTATTTTCCGTATGTGTGTTTAATTTTTATTAGTATTGATTCATGTTCAAAAGTAAATTGTGAAAATGCTTTATGTTGTTTTTAACTTCGTCTTAACTACATATAAAGGTATTTTGCAAAAGATAAGTGTAAGGGAAATCTAAATCGGTTTATTAGAACACAAATGAACATGAATCATAATAATACTAAATTAACATACATATTAGTATTTGTTTGAGTCAAATGCTTGTATCAAGTCATAATGATGTTTTGCAGGATTTCCAGGAAGTAAGGTAAAGGTTTTTCCAGAAATTTTCCGGAAACTTAAAATGAAAATTTTTGTCAGGTCATTTCTGACGGCGTCAAGGTTTATAACCTGACGGCGTCAGATTTAATTTTCAGAAATGTTTGAAAGTTTTGTTTTTAGAAAAGTTTTTATTAAAATCTCCAACTTATAATCTCCAGGAATCTGCAAAATTATCATTCCACAAGCATTATATCCTTATATATAGATTTTATCCCGCCGATGTTATGCAGGTTTTCGTGTTTGTTTTCTCAGGTTTAACAAGTTATTTTGGACAAGGAGATGTTTATTGAATCAAGCTTTTGGCGATGCATTAGTCATGGAGCTTCAACATTCTCTTTGGAGGAAGATCTAACCGTGTAATTTCACTATCCACCGAGCGAATCAGGGGAGTATTTGATTTCATTCTTTTACTTTTTGCTTTTACATCTTGTTATTTGAACATTGGGGACAATGTTCATCTTAAGTGTAAGGGGGGGTAAAAGTACGATTTTAGAGAATGCCATTGCGCTTGATTTTTGTTTGTTTAATAATAGATGTGTAATAAAACTGAGAGAAATACCTGTTAGGGTAATTTTAGTGCCAAATTTAAAATTTTTTACAACATATAGGAGTGAAACTTTGATCTTAATGAGCGTCTCACGGATAGGAGTTATATAACTAGCAAAAAAACCGTACCACTAAAAATTTTTCCACCCCAAATATGTGAGGTTCGCCCCTAGAATTGGTAGAAAAAACATTTATGCTATGATGTGTGTACCGGTAGCACTTAGATTCTAGAACTTGCGTTAGGACCATTCCGAGGCCACAAGTGAGACTACATTCGTGTAGTTAGATTTGCTACATGATAAGAGGCATTAGGATTAACCCATTGTTTTACACCTGTGTTTTTGTTATAATTACATTGGCCACATTGGTCAAGTAATTCTCCCACACCCTTTGCGTTGTACTCATTTTTAGTACACGATACCCCTAGTACACCCCTCAGAGCCTATCTTTTCGTTTCGACCTTTAAGCATTTTACTTAAAGGAAGAATTTGTTACACCCCACTTAAATGTACACCCAAATCGCCTTAGCCTACCTTGTATGCACTCATTTTTAGTGCATTATTGTTACAACATTTGTTTAAACCCAAGTTAATTATCTAGTTGATTACATGGTTGCTAAGTCGAGTCATATCCTTGTACATATTGTTTTGGGACGATTGGGACTCATGGGTAAAGTACTAGTGTAATGGAGTAATGGGGAAGAACATCATTTATTACCCCCATATGTGCTAAATGTTTTAAAAGTACTCCAAGTTTTTCAATTATCTTAATTCGAGTCATTAGATTAGTATTTGTAAAGTTATGTAAAAGTTCAAGTGTAAGGGGAATGCAATGCCCCTATGATGTATTATTTTGGATGGTAGGGCAAAAGTTTATGCAAAAAAAAAAAAAAAAAAAAAAAAAAAAAAAAAAAAATCGAAAAATCAAGAAAAATACAAAAAAATGAGAAAAAGAAAAATAGAAAAAACATACGGACTACCATCCCGTTTCATTTTACGTTTGTTTTATGTTTGTTTTTGTTTTTGTTATTTCGTTTCTAGCTTAAGATCGAGTCTAGTCTTGGCTTAGCAACGTTGTATAGTACATGTAATTAATCAAGATCTTTAACTCGCCACCAGTAAAATATCCCTTATCCAACCAAACCGTGTTTTCCTTTTCCCTACACCTAACGTTATAACCCATGAAAAAGCCCTCTTTGATAGTTTATCTTAGGTGCTTACGCCAGTGGAGGAGGTTTTCGATCCTTTCCCAAGCCTATGGTAATCTATTTGCTATGACAGGTAGTGAGAGATATTATCCGTTTTCATTTATGAGATTTATTTTGATGACACTTGAGAGATGTGAGTATCTAAACACTACTTGTGAGGTGCTAGTATGTAATCTCCGTGCTTATTATGATTGAAGTGGAACGAATATTTGTTGTAATTACTTTTATGTTTGCATTAAATGACCCCTAACTTGTATTTTGATTAGAATAAAAGCGCATTTGCTTGAGGACAAGCAAATCTCAAGTGTAAGGGTATTTGATGAAGCGAAAAGTGTACCGCTTTTAAGGGGTCATTTAAGCCCTAAATCGTATTTATTTGATCAAATATTGCCCTAAATCGTTCCTTTTGTCATTTTAGGTACTTTTGAGGAGAAATCTGGAAAAGGAGGCATTTTGGACGTTTTTGGAGCATAAAAGTGAAGAAAACGACAAAGTCTCAAAAATCGGCTAAAAGTTACCTTTGACGGCGTCACAATTTACTCTAGACGGCGTCATGCCTTGGCAAGAAAAAGTGGACGTGAAATTTACTCATGATAAGCCAGTGAAAATAGCATGTAAATTCTGACGGCGTCACGCTTTAACTTGATCAAGGGCGTCACGGCTTAAATCATAAGGGGACGGCGTCACGTTCACGAGCTGACGGCGTCAAGCCTTGATAAGCCAGAATGGATTTTTGAAGAGCTAAAGAGGGACGGCGTCAAGAAGGTCATCCGGGAACCCTAGAAGCGGCGAGGTGACGGCGTCACAATCCATAAGGTGACGCCGTCAGATGCAAAAGTCTATATATAGTTTTCTAATTTTTTGTCATTAGAGAGAGCTTAGTGTGTGGAATTTTGGGAGAAAACCCTAAGACGAATTTAGCATCTTTTTCAAGGCTTTTTGCCTTGAGATCTTCCATGTTGCATTGAAAGATAAGTTACCAATTAATCATTCAATATGTCTATGTGTTGTTTGATTCTATCTTATTCTTGTCTTTTATTTAACATGTTAGGCTAAATTTATCTTGTGTTTGCTTAGATCTAATGAAACCTAGCTATTGATTATTGGTTATTAGTGTGTTGTTAGTTGTATTGGATGAATGTTTATCTATGTTAGGCTTAAGAAAACTGGCTAACTTCCTATTCGGTAACTTGCTTGAACGTCTTAAGAAACATGAACCAAACGCGTACTAAAGGTTTTTATGGTTGTATTTAATGCACAAGCGAATTCTAGTGATCCCATGTTAGGAGCTTCCTAGCCGGCTCGACATAGGAGTGAAGTAGGAGCTTGTAGAGTTGGGGAAGTAAGTACGCCACCCCACGAATGGTATTAAGGAATACACCCGTCATCCACGCGACTAATACACACTAATTAACCGGTAAAAGATAGTTAGGGAGTAAGGAAATCTAAGTAAACACATTTCTCTACACATAAGTTTCTCACCACATTTTCATTTTTGTTATTTTATTTTATTTGCATTCGTAGTAATTTGGGTTAGTTGGCTAGCAACTAATTCCGCCCACTCTTTCAAAACCGAGATTTTACTTGCTTTCATAAAAATTATAAAAACATAAAAAGAATCTTCCCAACCTTTAGACCTAATTAGAGTAGACCTTCACACCTAACGAACACTATTCCCTGTGGAGAACGATCAATCCCCCGTACTTACCACTACACTATACTACATCGGTCAGGTACACTGCCTGGTGGGGTTGTAAGCCTCTTGAGATCCCTCGAGAGGTAAAACCTGTTGTAAGGTTGCAAAACCCACGCATCACTACACTGTACATATTGCCCTTTCTAGGAATTCTAAGAAGTACTTGACTTTCATCAGGCATCTTAAAATCAGGAGAAAGTATAAGACATTCAGTCTTACAGAAAAGAACATTGTTCTTTTTGTCGCACATTTGTGAGACACTAAAAAGATTATAATTTAGCTCTTTTACATAGTACACATCTTCAAAATCTAAATTTCCGGTTTTGATTGTACCTTTACCAGAAATTTTGCCACGAACACCCCCTCCAAAGGTAACATATCCTCCATTGAAAGCTTCAAAATCTGAGAGATAAGACATGTTGCCTGTCATGTGCCTTGAACATCCACTATCTGAGTATCCTTGATCCTCTTGGTTATCACTTGAATGTTCCTGCACATAAATAAGAGTGTTAGTTTCTTTTGGGGACCCAAGCCATTACTGACTTGGATCTGCCTCTTGCATCAATGTAATTTAATCTTTTAAGGACAGTTGATGCAACATTGGATTTAAGAATCCAACATGCTGAGGCCTTAACATCATTTGCCCTGTTTTTCCAAGCAGCAGTACCAACTGCTTTTCTAGCAGTCTTAACTGCTGGCTTTGCAGTTTTACTCTTTGGTCTCCAAACTTGTTTTTGGACCACTGCTTTTGTTTGAATGGGCCTTGTAACAGTTTTAGGTGCATGTTTTAAAGTTATTTTTGCACTTATAACTGTTGGTTTTGGGTTAACAGTCTTAAATGGTCTAGCAGTTGAAACTGCTTGCCTAGCAGTAGAGACTGCTATTGAAACTGCTCTGGGTTTTATACTTTTAGACTTAGAGTGAAAGTGAGTTTGAGGATTTTGCCTTTTGTAATTCACCCTATTGTTTTCATAACCAAATACCCAATGGTTGCAGAAAGCTGCAAGATGGTCAAAACTACCACATATGTAACAAGCTTTGTTATAAAAAGTAAAGTCATCACCTAATTGGTTAGACTTAAGGTTGTTCCAATTCCTTTGGTTACCTCTGGGCTTGTTGGTGGTTCTATATTGCTCACAATATCTAACTGGTTGCCTAACTTGCTTAATGTTTGATTTAGGCCTATCAGTATTGTGTTTGACTATCTTAGGAACATTGTTCCTACTTTCTTAACCACTTCAGGTTTAGACATAACCTGTTCTTCTTCATCATCACTATCAGTTGTACAATCTTCAACAACTATAGTTTCTCCTTTCTTAACAAAGGACACCTTGTCCTGAAAAAGTAAAGTTTTATCTAAACTTTTACTTATCTTTTCTACCTTAAGACTCTTACTAGCCTTAGAACCATATTCCATGATTGGTTCTTGAAACTCAGCTAAACCTTTATGTGCTAGGTCAACACCTGGAGGTGAAGGAACACCTCTATATGGTGGAGGGACAGTTTTATAACCTACACCTGAATTAGCTTTATCAATTACCTGAGCTTCCCAAATTTTATTCATTCCTTCTGAGGCATGAGCTAAGGTATCTATAGTAATCTTAACATTTTCTTTTTCATTTTTGACTTCAGATAAACGTTTACTTTGATCATTAAGTAATTCATCTCTAAATGCTATTCCTCTTTTTAAAGCATTTAAGTCATCAGTAAACGTAGATTCATTTTTTTTAAAATGTTGGATTTGTTTTTCTAAAACTCCTACACACCTCTTATGATTAGCTAAATTATGAAGGGCATCAATTAACTCTTCTCTAAAAACATCAAATCTCTTTTTAATGTCTTCATAATTTTTAAGATTAGGACATGAATTAGTACAAGTAGGAATGGTATCTACCTCTGAATCAGAAGAGGCCATTAGAGCAAATTCATTGGCCATAAGAGCAGCATTTGGTGGTGCATCCTCTTCATTAGCCATAGAGCTCCAATCATATCCAATACCATCAATAGCCAGCATAGCCTTTGGCTCTTCCACCAGTACTTCCTTTTTCCTCTCTTGCTTATACCATGTGTTCCTATTATCCTGCTTCCTTGGGCTTCTACATTCTTTAGCAAAGTGTCCCAATCTATGACAGTTAAAACATTCCACTTTCTTCTTATCAAACCCAGCAGTATCATCACCATTTATGGTAATCTGCTTCCCAGTTCTCTGCCAATACTTTTTAGCCCTCATACTAAGTAAGGAAACTTGCCACTTAATATCCATCTCTTCCAAATCATCACCATCTACCTGTTCAAGGTCTTCATGATTTAGAGGAGAACCATTAGATTGACTGGTTATAAAGGCATAGAATGTTGGATCTCCAAGTCCAGCAACATCCTTTTGTAAACTAGCAGAAGGACCACCATAAGTAACATTAGAAACACCTTCAACTTCATCTACCTTTTCAGAATGACTAACACTGGGAGTTGACAAAAGTGCCACATTCCCAGAACTAGTACCATAGTTTCCACCCCTTTTTAGACTTTGTTCAACAATTTTAAAGTTGTTGAACAAATCATTAAGTTTCATTGTTTCAATTTCTGGTTTGTTCATCCAGACAATAACATGAGTATGGAATTCATCAGGTAGACTTTTCAAGAACTTCATGTTGAGATCTTCCTTCTCTGTCTCAACACCCAACACAACTAACTGACTGACAAGCTTGTGTAGTCTTGAAAATAGCTTATCAAGAGACTCATTACTAAAAGCAGTAAAGTTTTCAAATTGGTGCTTCAGTAATGTCTTCTGTGTCTTTTTGGTAGTTTCATTACCACCAAACCATGCACAAATCTCTTCAAAAAGAGTTTTTGCATCAAGATATTTGCTAAAAGATAGCATCTGCTCACCAGGAATGGTCATAAGCAACAGGTTTCTTGCTTTCTGATCATTTCTCTTTTGTATCTTTTCATCATTGGAAACTGGTCCAGTATTTCTTTTTCTAACTGTTTTCCCTTCAACAAGAACATCTGAATAGCCTAAAGTGAAGGAGTCACCATACTGAATTATATCCCAAAGAGCATAATCTTGAACCATAAAATATTGCTCAACTTTCATCCTCCATAACTCAAACTCATTGGGTTTGATCATGGGCAACTTTGCAGCAACATTGGTTTGAACATCTTGTACATCCATTTCTGTTTCTTCTAAAAACAACTATATCAGCTTGGCTCTGATACCACTTGCCAGGACCCTCTAGATACACTGTAAGGTGGTTAAACCTTGTCAACTTTGTGTATATGATATGTTGTGTTAATATGATTAAGTGCGCGGAATTCACTCAATCACACTTAGAAGGTTGTGTATGTTATGGAAATGGAATTGCTATATTTGTTAGTTAGCAATGAACACATAAAGATTATCACCAAAGGATTCAATATTATTAATGATAATAATACGAGTGATCTTGAAATATCACTAGGGTTACAACCTTGAATCTTAAGTTTTTCTAACTTATGATATTCTTGTGTTTGTTCTTATCTAACAGTTATGAGTTCTTGTAATATCACATATGCATGGACACTCATAATATCGAGTCTAAGATCTTCTTTTATAGTCCAAGAATATCTTTACATATTGCTTAAAGTCTAGCCGACTTACTTGTTAACTTATCTTGAGTGTGCCAGTACATAAGATACAACATGTATCTGTGTACACAACTTGTTAACTAAGCACATGGAGTAAGATATTATCTACCGTATATTGTTGACTTTAGTACACTAATATCTTTTCAATACTTATCCATCTAGCAGTCTCAACTCAACAGTATCAACTAGCAGTCACTTCTTTGTACCAGCAGTTGGAACGGTTAGTTATAACTTGAGCAGTCCTAAGATTTATACCAGCAGTTGGAACTGTTAGAGAATTTCTTCTCAGCAGTTGGAACTGTTAATACTTGTAATTCTTGAAACTTAATCTTCAGAACATTTAATTCCCAACAACTCGGTCCGAGTCTTGTGACTCACCGAGTCAAATCAAGAGTTGAGTTGACTCGGGGTGTTTCTTGTTTCTTTTTTACTTTTACTGATTTGTCTAAGCTTATTCATCTATTTTGTATCTTGGATTGTGGATTTGGTTGGTTTTGTTCTCGACCGAGAGCCATTTGGGTCGTTTAGCCTTGAGCCGTGACTCGTTTGAGTCACGGTGTAGCATAAGGTGTTTGTTTAGGTCACTTATGGAGTATTTGGTTTGATTTTATGTTGCCGAGAGCCTTACAGATCGAGTGGAGTTGAGTTGTGACTCAAGGGAGTCACGGCAAGGGGTATATTGTTTTTTTGTGTCACGGTTTGGATTTGGATTTGGATTGTGGTCTAGCCGAGAGCTCTAAGACTCAATAAGGGTCGAGCCGGACTCAAGGGAGTCACGGCCAATAGTTATATGTTTGGTTTTGGTCGCGTTGGTTTGTAGCCATGAGTTTTGGCTTGGTTTGTGGTCAAGTCGTGTCAAGTCGAGACTCACGGGAGTCTCGTCCGTGTAATACTCGAGGTTAGAAAACCTCGAGTTAGCGTCAAGTTGGTTTTGGACTTGGATAAGTCCTTGATGGGTCAAATGGGTTAGTAAACCCAATAATGGCCAAGTCTTATTAACTTTGGGTCCGAAAGACCAAAGTGAGTTCGTCAGTGTGTGAGTTTAGCATTGGGCCGAAGCCCAATGCATTTGGCCTTGTATTTGATTTCATTTTCATTTCCCGTTACTATCTATTATATTGTTTTATCAATTGGTGTTTCAAAAAATAATCGGATAACTTGGGATTTGATTTGGACTTGGACTTGGATATTGTAATAACCTATGCTTGGATGAGATTGGACGTTATTTGATTTCCGGTATTAGCCAATGGACCTTATGGACAATTTTGGTACTTGAGACGGAAGAGTATGTTAGACTCGTAAGAATTTAATATATTTGGGCCCGAACATACACAAAATGGTCGATAAACTTGACAACTAATATACAAGCAAATGATAATGTCTAATTATATATATTTAACTTGTAAAATGTGACAATAAAACTTATATTCAAGAGTCGTAACGACTTAGAAATGCTTTATAAATGGACGCATCATGTCCAAATTTTGATAAAACCTTTTATGACTTAATCGTTTATAACTGTTTAATATCCTAAAACCTTTTCGAAACTTATACGCTTTCCTTCTAAATCATGATGTTTTATCAACTATTTGGGAAATGGGTAAAACACCGAAACAACCTATTGATTTTTTTCTCTCTTGTTTTCTTATTTTATTCCTTCTTTATTTTTCTTATTTCTTCTCTCTTTTCTTTATTGTTTTCTACGTATTCATCTATGTTTGCCGACTTTTATTATTTTAACTTTCTCATATCCACACGAGTCTTAAACGTTTATTTCTTTCAAACGCCTTTGAAACTAAACTTTTCATTTCAAATACGAGTATTGCTTTATAAATCGTTTCGAGGTTTATTTCTGAGACATGCCATTTACTTATTAGGTTGTGCTGAGGTTCATTTGCTGTGCTGTACCATCTGATCATTTACGATATCTTGTTTCTCTACTACTACTAAGTTGTGATTCATTGCCCCACTTTACTTTTAAATTGTTTAAAAAACCATGGGGGAGATACATGCTATTTACTTTTCATGAACGCAATTGTTTAAATGTATGCTATTCCTGACTAAGATGATATTGCTATGTACCGAACTTGCCGAAAGCAAGTCCCTCGATCATGAACCATTAATCACTTGCGAGTGAGTGCGGATATAGGGATATAGGCCTATAGGATTTGACCATCCCACTATGTTGACTAAGTCCGGTCTGCATGTGATGTACTATATTCGATTTATCACTAGGTATCTGGCAAAGTATCTAGCTTGAGGGCAACTATTATATTGTGAATTCCACGGTCACTGTCGACTTACGCCAATGTTATTTGGTGCCGGTTAACATTTTGCGTGTCATGAGCTTAGCAACTGTTTGACGCTTACCTGATATATGTATTTGTTACTTATGTTAGGAATTTCGGAAATAAGATATTTCTTGTTGCTGCCGATAGTGATAGCTGGTTCCTGTCGATAGCTATGTTTCCTGCCGAAGCTCATTGCTGCTGATAGTTCTATCTTGTTTCTGCTGATAGTAGTTGTTTCTGCGGGTATTGCTAGTTGTTATCCCGTATGTTTAGTATGTTTGTTAGAGTTATTTTTAGAAGAGATTATGTTTATCTCTTCACACGTTTTCTTGTATGACGGGTTAGGGTTAGGGTTTCTTGTCATTATAAAAGGAACACCCCGTCTATGAGTTTGATACATCTTTACGACTTAACAATCTTCAATAAAATTATCTTTTAGTTCATTATACGATCCATAGAGGATCATAGTATTAGTTCTTTTCTTTTCTTGTTCGCATTCAGAGATTCTCTTTTAGTGTGCTTGTGATTACATAGGCATCCTACCGATCCACATAGGCTCAAAGATCTAGCAGGTGTGTTAGTTTCAACAAGTGGTATCAGAGCCTCGTGAGGATCTCTGATCAAGAAGCAAAAGTTCTCAAAACAATCTCTCTAAACCCTCTTTCAATGGGCGACGAAAACCCTGAATTCGCTACCATTAACAATGAAGAACCTGAACCCACAAAAGTTCAACAACAAATTGTTACAACCACTGTGTCCAACAGTAATGCTAAGTTCCCATATCTCAAGAAGGAAGAGTATGAAGTCTGGGCTATGAAGATGGAGTACTGGATCTCCAACAGTGATCACCATCTTTGGAATGTTATCCTCACTGGGAATTCCAAGAAGAGAATTGGAAGAGATAAGAATGGGAATATCATGATTCTCCCTCCTACATCAGCTGAGGAGCAGCTGGCTTTGCAAAGGGAAACTAAAGCAAGAACTCTCTTGCTTCAGGCTCTCCCTAGAGGATCACATGGGTGATTTTCATCACCTGGATGATGCTAGAGAAATCTGGCTTGCTGTAAAAGCTAGATTCGGTGGGAATGAGGAGTCCAAAAAGATGAGGAAATCAATGCTTAAGCAGGAATTCCAGGAGTTTAAGATCACTGAGGATGAAGGTATTCACAAAGGGTATGATCGATTTCACAAGATCCTCAGCCAACTTAATCAGTTGCAGGCTCGACCAGACAATGAAGACTGCAACACAAAGTTTCTGAGGGCTTTACCTCCATCCTGGTCTCAAGTTTCCATAACTCTGAAAGCCAAAGGAGGATTGGACTACCTAAGCTTTGATGATCTGTACAACAAGCTCAAGACCCTAGAGATTGACATCAAAGGGGTATCTACTTATTCATCTCATACACCTACTCATACTGCATTTGTTAGTGCTTCCAGTACTAACAAGGTCTCTCATAGTGATAGTCCAAACCCCTCATCTTCATCTGTTTCCTATTCTCCTGCAACACCAAGATCTCAATCAAGGAATGACAATGTTGTTGAGGAAATTCTTCATTCATTTGTTGCTGAAAGTACTCCACAACAACAATTTATGTATGATGACTTTGATCAAATTGATCAATTTGATTTGGAGGAGATGGACATCAAGTGGCAGCTGGCTATGCTGTCATTAAAGGTTAACAGGTTTGAGCAGCAGTCAGGGAGGAAGCTCAATCTCAATGGAAGGGAAGGTGCAAGGTTTGACAGAAGGAAGGTGAAGTGCTTCAAATGTGGTCAGAGAGGTCACTTTGCCAGAGAATGCCAAGACAAGAAAGTTGATGATAGAACAAGGTATTCGGCATTCAGAATGAAAGAATTGGAGCCAGAGGAAGATAAAGCCCTAGTGTCTGTGGATTCAATGCTGGATTGGGAACAACATGAGGAGACTGGAGCTTCACGGATTTATGGGATGATTGCTGGAAATGGAGCTGAGACACATGTGGCTGGAGAATTTGGAATGATGGGCTATCCATCTCAGGTACTTAAGTGTCCTTTTGATTGTGAAATTAAATATACTAAATTGCAAAAGGATAGTGAAATTAAATACACTGAGTTAAAAAGGGAGTTTGATGAGATTGAGCCTGAATATAATAAATTATTTGTTGAAATTCAAGCTTATAAAAAGGCTCTTAAAACAGTGGAAAAACAAAAGGCTTGGCATGAAGCAAATCAGCTTGCTTATAAAGAGAAAATAAGGGTTTTACAGAGAGATTTAGAAAACACCACTAATGAACTTAAATATTCTGAATCTCAAGTTGCTAAGATCAAATTAGAAAATCAGGATTTAAAGGCTAAACTGGATAGTGAAGTGGCTAGGATAAATTCATGGCAACAATCAGAAAAATATCTTGTTAACTATGGTAATCAGTCTGGTTGGCGTAAGAAAGGGTTGGGATATGATGTTGGGGGATATAACCCTAGAATATTTGACCCTACCCCTAAGGAAGTTGATTATCAAATTCCTGTTAAGTTTGTTAAGGAAGGAGGGATGAATGCAGTTCCTCCACCTATAAGAGGTGTTTTTAAGCCTGTCCCTATCCACTCAGCCCTTGACCTTGACTTTGATGATTCACAAATGACTTATGGCAAAAAGGCAAAGAACTTGCCTGATCTTGATTGTGACTCTAATGAATTTGTCTCTTGGTCTAACAGTGACAAATCTGAAGAAATCAAGACTGATGACTGTGCCACATGTGGATCAAGTGAGAAGTCTGCATCAATAAAATCAGAAGATCTGTCTTCAAAAGTGGCAACTGATGAATCCCAAAGAACTGAAGATATTTCTTTTGATAATGTTAAAAATAATAATGTTCCTAGTTTTGGTTTTGTTTCAAACAGTAATGGTTGTGATTTTAATTTTGTTAAGGATAATTTTGATTCATGTGTTGGTTTGAATTCTTCTGATTGCAATGAGAAAAATAATGTTAAGAAAAAGTCCCCTAGAAAGAAATCTTGCTTTGTGTGTCATAGTTATGATCATCTTATTAAAGATTGTGACTATTATGAAAAAGAGATGGGTAAATATGCTTGTCAAAATAGGTCTGTGTGGAACAATGTCAATGAAATTCCCCCATATATTCCACAAGCAGCAAGAATAAACTCTTGTAGAGCTTCTGTTGCTGCTGGCAAGCCAGTTCCTGCTGGTAAGCCGGTTGCTGCTGGCAAGTCCATTCCTGCTGGTTGGAGAAGCAATGTTACTAGACCTTACTACAGACCTACCAGCACTTACTTTCAAAATGATATGTGGCCTGTTTATTTTAACACCTTACACATGGGAAGGGCAAGATGGGGAACTACTGTTAAGTCCTCAGCAGGTTGTTCTTGGAAAAACAATAACAAATATATGAGAATGGGGTCCAAGAACAATGGTGGATCTCATCAATCTCCATGGTTTAATTTTTATTGATCCACAAGGCAGACCCAAGTCAGTAATGACTTGGGCCTCCCATGTATCTAACATTTTTGTATGTATTTTTGTTCTGTAGGACATTCCTTTTAAGAGTAAAGATGTAGGTATTGTTGACAGTGGTTGTTCAAGGAGTATGACAGGAAATTTGGAAAGGTTGCATAACTTTGTACCCTTTTATGGAGGAACTGTGACATTTGGAGGAGGTGATGGAAAGGTTAAAGGGAAAGGAACCATTAAGACTCCTAAACTGGACTTTGAGAATGTTCTCTATGTGAAGGAACTCAAGAACTTCAATTTGTTCTCTGTCTCACAAATATGTGATAAGAAGAATGGAGTTCTCTTTACTGAGACTGACTGTCTTGTGCTCTCCAAGGACTTCAAGATGCCTGATGATAGTCAGATAGTGCTCAAAGTTCCAAGAACCCACAACCTATATTGTTTCAATCTGAATGATGTTAAGCCTGAGGGTAAACTTGCTTGTATGGTGGCAAAAGCTTCGGTGGATGAAGCAAACAAATGGCACAGAAGATGGCACATGTGAACTTCAAGACTATCAACAAGCTGGCAAAGAATGGCTTAGTGCAAGGACTCCCTTTCAAGACCTTCACAAATGAACACAATTGTGTTGCCTGCAATAAAGGAAAGCAACACAGGGCATCATACAAGGCCATTACTGCTATGAGCACCATCTCTGAGCCTCTGCAACTGCTTCATATGGATCTTTTTGGTCTAACTTCTATCAGAAGTAGAGACCATAAGTACTTTTTTCTGGTGATTACTGATGAGTTTAGCAGGTTTTCTTAGACTTTCTTTTTAGGTACTAAAAATGAAACCTATTCTGTGATTATGGATTTTATTACCTTAATTGAAAATCAGCTAAATAGAAAGGTTAAGGCTATAAGGTGTGATAATGGAACTGAGTTTAAGAACTCTAATTTAATTGAATTTTGTGGGAATAAGGGGATTAAAAGAGATTATAGCAGTGCCAGAACCCCACAACAAAATAGGGTTGCAGAAAGGAAAAATAGGACCCTTATAGAAGCAGCTAGATCTATGCTAGCTGACTCTAAGTTGCCTACCATGTTTTGGACTGAAGCAGTAAGCACTGCTTGCTATGTACTGAATAGGGTATCTATTACTAATCCCCACAACAAAACTCCTTATGAGCTCTTGTCTGGAAAGGTTCCCAACATTAGTTACCTTAAGCCTTTTGGATGTCATGTAACTATCTTGAATACTAGTGATCACCTAGGTAAATTTGAAGAGAAGGCAGATGAGGGGTTCATTGTTGGATATTCTGCTCATAGTAAGGCCTATAGGGTTTATAACTTGTCTGCTAAGAGGGTAGAAGAAACACTCAATTTAAGGTTTCTAGAGGACAAACCTAATTTACAGGATGCAGGTCATGACTGGTATTTTGATCTGGATTATTCTGACTGATTCATTAGGTTATTCTAGATATAAAGCTAATCAATCTGTAGGTACACATGTTTATCCATCTAACAATGCAGGTACCTCAGATGATGAGTCTGATCCAGAGTGTGATGAACAACCCATAGTTGTTCCTTCTTTTCCCTCTAATCACTTTTCAGGTACAGAAATCAAAGATACTTCTGATAAGACTGAAGATAATTCAAGTTTTGCAGAAGACCTTGCTAGGCTTCAAAGACAAGAACGTCAAGCCAAGAGAGCTGCTAAAAAGTTTGGTTCTGGGTTTTCACAAGAAACAGTGGAGCTATTGAGAAATGCTGAAGCTGAAGTCAGAAGACAAATGGCTTCTGCTGGTGGTAGTCCTGTTCCTGCTGATGTTAATTCTGCTGGTAGTACACCTGTTACTGCTGATGCATTTGCTGTTCCTGCCGATGTCGCCAATCCTGCTGCTTCTTTGTCTACTCCATCTGCTGATTTATTGGGATTTAGTGAGCCTCCAACTAGATTCCCAAGTCCATCTGATCTTGGAAATTCACTCTCTTCAGCAGCTAAACTGAATGATCCTCATCATCAATCAAGATCTGGAATTTTCACTCACTCTTCTTATGATGGTGAAGCAAATCCCTCTATTACTAATCAAGCTACAACCTATGAAGTAGATCATGTTGTTACCAAGAGGATTAACACTGTACATCCTCAATCTTTGATTCTTGGTGATCTCAATTCCCCTGTTCAAATAAGAAGCAGGTTAAGTCAATTCAAGTTTGGAGAATCTGCTTTTCTCAGTTATATTCAGGAACAGTTAAGGAGCAATCACACTGACTATCTTCATTGCCTCTATGCTTGCTTTCTATCTCAAATTGAACCAAGTAGTGTGGCTCAAGCCCTTGATAATTCTGATTGGGTTGAGGCTATGCAAGAGAAAATGCAGCAGTTCAAGAATCAGAAAGTATGGGTATTAGTACCATTGCCTGAAGGAAAACATGCAATTGGAACTAAATGGATTCTCAAGAATAAACGGGATGCTAGGGGAATTGTGGTTCGAAATAAAGCTAGATTGGTAGCTCAAGGACATAGACAAGAAGAGGGTATCGACTATGATGAGGTGTTTGCACCAGTAGCAAGAGTTGAAGCTATTCGATTGTTTTTGGCTTTTGCTTCATTTATGGGGTTTGTGGTTTATCAGATGGATGTGAAGAGTGCATTTCTGTATGGAAGTATTGAAGAGGAAGTGTATGTTACTCAACCACAGGGATTTGTGGATCCACAACATCCTGATTTGGTTTATAAAGCGGTGAAAGCACTCTATGGACTTCATCAAGCACCAAGAGCATGGTATGCCAGGTTGTCTGCTTTTCTGCTTAAACATGGTTACAGAAGAGGTACAATAGATAAAACACTCTTCATAAGGAAGAATTTTAAAGATATCATCTTGGTACAAGTGTATGTAGATGATATTATTTTTGGTTCCACTAATGAAGCTTGGTGTAAGGATTTTGAGGAATTAATGAAAAGTGAATTTGAAATGAGTGCTATGGGGCAGATGACATTCTTCTTGGGCTTACAGGTTCAACAGAGACCAGATGGTATCTTCATAAACCAAGAAAAGTATGTTCATGACATACTTAAGAAGTTTGACTTGGAAAGTGTGAGGACTGCTACAACACCTTTTGAAGCTCCAAAGCCTAAATCCAATAATGAACCTGATGATGCTCTAAATGTTCACTTATACAGGTCTATGATAGGTTCTTTGATGTATTTGACAGCTTCAAGGCCTGATATCATGTTTGCAGTCTGTGCTTGTGCTAGACATCAGGTTACACCTTTGATTTCCCATTTAAATGCTGTCAAGAGAATCTTTAAGTATTTAAAAGGACAGCCTAAGCTGGGAATTTGGTACCCAAAGGATTCTTCTTTTGTGCTGGAAGCTTATAGTGACAGTGACTATGCTGGAGCAAACTTTGATAGAAAATCTACTACTGGGGGTTGCCAGTTTTTGGGAAGAAGGTTGGTCTCTTGGCAATGCAAGAAGCAGACTATTGTAGCTATATCTTCTACTGAGGCAGAGTATGTTGCTGCTACTAGTTGTTGTGGTCAGGTCCTTTGGTTGCAAAATCAATTGTTAGATTATGGGTTCAACTTCATGAACACTAAAATTTTCATTGACAACTAAAGTACTATCTGTATTGTTAAAAATCCAGTGTTTCATCAAAGAACAAAGCACATATAGATTAGGCATCATTTCATAAGGGATGCTTATGAGAAGCATCTCATCCAGGTGCTTAAGATCGACTCTGATGAGAATGTGGCTGACCTGTTGACTAAAGCATTTGATGGTCCAAGATTCAATTATCTGGTGGTTCATATTGGAATGCTCAATCCTTCGGTGCTGAGATTAAGGGGAGGCTTGTTATTGTTGTATATCTTTCTTTCTTTCTTCTATTTTCTTATTTTTCTTCTTTTTCTTTTGGTTTGTTTCTTGTATCTTTTAGTTTAAAAAAAAAAATTTTTTTCTTGTATATTTTGTGTGCTAATAAGTTGGTTTTGAGCAACGCCTTGCAGGTACAGTGTTGGTGTTTACACCTACACAACAAATGGTATTCAACTCACCATGTCTCACAGACAAGAAAGAGTTGACTCACCATGAGGGTACGGCTCTGGTGTGATAATCAAATCCGTTGATAGCTGTAATAGCTTGCTCAAAGCTATAGGGTACTTCAACTCACCCATGGTTCATTCCTGAGAGTTGAAATGGTTCTCAATTCACCATGGATGTAACCCTTTATAGGATCCAAAGAATTCGCTAGTCCACAAAAGTATGGTTTGTGGTAAAGACAATTGGTATCCATATTTGGTATTCAATTCACCAAGGTTCAGTTGCAACCAAGAATTGGCTAGTCCTGAGCAAACGGCTACAGGTAAAGACAACTCAAATCCGTTTATAGTTGCTGATTTGCTAATAAATCAGATGGTTATCAATGTACCATGGTCTTACACACCTAAACATTGGCTACTCCAGTAGTAATGGCTATTGGTAAAGAGACATCAAATCCATTAATTTTCAATGATTCACCTCTCACAGGAGTTAACACACCTGGATGTGATGAGAATAGTCTGAAACTTAAGTGATTTGATGTACATTTTGTCATAGTAGCAGTCAAGATCCAGAATGACATGGTGACCAGCTTAGATTTTCTTTTGGAGATACTTTCCTATTGCTGCTGAACTATCGAAGTTGCTGCTGGAAGTTTCAAGTGTTACTGCTGGTTACTTACTGATGCTGCTGCTGGATTAATCCTCTCCCTATGGACTTCAGAGTACTTTCAGAGATCAAAGAACACTTAGGGAATCTTGTCGGTTAACCTAGTCAACCTCAAGATTAGGGGAGGATTGTTAGGAATTTCAGAAATAAGATATTTCTTGTTGCTGCCGATAGTGATAGCTGGTTCCTGCCGAAGCTCATTGCTGCTGATAGTTCTATCTTGTTTCTGCTGATAGTAGTTGTTTCTGCGGGTATTGCTAGTTGTTATCCCGTATGTTTAGTATGTTTGTTAGAGTTATTTTTAGAAGAGATTATGTTTATCTCTTCACACGTTTTCTTGTATGACGGGTTAGGGTTAGGGTTAGGGTTTCTTGTCATTATAAAAGGAACACCCCGTCTATGAGTTTGATACATCTTTACGACTTAACAATCTTCAATAAAATTATCTTTTAGTTCATTATACGATCCATAGAGGATCATAGTATTAGTTCTTTTCTTTTCTTGTTCGCATTCAGAGATTCTCTTGTAGTGTGCTTGTGATTACATAGGCATCCTACCGATCCACATAGACTCAAAGATCTAGCAGGTGTGTTAGTTTCAACAACTTATATCTTCCAGACTTGAAAATCTTGTGTTCAACTATTTATTTTAAACCTATGGATATCACTCAACCATTGTGTTGACTTTTTAAGCATGTTTTATCTCAGGTAATTGATGCATACTGCACTGGCACTGGGAGTGGTATGAAGATTATCGATGACTATCGGCTTTTACTATTTACCTACTTTTTACTATCACTTATCAGTCGTAAAACCCCTTTTGAACTATGTCTTTTATTTCCGCTGCGTATGATGTTTGAGAATCTTTTGAACTCTAATGTTATTTATAATTCGAATGATATGTTTTTATTAAAATGACTTGTTATGAGGTCGTTATCTATGATTGTGATTGTTTTAATATTCTGAGTTGGGGGTGTTACAGATTGCATATAAAAATAATTAACATTGATAAAGTATATGGTTTTATTTATGCAACCAAGTTGATTTCCGAATGAATATATGACCAATAGTCAGTTTCAAGAATAGTAGTGGGTAATTTAAGATAAAACGTAGAAGAGCTTTTGATGTTATGCTGACTGTTGGATTCTTTTGATCAGTTCCCAGCAGGGTGAAGATAATCAATGGTACCAGATATCACTTGAAATCGTGTTATCACTTTTCAATATAAACTATTCGACCATATGCCTGGGTTACACGAATATCTCTATGGGATAAGACCAAGTGGTGTTCTTGTTTTAGACACAAAATCAAGAACCTGTTTGCTTTCAAGTGTTTATGTTTCGTGTTGTTTTTCCATGCATATGAGTATCCTATTTATAGGATTGAATCACTCTTAGTCAATGGAATTATGAGAATTAATCGGCCAATTAATCTCCTCATAATGTTCCTTCATCATAGCCATAGTGGTTACAAGACCAAGTTATTATGGTCTTAATTACGAGTTTGAAACTGCCCATAAATAGGTAAAAGTAGTTACAAACTCATTCCAGCAGTACTAACTTATGCCAACGGTAGTAACTTGCTCCAGCAATACTAACTTAAGGCAGCAGTAGTAACATTGCTCCAGCGGTACTAACTTAGTACTAGCAGTAGTAACTCTGCTCCAGCAGTACTAACTTAGTACTAGCAGTAGAAACTCAAACCACTATAATAGTCAGGGTAATCAGGGACTTAATGGGTGTACACTCCGTACCTCAAAACCTATTTACAAGTATGATCAAATCCCTCAATTGAACTAAATGTCCAACAATGACTTTGTCAAAGGATAAACTGATAAGATTACTAAATCCCTTGAATGCTGAAGGAGGTTGAAATGCAAAATTTTGGAGTTCTAATTTTACTAATTGCAGCAACGTGAAGAACGATGGCAATAACTTATGACCGTCACCTACCCCAATGGAAAGAGTAAATTTCTACACAGTAGCATTCCTCGATAGGTGAAGTATTATTTGGTCAATCTCATGAAAACTACTTAACTAAGAGAGACCAAGAGAAAAATCAGGTATCGGACCTTTGTGTAGTAAGAGGATTGGATAGATAACATGTAAGAGTTTACAGTTAATGGATAAGTCTTTCAAAGCCGCTCCTTGAAAGACTTCATCATCAAACTTGAGTTTGGGAATGTTCAAATAGCAATCTCTCCAGTTCTGAGATAATATACTTGATCTGAATGCATCTCGCATAGACATATGAGTCACAATTTTCTGTATTATACTTGAAGGAAGGTTGTTAATTGTATCCGTAGGCAAACCTTGAACTTCCATCTTAAAGGATTTTCTCACTGACATGAGAATGCTGCAAAAGTTTAGCAACACAAAAACACGTACTTGTAAGATTAATTGGCACCATGAAGTTTAACTCGGGATAGTAGTTCCGTATACACATACTAAACCAACAAACACGAGAGACCAAAAAAGTTTACACCTAAACTTCCAAACAAAGTGACATAGTGCACGGCCTCTAACAAACTTAAAATCCATAATGGAAGTGTAACAACATTGAAATAATATATTCAAATTAGAAAGCAAAAGCTAAACGCTTACATCCTTTGCACAACCGACAATAAGTTCATATACTCACTCGGATCAGAATATGAAGCATTTATTGTTTTCCCAATTTTATAACATAAAGAACCATAACTCATGTTTTTGTTAATCACATGTCAGTAAATCAGACAATGGTCGAAAAACCCAACAATGAAGCTAACCAACCAACAACATCAAACATAAACAGGGACGGAACCAGAAGACAAAGTCGCCAGGTGCATTTATGAGAAATCAAACGAGACTACATGCACAACTTTTTAGGACTAGGTGCATTTATAAAAAAAAATTATAGGTTTTTTTAAAATA
Organism: Artemisia tridentata subsp. tridentata; assembly: GCA_021014915.2. Taxonomy (NCBI): domain Eukaryota; kingdom Viridiplantae; phylum Streptophyta; class Magnoliopsida; order Asterales; family Asteraceae; genus Artemisia; species Artemisia tridentata. Next base: position 443,993,034 of record CP139509.1, on the reverse strand, counting down.
ATTAACACTACGAGACAAAAATTCACTGGTGTCCCGGGACCGGGTCCCCCTAGTTCCCTACCTCAACATAAATATCATTTTTGAAGCGAACAATACATGCCAAGCAATGGTTTTTGAAACTAAGCTAAGGCTAAACACAGTAATAACGGTCAATCCCCCTCATTTTTTCTGCCACGTCAGCTTTCTCTCTCCGGCGATTGGTTGCCACAGTAAGGGCGATCTTCATTTTTTTTTTCAAAAAAAACCCTTTCTTTTTTAATATTTTCAAAACAAACCCTATTCAATTTAATAATTCAATATCATAATTCAATTTCAAATTAAATGCTACAGTTCGAGCAGGATCCCACCAAATTCAAATTCAAAATGCAAAATTCAAATACGAGCGGGATTTATTCAAATTCAAATTGGAATTCAATTTCAAAATGTTGCCTATATATACACACAGAGTGGAGTTGTATATCACACACACAACTCACACACACACCTCACACACAGATTCTCAACAATGGCTCACAAAGACTTCTCACAACAATTCCCCAGTCACCACGACTTCTCACAACAATTCTCCAGTGAACACAACTTCTCACAACAATTCCCCAGCTCCAACCCAACGGAAAATGAACCGGTTAACACTCCACCGGAAGATATCTTTCTGGTATTCCCAACGGAAAATGAACCGGTTAACACTCCACCGGTTGTGGAACACCAACCCAATCCGTTTAATCTTACTGAGGATCAACTCCGACTACTTGAGCAAGATGAGGAAGTCAGGAGAGAAACAGAAGAAAGAGATGTTGATCCCGTTACACAATTAGAATTAACTACAAAGTTAAGCTAATCATGTTCCATGATTGAGTAATGTATTGATTAACAAAGTAAAATAAGTAAAACGTAAAAGATAAATACAAGAGTTTTTCAACGTTTAAATTCTTATTACAAGTTAATCAAAAGAATCTATACCCAAGTGTTCGTGGAAAAAACACTTGGGATTGAAATGACAAAGTATGGTATTGTCTCCTCACTAAACTTAAGCTAAGCTTAAGTGGCAACTATGAATGAACCACTGAGCTATCTCAGGGACTAGGTTGCTCTTTGGGGGGAGAAAAGTGGTTTTGTGAATGTCTAAGCATTAAGTGCACCAAACTTCTCCACTTTTCTCCCTTATGATCCTATTTATACACAAGTATAATAGAGCACCCGTGACTTAAAAGACAAAAAGAATGACCTAGCTAATCAGGACAAAATACTGATGTATTTTGTCCCTGTTACAAGAACCTATTTTGGGCATAAGACAAATATGCTTTCTGAGTAACAGTGATGACATTGTTTTTTTCTAAATCCTTTCAGGGAAAGTTTGACTTTGACCTGATAAGGACTTCTCCGTTCTTCAGTCTTGGTCTTTCAGTCTTCAAACTTCATTCTTTATAGTTGTTGAGGGGACTGGGGTTCAGTGAGTTATTGTCATTACTTACTGAACCCATTATCTTCTTCTTCGGCTTAGGTGACACTCAGGGAGTTCTGCCTCACTGAATGGTGAATCCTTCTTCTTAGACTCGTCCTAAGCATCCTGAAGATAACTCACTGAGTGACTGTTCACTCAGTGACCTGAGAGCATTCACGGTTATGACACTTGGGCTAATTTGTATTCAAATCCTCGTTTCAGGACGCTTGGGTACTGAATGGACCCAACCATCTCCCCCTATTTGGATATAAATTAAGCCTAAGTGTTTTGATTAGTGTAAGTGAGCAAATGTGCTTCTTCTTACACTGAATATACTAGAAAGCTATTAAAGAACATTGATATAACAAAATGTGGGCCATCATTTTATTCATTTCATTACATCAGTCCTATCATCTAAACATAATACTCAGGAAAATGTACTCAGGCTTCCATAATTCACATGAGTTCCAATTTAGCCTTCTTAGACACCAACTTCTCCTTGTCGGGTCTTTCACTCATCATCTTTTCCATCAGCCTTATAAACTCTTCATTCTCAGGGCTCTTCATGTGAAGTGCCATCAGCTTGTATGCCAGAAGAGTTGTTGTTTGCACCAGATGTATATCACTGACTCTTTGAAAATCTTGTTGGCCAAACTCATCAATGAAGAAGATACCAAACTCAGGAAGCTTGATCACTTTGTTGGGAACGAACTTGACCCCTTCTGGAGGAATCCTGTTGCAGTGAAGAGCAACTATAAATTGTTCAGGTTCTTGTCCTATAGCTTTCCTCTTCTTCCCTGTCTTCTGAGTTGGTTCAGGGATTGTTAGTCCCTGAAAAGCAAGTGCCTTTTCATGATATATTCCTAAGCTCTTGGCCACCCTTTTCAGTTCCTCATATTTATTACTCAGGCCAGCCAGAAGGTCAGGAACACACCTGTTCTGCTTCTTCCTCAGGGTGGGCCCCATCATGTCCCATTCCTTGATCGCATATTCTGAGAACTTGAAAGGCTTGTTCTTTTCAGACTTCCTTGGCCCTCTATGAACTGTGATGGCGATGGGATCAGTGTTGGCATGAATGGTCATGTCAGTAATGGGACCTTCACCCTTTGTCTTCGTCATGTACCAGAAATACTTCTCATAGTTCTTCCTCTTTCTTTTAGTATTCAGCTTGACCTTGAGGTTGTGTTCTTTGATTCGGTTGGCTTGAAGTTTGAGGAATTGTTCCACCCTGATATTCTATTCAGTTTCCCTGATGACTTCTTTCGCTACTTCAGTAATTACAGGCCTACTGAGTCTTTCAGCCTTGAGCCTTTCCTCTTCATCCAAAATAGCGACCACTTCTTCAGTGGTTCCCTTGAATCTTCTCCCATCATCTAAGATAATTTCCATGAGTACTGGTACATCTGGGTCAAGACGCACGTCTCTTGGTGCATTTACCAATTCGGGAGGAGAATCTTCAGTTTCCATGATTCCCTTCCCTTTGTCAGTGGGAGGGGTGTACTGAAGGAGGCTTTAGGGAACTCTATTGTTGTTGTTACTTTAGTTGGAATGGGAGTGGTAGTAACAACAACAAGGGCTGAGGAAGTTGAGGTTCCTGGCATGAAGCTTTGGAGAGGAACAACTTCAGTGACTGGTTTATCTGGTTTCTCCCCATCAACAGATGCTGGAGCTTTAGGGTAAGCATCTGTTCACTGAGGAGCTGGGGGAACTTGAAAAGTCTGAAGAACTGTCAGTATGGTGGAGACCATGTTCTTGATTTTAGTGGACTCATTCTTCAGAGCGGATATGTCAGCTGCCATGGTGACTTGAGCTTCGGAGAGTTCGGTGACCTTGGTGGTGTAGTGACTGGCCAACTCATTATGTTTAGTAGAGAGCTGGTCAAAGGCTGATGAAATTTGCTTCAGGCATCCCTGGGTATCAGACACTGATTTTTGAATGACGTCTTGCTGAGACCTGAGAGGTTTAAGATCCACCTCTTTGAGGAGCTTGAGAAGCTGAGTATTGTTGGAGGAGGTAGTCTTCTGAGAATCCATGAACTTAGTCAGCTTGGTAAGGAGAACTGGGTCATCTTTGAACTCTTCTTGAATTGCACTGAGAGTTTGCAGCACATTGTGGAATTGTGTGTCCTGTTCAAAGCCCAGTTGCTCAAGAGAGGTCCTCAGGTCATTGATATGTTTCTCAGTGAAAGCAGTGACCTGATGAAGTTTACCGTGAGAGCCTTCAACAGCAGCCCTGAAGTCAGTATATGAGGCTGTTGCTTCAGTGTGCTGATCCTATTGTTCTTTTGTAATCTCAGTGAAGAGGGCAGTGTTGGATTTTCTGAGGAACTTTACCAGCTGCCTTTCAGTAAGAGGTAGAACATTGTCATACTTCTGCAGATATTCAGGAGTTGCAGGAGCAGAGTCTGAGGAGACTGAAGATTTGCCTGATGATGATGATGATGATGTAGGGTTATGATGAAATTCTTGTTCCTCAGGAGGAGGAGATGAAGGTGATTGCTCAGTGTGCTGAGGAGAGTTGTAAGTCTTAGTGTCCATATCATCCCCAGCAGCAAAGACCTCGTCATCTCCAAAGTCAACCATTTCCTCTTTTGACTCTTCATTTATCAGCATTTGGAGATCAGCAAGAGTTGGAACTGGGTGTGTATCTGGCTCCCCCTCAAAAAAGGGCTCTCCTTCGTTTTGGTCAGGTCCTGACCCCTCTATTCCGACAGACTTGGTTTTATCTGCTTGGTCCTTAGGGCCAGTTCCCGAGAGACTCACATCACCATGGGGGGTGTAGGTTCCATATCAGCGGATGGTTGCATGCCCCCTGAGTCTTTGTTCCCTGAGGTGCCTTCAGGGACTGGTGGGTTTTCTCTAGTACCATCACTAGGCAATGAGGTGTTGAGGTCCCCCTTTCCGTCAGGGTTGTACTGCCCTGACGAAGATATAGGGACTGTTACTCCCTGAGACCCTGATGAACTCAAATAAGTACATTTTATTACTATCATTTATCCTATTAATTTGACTTGTTTTACTATATTATGTATGAGGATTGATACTTAATCGTTTACTTTTGTAATTCTCAGGTAAAAACAAGCATTTGGTGAAACTTGGCGATTTTGGACTAATAATGGAGCAAAACATGCATAATGTGAAGAGTCTACTGAAATGAAGAAGATCAAGACTAATCTGCTCCAGATGCGCCGCATCTCACTCATGACATGCGCCGCATCTCTATCAAGATATCACCAGATACGATCCAAGATACAAGAGGACATGCGCCGCATCTAATCATGGAGTTACGCCGCATCTTCTGGCGGTGTACGAATATTCCTGAATATTATAATCTTGGACCCCACGCGAAGTTAAGTACATGCGCCGCATCTACTCCTTAGATGCGCCGCATCTTCCCTCAGACAGAAACTATAAATACCCCGTAGACCAGACGAATTTGAAGTTCCGAACATTATAACCTAAGTCCGAACAGAAGAACCAAAGGACGAATTCAGTCAAGGAGGCAGCACAAGACACACCCAAATCAAAGATACAAGAGCTGTAAGAAGGTGCTGCATGTGTTTAATTCATTAAGTAGTTTTGTTTTATTGTGTTAGCAAACTTTAATTCATCAGGATTGGTGGCTTGTGTAATGTGACAACGAAAGATTGCACTCCCTTTAATACTTGCTTTCCCATCAATTAAAGTTTATATGTTGATGTCTTTGGTTACTACTTATTAGTGCATTGATAACCTCTGTGTTTATTAGTGGCTTGCGGGCATTTGACTGCGGGACATAATGTGGCTCCCACGGTTATTACTAAATTGATCACTTAGGAATAACTTTTAGACATAAGTAATCATTAAGGGTTTACTCGCCGATAAGAATAGGACCAACGAGAAAGGGTTAACTACATACACTTCATATAAAGCTATCAATAAAACAAGTGACAATCTACTTAATCATAAGGACAGCCCTCTTATTGTCTTAAGTATCTATCTGTGTACGTGTGTGCTACTTGCTGATTCGTGCCTATTGGTTTATTTTATTATTTAATTGCAAACAAATCGTGCCAGTCTCTCAGGCTGAAACCCCCTTGCGTTAGGATATTAAAATACTGATTAGAATAACGAGATAATACGTTCCACTCTTAGTGATCGACACTCTATTTACCATTATATTCATACTGACCGGGTACACTGCTCGTTAAGTGTGTGTGTTATTGATAAGTCGGCTAAATATAAATTTAAAACTTGAGTAGGCATTAAAACTGCTAAACCGCAACGACACATCACGCGCATCAAGTTTTTGGCGCCGCTGCCGGGGAGTGAATTGTTATTATCTGTTAATTTGATTAGTATTTTAATTAGGTTTTTCTTTTTATTAGATTAATTGCATCATTGTATTATTTTGCATATTTGTTGTACTGTGTGTTATTTGTTGTGTTATTTGTTTGCTTTATTTGTTTTTATTTTCGTGTGTTTTTATTTTTGTTTTTATTTTTCGTATTTTTCTGTTCTGCTATCGTTGTACTGTGCTAAATCAAACGATACGGCGCATCTGATCTCTCAGATACGGCGTATTGCGTTTAATTTTTTTTTAAAAATACAACGCGTTTAATTAATTCGATACGACGCATCTTTTCCCCAAGATACGGCGTATCTGTTTTTAATAAGAAAATTTTTTCTAAGCGATAAAGCAATACGACGCATCTGCTTTAGCAGATACGGCGTATCTATTTTTGATAAAAAAAATTTTCTAAACGTTAACGCCATACGACGCATCTGCTTTCGTAGATACGGCGTATCTATTATTTTAATTAAAAACAGTTTGCGAATTATTAAACAGATACGACGCATCGATCTATATCGATACGGCGCATCTTACTGAATCAAAAATCGATATTTATTTTTAAACGTAACGAAAATACGGCGCATTAACTTTCGTTAATACGACGCATTTAATTTTAATTAGATAAGTTGGTTTTTGATTATTTAATTCGATACGGCGCATTCAAAATTCTAAGCGGCGTATCTATTTTCTGAATAAAGTCTGATTAAATTTTAACGTATTAAGATACGGCGTATCCAACTCTTTGGATACGGCGCATCGTCTGCAGATATCAGCTATTTGTATTCATATATCCGTTTCTATATTCATTAATTTCTCTTCTAGCGAACAAATCCTACTGATGATTTTACCTTGGATGACAGATTTTGCTATGGAAGACATGTCAGTTAACGGATATCTTGCTAAGGAATGCTTGTTTTCAGATTCATTCAATGTACTCATGTTCGATGCAGATTTATTCTCTTGGGAGACTCCTCTTGAAGCTGCTTTTAAGGAATTCATGCGTTTATGCAACATTGACAAAGAGGTATTCTCTTATGATGTATTTGTGAGGTACACTGGAGAAGAATTGTCGCTCTTATGGCCTATCATTGAGGCCGAAGGATTGAACTGGACTACTATCGAAGAAGATGATGGGAAATTCTATCTTGCATACATGGACTCAAGCAACAACAGCTGTGGTGGAGGCAATGCCCAAATCTCTTACATGCCTTATTCCGAACAGTACTGGGGATTGAATGAGAACTATCAGGATAATGACATGAATTATGCTTTGGCGGAGTTACTATTTCATGGGAGATTGGTAAGATTGATAGACCTCTCCCTCAATGATTGGCTAGAACTCAAATATGGTAGTCCGGAATTTGCCCCTGCAAATGAAGTCAAGGAGATTATGACTTCATGGTTGACTCGGAGTTTTAAGAAGCAATTTAACGAGTTCATGGAGATAAAAAAGAATATGATTGGAAAGGTTTGCTTTGACGTTAACCACGATCCTAACGATGTTGATTTTTCAGAATGGTTGTCTAGTAAGTTTAATAACCATAAGAGCATGGATCGTGCTACTAAGGATGCATTATGGGTATATTGGATGAGAGGAGAAGATGAAGAAGTAGAAAGCGATTACGGGTCGTCACTTCATGATTCAACAATCAATGAGGGCATTGAAGAACTTTTCAGAATTGACATTGATGTGTTCGATTATGAGACACCCTTGTGCAAGCAGTTCAAGGAATTTAACTACCTTCTTCAAGTCGACGATGATGTGCTTACTGGAGATCTACTAGGATTTAAGACTTATGACGATTTCAAAAACACCTGGTACTATGAATGGAATGACCAAGTACCATGGGTTTGGGATAAACCGTGGGAATTTGAGCACATTAATCACACCTGTACACCCTTCGTTTTCAAGGACGGGAGTAGTGTTTGGCCGACCTGTGATTATAAGAGTGTCGGAACCTGTAATGGGGGAAGTATAATTGGGATGAAACGGGTTGGAAACGATGTAACCTTTGAAGATTATGAATGGTACGATAATGTTGAAGACTGCCCACAAAAAGCGGAGGCTTTACAAGAAAAGGGCAGAATTGAACGCTTGAAGAGACTTAAGGGGACATCGGATACTACTTTCTAGGAATGGGTGCATAAACAGTTTGATGATTTCACGAAACTTAGTCGACGGTTACAATATGATTTGGAAAGAGAATGGGAGGCGATTCAAGACGATTATAATAATAAGTCATTGATTGAAGAACTAGATGATTATTTGATTAAGGATCCTTATTTTAAGTTTGTTGATAAAGACGAGGAAGAGTTCACCAAAAGAAAGTGTCAACTACTTGGGATTCCTTACAATGAGCCACCCATGATTATTTCAGAAAAATTTAAAATCATCAAATATTCTTTGGGTCCTGATGAAGAATATACTGCGGTGAAGACAAAGAGTTATACTAGATTAAGTCGAACGGAAGAAAACGTCGCAAAGATATACGGGAAAATCTTTCGGATGAAGGAAGAAGGATGGACCGTGACAAGGACCAAGTAAAGAGCTGAACGTGAGTCTAACTTGAAGACTCTGGAATAAAGACAAGTGCTTACCGGGAGACAACCCGGATTTATCTTTTTCTGTTTTCTGTGTCGAGTCAGTCAGGACCGTATGAAGATACGGCGCATCTCCATTCTGAGATGCGACGCATCTCCTGCAATGGTCATATCTTATTTTATTTTTCTGCATTTTTATTTTCGACTTTAAAACTCTTTATCAGTTTATTTTTAATGCGGCGCATCCCTGGTTAAGGATGCGGCGCATCTTTATTCTGATCCGTATTAATTCCAGGCTCGATACGGCGTATCTTCTTCCATAAGATGCGGCGCATCGACTGACCTGATGATTTTCAGTTTTAATTTTTAAGTTTTATTTTTCCTAACTACTAATGTATTATGCAAGTTTGAACCTTTCTTATCTTAGGTGTGTTTTAAAGTGTTGGTGGTATTATAGTTTCCTGGATTTCCTGTGGATACATCAAGTATGAAGCTTTAACGTTCTAATCCACAAGAAAGATGATTTTTGCTCTTATACTAATGGAGGATCATACCGAGCAAATCTCAGGGGAGTTTTTCTGTTCTAATTCTTTTATTTTCCAGTTTTTAACCTTTTATACAAACAACGAGGACGTTGTTTAACTTAAGTGGGGGGATTGGAGAATTAGAACACTTAACATTTACTTGTCCTAAACTTTTTCAAAAATTATGCTTAAAATGTGCTTAATATATCAAACTTAAAATTTTTTTTTGCATGTTTTTGTTTAAGATCTAAGTTGCATAGCTGCACACATGACGTTATTTTCAAAAATTGTGATTTTCCAAAATTCACAAATCTATGAGTGTACCGGTGACTTGTAAACTTTAGAACTTGGCTTGTATACTATTCGAGACCACCATAATGAGTATTATTTTATATAATTGGAATGACTTGTCTAATTTGGTAAATTTCTAGGATTACACCCAAATAGCCTTTATATGTTATGTGTTATTAACTAACTACACTGGTTAGTTAACCCCCGTATAACCCTTTTGTTACTCTCATTTTTAGAGTAAGATACCCCTAGAAAAACACTCAGAGCCATTCCTTTCGTTTCTTACACCTATGTTTAAAATGTTTCGTTACACCCTTACACCTTAGCCTACCCTGTAGATTAGAATCCGTGGTTGGTTAATTGCTATAGGCAAAGTGTGTTTCCTTACATTACCTGTGTTCGCGTGCGTAATTCATTATCTTTGGTTAGGTCGGGAAATTGCACAATGCAATTGGAGTGAAAGTAAATATTATATATTTTTGAGTTTATTTTTTCGTGTGTTTACTACTTTCACTATTACCGTTATTTCTGAAAGTATGAAAAGTATGGAAAAATTATCCGGAAAGGAAGTTGTAGTGATGTGGTGAAATTTTACACATCTATGTTTATAAGTTTAAAAAAAAAAAAAAAAAAAAAAAAAAAAAAAAAAAAAAAAAAATAAACGAAAAAAATGAGAAAAGAAAAAGAAAGAAAAAGAAAAGTTGGAAGTTAGTTTTAACCAACTTATGTAAAGTTATGTAAGTGGTCGATATCACCACTATTTGTTGTACTATATTTATGGATTGAATGGGAATTGGCAGTTATGGAACGCCAATTAAGGTTTATTCTTTGATTAAGATCTTGTTGAGTATAATTCGTGTCTACCTAAAGCGTGTGTTTCAAGTGTTAAAGCGTGAGTTATTCGATGATATGAGTCTTATTCATGGGATGGTTGGGATAGTGATTAACCACACTTAGGATTTTAATTTATTTGTTTTGTTTATTTTTATTTTTACACCAATTTATATCCCAAATGTTATCCATACCCTTTATTATTCTTTTCCCAACCAAACCTTTGATTTATTGAGGTTAGGGATTTGAGCAATCTTAAGTATCGTAGTCGTGGATTCGGCTATGTATTTATGATTTTGTCGCCCTTTTTGATATATTATTATTGGTGAAGTTTGGACCTATCTTTAGCCTATTCGAGTTAAGGATTTGAGCAATTGCAAGTATCGTGTTCGTGGATTCGATCATGTATTTGTGATTTTGTCGCCTTTTCTGGAATTTGAAATCGATAGTGAAAAGAGAATAATTAACCCTTAAGCCTACAAACCCTTTTTACCGCTTTAGACTTGTTATTCCTTAGCTTTAGTGGTGGAGATGTGTATACTTGCCAAGCTTATGATAGGATATTCGTCACGACTGGACAGTTAAACGATTAGATTTGCTTTTATCAACTTATTTTATTTTACTTCTAATTCGTTAAGTGTTTGGTTGTGTGATTATGAAATAAACGAATACATGCTTAAACATAAAAATAAATCCTAACATCTTTTAGGATACATTTTCATAAGATTTAATCTAAGGTTTACTTGGGGACAAGTAAAGTTCAAGTGGGGGGATATTTGATGAACTCAAATAAGTACATTTTATTACTATCATTTATCCTATTAATTTGACTTGTTTTACTATATTATGTATGAGGATTGATACTTAATCGTTTACTTTTGTAATTCTCAGGTAAAAACAAGCATTTGGTGAAACTTGGCGATTTTGGACTAATAATGGAGCAAAACATGCATAATGTGAAGAGTCTACTGAAATGAAGAAGATCAAGACTAATCTGCTCCAGATGCGCCGCATCTCACTCATGACATGCGCCGCATCTCTATCAAGATATCACCAGATACGATCCAAGATACAAGAGGACATGCGCCGCATCTAATCATGGAGTTACGCCGCATCTTCTGGCGGTGTACGAATATTCCTGAATATTATAATCTTGGACCCCACGCGAAGTTAAGTACATGCGCCGCATCTACTCCTTAGATGCGCCGCATCTTCCCTCAGACAGAAACTATAAATACCCCGTAGACCAGACAAATTTGAAGTTCCGAACATTATAACCTAAGTCCGAACAGAAGAACCAAAGGACGAATTCAGTCAAGGAGGCAGCACAAGACACACCCAAATCAAAGATACAAGAGCTGTAAGAAGGTGCTGCATGTGTTTAATTCATTAAGTAGTTTTGTTTTATTGTGTTAGCAAACTTTAATTCATCAGGATTGGTGGCTTGTGTAATGTGACAACGAAAGATTGCACACCCTTTAATACTTGCTTTCCCATCAATTAAAGTTTATATGTTGATGTCTTTGGTTACTACTTATTAGTGCATTGATAACCTCTGTGTTTATTAGTAGCTTGCGGGCATTTGACTGCGGGACATAATGTGGCTCCCACGGTTATTACTAAATTGATCACTTAGGAATAACTTTTAGACATAAGTAATCATTAAGGGTTTACTCGCCGATAAGAATAGGACCAACGAGAAAGGGTTAACTACATACACTTCATATAAAGCTATCAATAAAACAAGTGACAATCTACTTAATCATAAGGACAGCCCTCTTATTGTCTTAAGTATCTATCTGTGTACGTGTGTGCTACTTGCTGATTCGTGCCTATTGGTTTATTTTATTATTTAATTGCAAACAAATCGTGCCAGTCTCTCAGGCTGAAACCCCCTTGCGTTAGGATATTAAAATACTGATTAGAATAACGAGATAATACGTTCCACTCTTAGTGATCGACACTCTACTTACCATTATATTCATACTGACTGGGTACACTGCTCGTTAAGTGTGTGTGTTATTGATAAGTCGGCTAAATATAAATTTAAAACTTGAGTAGGCATTAAAACTGCTAAACCGCAACGACACATCACGCGCATCAGACCCTGATTGTGATTGATCAGAGTCGTAAGCAGGATGTTGAATGTTGACGTCCCCCTTTCCACCAAGGTTGTGCTACCATGATGAAGATTTAGGGACCAGTCCTCCCTGAGACTCTGACTGTGATTTGTAAAAGCCGTAAACGGGATGTGAGGGGGTGCGGGTCCCCTTCTCGGTAGAGTAGTGCTGCTCTACTAAGGATGTAGGACCCTGTTCTTGTGAAGTTATAATTAGAAGTTATAATTAAACAACTTCGTGGATCGTTTAGAGCAAGTGGTATAAACAATAATAATGAATAAGAACAATACGCAGCGGAATAACAAAACTATCATTATTATTGACACAAGGTTTCTTCGTCATCATCTCTAACAACTACTTACAAACACAAACATCCCCAATGCTACGTGATCAAGTGTAGCACGGTTACCTACTCTAACAGGGATCAAAGATCCTTGAGGCTTAACTAAACACGAAACCTAGGCATCCATTAGAGGACTTGATGCCTAGACACACACACACCTTTCCTGGATGTTACATCTCTAACATCTGTGTTTAACCTAAATGCCCTATCCTCTTTATATAATAGAGGATTAGGGTTACAAAGGATATATTCTAATAATATAAAAGATATTCTGTATTTGTAAACTTTCATCCTTTGTCTTCTTTAGTCCTTCATCTTTCATTCTTCACTTGTGTGGTTTTGTACTTATCAACTCAAATTATAATTCCCAACAATCTTCCCCTAGTTGATAATTACAAAACCTTCTTGATCTTCCATGAATGAAATCTTCCCCTTAAGCTCGCCACGTGAACTTAACTAACATGCTAAACCAAGGATCTTTAAGTTGCAATTCTTCTATATAAATCTTCTTCCCCTTTTTGTAATCATCAATTAGGGGACAAAAATATGCAACCTTGATCTTCATAACCACGAATCAGCACCATACTTCCAATCAAGTCTTCTAATGTCTCGAATTATCCACCATTAAGAACACCAAAGTGCTTACTTTTATAAATGAACTCAAGACAGAAAAATCCCAAATCTTCAGTAAAAATACCAACGAGCAATCATAAAAACCTTCACCTCGATGTAGCATATAAATGGTTAATCATTTGAACACTTAAGCTTCCCCTGAAACCCATATATTAACCATTCGAATCTCCAATTCTGTAGGCTGTATGTAATGTTGAAGAAAACTACCCATTACCAATTCGATGCTGAAGTAGAATAAACCAACCTTGTGTCTTATGTCTTGTACTAAATACGACTTCGAACGTATACTTAACATATAGGGAGACCGCAATCTCTTGACAATAAACTCATCTTTAATGAGACACTGAGCACAATAACGTAACTCTTTCAAGTGTTTGTCAATTCGTAGTCACCACTTGAACGAACGAACAAGTTACCTCCTGCAAAAAGGTATGATAAAACACAACCTTGAAAAATTCCACTTCATCGTCAAATAAGCAACAAATAATCCTCTTCGCCAATAAGAACAAATAAATTCGATCCATAAATCTTTTAAGAGCCGAAACCAAAAGAAAAAAAAAATTAAATCTCTTCTGGTGTGTGTCTTCCCCGTGTGTGTGTTGGACCTAACATGTTCCAAATTAATAACCTATGCTTCCCCTCACTTTTGTAATCGCATGCCACTTTATAATGTCCTCCTGTTCATATATTATATCCTCCACGACCCATGATCAGTAATTAAATGGAAGAAATCAACACATGAAATCAGCATAGCATGCATCGTCCAATGAAAAGAATATAATACCATGTTAGCACCGACCCATGATCATGAGAAAAAATCAAATGAACCATCGATAGCTTGAAGATTAAAAACCACCGACCATGTGGTTAGTAACATCCCTTTCACCGTCCTATGAGAAGCAATTTTAGAACAAAAAATAATAAAGCCCTAGCATGACCACAGTATGCACCGTCCCATGATATATAAACAATGAAAGAGCACCGTCTTGTCGATGTCATTCCATGAAACAAATCAGCAACATTCATGCGTAATAAAGGAATTTAAAAGGCATCATCCCATGATGTATCCCATGCTTCAGAATGCATGCACAGCGACCAAAAACACCAAAATACTTTCCTTGTGTCGAGCTATTAAACAGCAACAACTTCAATGAGCAAATCTCTCGAACAGTAAAAACCATGCATATCGAGCAGTACTAATGTTTTCTCTTTGCAGTACAAAGTCAAATGTATACACCCCAACCCGACAAGGGCAAAGGTGTCACAACAATGGTGGCATATCAGAACAAACACAAGCATTTGACATTAATAATACAATAGAATTCAATGGTTACAAAGGAAATATGAAACTACAAAGTTACAATACAAAGATTTCTAAGTCTAAATAAAGGATCTTCTAGTCATCTTCAATAGCTACTAAAGCCTTCTATGTCCATAGTACTCTCCACTCATACCCAGCTTCCAAACTAAAACCCAGCTTCCTAGCTTAAATACCTGCCGCAGGAAAAGAAAATGCGGCTGAGCTACGAGAGCTCAGTGAACAGATATAACGATAACAAGCAGCAATAAAGGTTCACGAAATGTAAATGTAGAACGGTTATCAAGAGTAAAGGCATAGGAAACAAATAAGGAATAATGTACAAGTTGAACAAGGTAAGGCAAACAGAAAGATAAACAGATACAGCAATCCTCTACGAGCCCAGAACATATCATATCAAGTCAAGTAAACAAGTATACATGTATACGGAGGGGTGACCTCGGTATGACAAGTATAATATGAGGGGATACCTCCAAGGGTTGGAGTCGCGTACTCCCAAGAGTGAATGACGTGTATCGCACACACCCATCATGTCACTAAAGAATACAAGTAAATCAAGTCATGTACAATACAAATCTAGGATGCATCCATGCGCCCCTGTAGGCTGCCACAATGTCTTCATCTACGCGCAAGTCAAGTATCAAGTCATGGCAGGGACGGGATAGGTATCACTTTCCTACCCAAAAGTCAAGTCATTGGTGCATCAATGACAAGGACATGAAACCCTCATGCCTAGTATGGCTCGTAGTCTCAAACTGTGGGTCAAGGTCAAGGTCAAGTGTACAAGTTAAGTTCAAGTATCAAGTGGTTCACGTATCAGGTTTCAAGTTTCATGTTTCAAGTTTCCAATTCAAGTGTATTAAGGTTCAAGACAAGATTCAAGACAAGAGGTCATAGCAAATGTTCATAGTAAAGGTTTAAATCTAAAAGTTCATTTGAAAACAATCCTTTAAACTAGTTTCCATAAAATAATCTTTTAAACTGGTTTTCATAAAGATAGTCTTTAAAATAGTTTTCACTAAGCTAGTTTTAAAAATGGTCTTCTCAAAACATTTTCATAATTAAATAAAAGGTTTTTTCATTCAATTTCAACATCAAGCATATTAGGGTTCAAGTCAAGGTTTTATGGCAAGGTTCATATCAAGATTCATAGTGGTTCAAGGCAAGGATCAAGGCAAGGATTCAAAACAAAGATTCAAGTCAAAGAAATCATATCTAAGGTTCACAATACAAAGAGGAACATAGCAATGGCTTGGGGAAATCCTAAACGAATCAAAACAAGAGACCAAGAAAAACGAAGGCTCCTTACAAGAAGGGCAGAATATCTGTACCTTATTAGCAAGCAAGAACAAAGACAAAAGGCTGAAAGAGATCGAGTTACTCCTTCTTCACACCTAGGGTAGTAGAAGAGAATTACAAAGTACTCTTAGTTATCCTTCCATTTCAAGTAAGTTTCCATTTTTAGAAAGATTTAAATATCAATTCTTGTTAAGTCATTAATTAATACTATTATGGAAATAGGGTACATTTTAGCAAGTTAAGATAGTTCAGGGTTAATTATGACAAGTTTTCATAAATTAGGGTTTTAATTGTAAATATTCCAAAGTTAAGGGTTTTAAATGAAATATCACAAGTTACTAATTTTAAATACATCTTTTAATCAGAATTACATCTTTAGTCCTTTAAGTTTCATTATTTACACTTTACACCTCTTTAGTTACTAAAGTTACAAAATAGACCTTATAATTACATAATTTACAATTTAACCCTCACTAATATTCATATTTACATAACAAGCCCTTACATTCACTAATTTACAGAATATACCTCTTATTTTAATGTATGGCATGATTTACCCTCCAAGTTTCATAATTTACAACATTAGTCCCTTTAATTTCTAAAAATCACAATTTAACTCATAATTTATTAATAATTACATACCAACCCCTTAAATATCCAAAATTTCACATTACACCCCTAATATCATTATTTACACAGAGAAACTTCAAGTTTCCAGAATTTACACTTTTAGTCCCTCTATTTAATTTAATTACAATTCGTACCTTATAAATACCATTAATTCCTTTTCTTGCCATATTTACACTTAAGACCCTTATGTTATATTTTTTATACATTAGTACTGACCTAAATAACCTTAAAAAAATAACCCTTAAGTTTCAAGGTTGGCAAAACACACCCTTCTTATTTTATTTACAAATCGGTAACCCTTTTATTATGTAAATACAAACCCTAGTTCATCCAATCATTAACCCATCATTACTCAATCATTAATTAGCATTTAATTACTCAGATTACATCACATAAACCCTAACCCTAATTGGTTCTAGGTTTTTTTCTTAATTTTCCTCTATTTTCCATGAAATCCGATTATAAACAAATTCTAAATCAATTAATCTAAGCTTCAATAAATCACATGGCTATTTTTCCAGACCTTTATAAACATCAAAGAACATGAGAAAAATATAAAAGCACCTCAGAAAATTCGGATTAATATATTTGGGATTTTAGTGTGTTTTAGCTCATAAAAATTTGTACGCCTTATTTATCTTGCATGATTCGATTTCTATATTTTATTTAGGCCTTATATGATCATTCTAACATAATAAAAATATAACATGCATGATTGAACGTGTCAAAGGGATATTTGGAATTATTACCTTGTCGTGTGAATAATTCGAACAAGAAAAGAGACTAGCGAACAAACCAAGCTCCTACAATCCAATTCCTATTTTTATTAGCTCCCTTACATCTCAATGAACTCTATAAAATTACTAGATCAGGCCTAGAATTCGTGTGGAGGTGGGAGGGATTTTTTTGTTGTCGACATTAGGGTTTTTTTGGGTTTCAGTAATTTATTTTTGGAGAAAATAAATAGGATTTGGTTAAATAATATTATGGCCGACTTAGGAGGGGGGGAATGGGCTTAAGGACCGGCCTAAATCAAAAGGATATGATTTGGTATTATTTTCCTAATTTAATTTGATATATATCTTAATTAAAATGATTTTATAAATATAAAATAAATACTATAATTAATATTTTCAGTTTTATATAAATTTTAGGACATGAAAAAATGTTAAAATGTTGTCTTAAAATTATTTTACTTCATATGTAGTTCGTTTCCAGAGGTTAGGAATTAATTTGGTGCTTTAATCTTAATTTATACACTTTTATTAATTAGTTAAATACTTTTCGGGCCTAAAATAAATATATGGCCGATTTTATACTTTTCAAAAATACAAAAATTAAACTTATAAAGTTCTTAAAAATTAATCTGATCATATCTGATAATTCTCTGAATTTACATAGCTTATTTGGTATTCTTTAATTAATTATTCATACTTTTTAATTCCAAAGGGTATTTTGGTCTTTTTGTGAATTTTAGAAATTCAGGTATTACATCAAATGTATAGATCGAGCAGTACAAACTTCGTAGCATTCATGAACGAGTAGTACAAATATAAAGATGACAGTACAAACTCGTTAAACAAGCAGTACTAAGGAAGAGACGAGCAGTACAAAGTCGACACCGATGGAAGAGACGAGCAGTACAAACGAACGTTGATAGTAGTACTAACTGCTATTATGCAAACCACCATGCTTCCGGAATCACAACAACGTTAACTTAAACCACCATGCTTCAAAACGCATGTGTACTTCCCCTGAACTTCACGCCGCAATCAATGAAACCTGCTTACCAAAATACATAACCTGGTTTCGAAGAAACTTTCTGAAACAACAGTAACTTTGAAGGCCTAAGTCGTGATCAATAGAAACCATTCTAGGGTTTTGAAAAACCCTAAACATCACTTACAAATTTGAACACCGTCAGTAGCATGTAAACTTCAATGGATCATGCAACCAAAAACCAAAAACACGAAACCCTAATAAACCCTAATGATTAAGGAACATTTAAAAACCTAGGGTTTATTAGCTGAATTAAGGCAATCAAGATCTTGTCATAATGCATCAACAATAAAGATTCAAACAAGAAACTTGAAAACCCTAAAAACTTGAAAAATTCAAATTTCTGAAAACCTATCTGCAGCAGACTTTGACGGGCTATATCTTTCAATCCAGATCTCAGATTAAAGATCCCTCTGGTAAAAATCTTCCTTGATGTATGGAGAATCTTCAGTAAAAATTTCAGCCCGATCCAACGGTTAACGAAGGAGTTATCTTTCTTTGAAAACAGCCCTGCTGTGAGTTACAAAAATTGAACCAGTTACGAATTTTTCTTGTTTTCTTCGATCTTTGACAAACCAAACCTTGTTAAATCCCACGATCCTGAGCCCCTAGGCTCTGATACCAATTGTGAAGTTATAATTAAACAACTTTGTGGATCGTTTAGAGCAAGTGGGATAAACAATAATAATGAATAAGAACAATACGCATCGGAATAACAAAAATATCATTATTATTGATATAAGGTTTCTTCGGAATCATCTCTAATTACTACTTACAAACACAAATAGCCCCAATGCTACGTGATCAAGTGTAGCACGGTTACCTACTCTAACAGGGATCAAAGATCCTTGAGGCTAAACTAAACATGAAACCTAGGCGTCCATTAGAGGACTTGACGCCTAGACACACACACACCCCTTTCCTGGATGTTACATCTCTGACATCTGTGCTTAACCTAAATGCCCTATCCTCTTTATATAATAGAGGATTATGGTTACAAAGGATATATTCTAATAATATAAAATATATTCTGTATTTGTAAACTTTCATCCTTTGTCTTCTTTAGTCCTTCATCTTTCATTCTTTACTTGTGTGGTTTTGTACTTATCAACTCAAGTTATAATTCCCAACAGTTCTCCCTCAGGCAAAGGTGGTGATTGACGAATTCCTTCATCGGGAAGTGAGGGTTGGATGGTTCCTGAATCCACTGACTTGTATATGCCAGTAGAGCCTTTAGGAGCATGTTTGCCTGAGGACACTGAGGGTGATTTCTCAGTGCCTTTCGTTGGCGGTTGTTCTTTGACCAATTGGGTCTCAACTGTGGTGTCTCAGCGGGCTTGGCCATTTTTTGCCTTCTTTTCTCAGGCTTTGAGGCAGAGGTCTCAGTGTCGAGTAGTTTTGGTTGAAACACCTTCCTGGACCCCCCCCTTCTTTTTTTTATTCTCCTTCTTGGAAGGAGAAGGCACTGGTGATATTGCGTATGCGCCCTGAATGACCATCAACATGTATGTGGTCAGGGCGACTGGCATAACCTCAGTGAGGTCTCTTGAGTAGTTTTCCTTATGTAAGACATTAGGGTCAGATCCCTAGACATTGGGTCTAACATACTCAGAGCCTAATAGATCTTGAAGCATACAGGAAATGAACCTAGGGTAAGACATGCGTCTTTGCCTGGATTTCCCCGATAGCTTGACTATGAGGTCCTTGAAGATTATTTCTCCAATATCTATTTTTCTACCCTCCAGGAGGCTGAACACTATCATTTGTTGAGCAGTGTTCAATTGCTCCATGGAGGACTTATTTCCACCAAGGACCTGAATGACAAAGGTCATCAGTATCCTCCAGACTGCAGGAAACCAGGTTTTAATGATGGGGGCTTTGGCCAATAAAGTCCCTGGGGCCACATCAGGGTGTTTGTCATCATGTGGCCCAAGTAAAAGTAGTTCGGCTTTTAATTCACTTTCAGTGGGGTGAAGGACAAATGTCTCAGTGTAATCAAGGCCAGTGGCTTTGATAAAGGTCATGTAATCAAGGGAGAGGGGTTTCCTCCCACTGTTCACTGAGAAGGTGATGATGGAGTCCTTGGTGACATCAGGGTTAGTGACCACTGTTGTGCACCAGAACTCCCTCAAGTAGTCATGGTAGATGACTAGGGGTGTCTTGGTAAATGTCGTAGAGAGGAAGCAATTTTGCAAGTATTTTACCATGTCCTTATAGGCCAAAATTTTTTTCGGATAGGCAAAATTCCCTACGACATTGTTTTTGGTCAAATCCACTCCCTTTAGTTGGAATTCCACATTAGAGGCGCAGGTAATAGCTTTAGAAGCAGCCATTATAAAAGGAGGTCTTGGTTTTGCAAGAAAAAAAGTCTGGGTTTTGAGGTTAAGAATGCAGACACAAGTTTTGAAAAAAATGCAGGAGTTTGATTAAAATTTTCAAAGCGTGTGTATGTTATTTTATTTGTGGGTATTTATAGGAAAGTGGAGAGAAGGTAATTTTTGCACTAAAGCGATTTTTTCTCAAAAATTTAAAAACTGTTTTGTATAAACGTTTGATATCCGCATTAAATGCCACCTTTCCACTTTCCCGGGTTTTGCGCAACTGCCAAGGTGAATAGTTGTGCCGTCTGCAAAAAGTGCATTTTGCAGGGTGACGTCACCACATATAATATCAAAAGATATTGTATGTGAGGAGAGGCATTAAATGCCATGTGGGATATGTGGTGATGATGTAGGGGCCCAAGATGTGGATGCCAGAAGGTATAAGAGCATATATTCCTATATTAAATAGGTGTTCAGTTACCAAACTTGGACATTTACTAACTAGATACTTAGACCATTAAGTATAGCATTGAATGTCATTTGTTGAGTCTTGAGGCCCCTGAATGACTTTTCATTCAGTGAGGGTGTTCAGGGAAGGTTATTCAGTGAGACATAAGATTCATATTCACTGAGAGATTTGTTGAGTCAGGGACCAAAGGTTATCAGAATATACACTAAGTTGGATGGATTCAATCAGTGGACTGATTCTCAATATCTAACATTCCCAATTCAGCTTTCAGTCTTGTGAAAGATGGTTCATCCAATGGTTTGGTGAATATATCAACTAGCTGATATTCAGTGGGAATGAAGTGTAATTCAATGTCACCATTCATGACATGGTCCCTAATGAAATGATATCTGATATCAATGTGTTTGGTTCTCTGATGAAGAACAGTATTGTTTGAGATAGCAATTGCACTTGTGTTGTCACAAAAGATGGGAACCATCTTGTAATGGATGTCATAGTCACTGAGTTGCCTTTTCATCCATAGTGCATTTGCACAACAACTGGCTGCTGCAACATATTCAGCTTCTGCTGAGGACATGGCAACTAATTGTTGCTTCTTAGCACTCCAACAGACTAATTTTCCACCAAGGATTTGGCAGGAGCCTGAGGTGCTTTTTCTATCCATGTTGCATCCAGCATAGTCAGAGTCTGAGTACCCTTTGAGATCAAAGCCTGAACATTTAGGATAGTACAATCCAAGACTTGGAGTACCTTTCAGGTACCTGAGGATCCTTTTCACAGCTGTAAGATGTGATTCTCTTGAGTCAGACTGATATCTGGAACACAAACAGACTGAGAATTAGATATCAGGCCTTGATGCAAGTAGGTACATCAGTGACCCAATCAATCCTTTAAAAAGAGTTTGATTTACTGGTTTACCAGCAAGGTCAGGACCAAGGTTGTTTGGGGGAACCATTGGTGTTTTAACTGAGGCATAGTCACTGAGCTCATACTTCTTCAGTTAGCTTCTAGTGTACTTTTCTTGACTGATGAAGGTTCCTTTATCAGCCTGCTTGATTTGCAGTCCAAGAAAGTAAGTGAGTTCTCCCATCATGCTCATTTCAAATTTCTTTGCCATCAGTTTTTCAAACTGTTTGCAAAGTTTATAACTTGTTGAGCCAAATATGATGTCATCCACATACACTTGAACATGAATGACATCTTCTTTTGTCCTATAGATAAACAATGTGTTGTCTATCTTACCTCTGACAAATTTGTTCTGGATGAGGAAGGCTGAAAGAGTTTCATACCATGCCCTAGGAGCTTGTTTCAATCCATAAAGGGCTTTGTCAAGCTTGCAGACATAGTCAGGAAACTCACTGCTTTCAAATCCAGGAGGTTGTTGAACATAAACTTCTTCTTTCAGTGATCCATTGAAAAAGGCACTTTTTACATCCATTTGATATACTTTGAAGTTCATGTAGGTTGCAAATGCAAGGAAGATCCTGATGGCTTCCATACGTGCCACTGGTGCAAATGTCTCTTCATTGTCAATGCCTTCTTGTTGATTGTAACCTTTGGTAACAAGTCTGTCCTTGTTTTTAATGACTATGCCATTTTCACCAATTTTGTTTTTGAACACCCATTTCATGCCAATGACTGAAACATTCTGAGGACATTTGACCAAGGTTATTACCTTGTTTTTGTCAAATTGTTCTAGTTCATCATGCATAGCCTGAACCCAACTAGGATGTTTCAGTGCTTCTTTGACACTTTTAGGTTCAATAGCGGAAATGAAGTCCACAAACAGGCATTCATTGGCTGAGGCTGCCTTCAGTTTAGCAGCCATGCTTCTAGTAAGCATTTCTTCAGTAGGCTCTCCAATTATGTTGACAAGTTCTATATCTTTAGACCTAGTCCAACTGTCCTGAGGTCTTGGATACTGATTAGAACTTGTGGAGGCTTGATTGGGTGGAGGTGTAGGTTCTGGTGCAGATACTTGAGGATCTTCAAGATCTTGAGTATCTGACTGACTTGGTTGATCACTGAGATTGATTGGTTCCTGAGCACTTTGTGCAGACTGATTGATTTCATCAATACATGTTTGTGCTTCAACAAACTCAGTGATGAATGGATAAGGGAGGTTATGAGGGACAATGTAATAGGATATATCAGCATCTGTTTGATATTGAGTGGAAGGGTTATTGTCAGGAAGATATTCATTAGGAGGATATCTTGATGAATCATCAATTCCTATCTCTTCCACTGAGGTGTTTGAGAATCTGATTGCTTCAGTACTCTCATCAAAGGTGACATGGAATGTTTCCTTAGTTTGTTGTCTCCTTGTATTGAACACCCTGAAGGCTTTTGAGACAAGAGAGTATCCTAGAAAGTATCCATCATCATCTTTTGCATCAAATTTCCCTAAGTGATCATTGTGATTATGAATAAACACAGGGCACCCAAAGACATGAAAATAGCTGATGTCAGGGATTATTTCTTTGAATAACTCATAAGGAGTTTTGCTATGTCTCTTGACAATGATGGATCTGTTTTGAGTATAACAAGCAGTTTTAACTGCTTCAGTCCAAAAGTGTTTGGATAGGACTGATCCATTTAGCATTGTCCTAGCAGCCTCAATGAGTGTTCTATTCTTCCTTTCAGCAACACCATTTTGTTCAGGTGTGTAAGGAGATGAGAAATTTTGAGAAATTCCTTTCTCATCGCAGAAACACTTAATTTCATGGTTTTTGAACTCAGTTCCATTGTCAGTCCTGATTATTTGACTTTTATGTCATTTTGGTTTTCAATGTTCCTGAAAAAGAACATGATTGTTCCAGCTGCCTGACTCTTTTTGGTCAGGAAGTAAACTCAAGTGTATCTTGAGTATTCATCCACAATGACCAGAGTATACTTTTCATGATTAATGGACCTAGGACTGATGGGCCCAAAGAGATCTATATGGAGAAGATGAAGACAGCTTTTGATAGAGAAGTTTTGTTTGGTTTTAAAGGATGCTCTATGATGTTTACCCTTTTTACAGGCAGAGCAGGGTTTATCCTTTGAAAACACAAGTGATGGTAAGCCAAGGACCTTGTTTTGTTTGACAATATTGTTTATGTTTTTGAAATTCAGATGGGAGAGTCTCTTATGCCAAAGCCAGTTTAGGGTTTCAGTGGCTTTAGCAAAGAGACAAGTTCCATTCTGAGTTAGAGTAAACATATCTAACACATAAACATCTTGTCTTCTTGGTGAAATAGGAACTACTTCTTTATTTGCATTAAAGATGGTACCTTGTTTATCATCAAATTGAACTTTGGTATTTTGCATCACATAGTTGACTGACACTGATAAGATTGTACTCAAAAACATTGACATAAGCTATCCTAGTAAACACTATTCCACTACAGTTTACTGAACCATAACTTTCAGTAAGACATAATGAATTTTCAGGAAATACCACCTGAGGTCCTGGTTCTTCAACATATTTGTGTAGATATTCTTTTACACCAGTCATGCTCCTTGAACATCCACTATCTAGATGCCAAACTGGCTCCCTAGCATGTCTCTGCACAAATAATAGACTGTGTCAGTTTTTTCTAGGACCCTTCCTTTTGGAGGGCTTGGCTTTAATGGCCTTTTTAAAAGTTACAATTGATGCATGGTCAGTGGTGGTATGGATTGAGCTTCCACAGATTTTGCATTTGATTACAGATGTGGACTCAGTAGACTGAGAGGATGACTTGGTGATTCCTCTTCTGGCCCGAATGACCTTTTCATGTCCTGAGGTGTCATGAGTGGGATCTCCACATATGTCACAACTAGGATCCATTAGTCAATCATCAAGAAGGTGGTCATTGAAGCCATAATGTGGGCAAGGTGAAAAGGCTTAGCCTTTTGTCTTTGCTTCTGCTTAGAATTAGAAGGATACTGAAAAGCCTATGCTTTAGAGTTTGCAACATTGGATGTAACTGTGTATGACAGGTGATCAGAAGTCCTATGATATTCCTTTTTGCATATCATGCAAAAGAGGATTCTATAAAAATCATCAGTGGAATGATTTGTATAGTGATACAGCTCACATCTTTGCTGAGGTTTGGAAGACTTTGGTTTGAAGGTGCTTGAGGAAGCTGATTTGAGTTCCTTAATCTTAGATTGAGGAGGTTTCTCAGAAGATTCAATCTTCTGACTCAGCTTCCTGACAAGCTCAGCCAACTGATCATATTTTGAATCAGGGCTTTCAGTGTTCACCTCAGTTGGAACTGAAGTTGTTGAGTCATCAGTGGGAACTAAGACTTCAGGTGTGGGTCTTTTCAGGATTGTTTTTCCCAATCCTAACTTCTCCTTTGGAGAATGTTGAGTGTAGACTAATGGTGTAAAGTCTGAGCATGATGTAGCTCCCAGAAGGAATTTCAGAGGTGGGAGTGGTGCATGTGATTCTGATTCAGAGTCATTAACAGACTCAGTGTTACTGAGTTTATCAGTGAGTCCAAGCATATCTTTTATAGCCTGACTTTCAGGTTGAAAGATTTTTCTAGTCTTAAAGTTAGGTAACTTACTGACTGGGTTGTGTCTTACAACTCAGTCACTAGACTTGGGTACCATTTCTTGCTCAAAAGATATGCAAGCTGGTATAAAGGCCTTTTCACTATGACTCTCACTGAGGGATTCAGTGAGTTGGTCTTCTCCTATGACTTTCTTGTTAGAACTAGGAATAAGACTAACAGTTTCATAGACTTTAGGATTCTTTTTTGTCCAGCTTTCAATGACAGACTTTTCTTTGTTAAGTTCAGTTTGAAGAGCTTGATTTTGTTTCAAAATGTCAGTGTTTTGAATTTGAAGTGTAACAGCTTCTAGCTTGGCTTGTTTTAAGACAAGTAATTCATCTCTACACTTATTTAATTCTTGAACAAGATTATTATATTTTGAAAACAAATTAAGTCTTTGCCCTTCAACAAACTTAAGATCAACATTAATGTAATTCAAGTAAGATTGCCAATCAGAATCATCATCCATAGAAAGTAAAATATTTACCTTTTTCATGGTGATGTTAGCCCACTTTCCATTTCTTGCATGGCTTTTTCCAACAGCCAGCTGATCATTATCTGAAAGTGCCATCAGTGCACTGACTCTTACTTCTTCATCATTTGAGGAGACCTCTTCTTCATCCCAGTCATAGGCTTCAGCTACAAGGACCTTGTTCTTTGTTTGAACAGGTTTAGAAGTTTGAGCAGCCTGAGACACTGAGGGATTGGCCTCAAGGAGAGCAAGTTTAGCTTTAGCTTTTCTATATTTAGCTTCAAAGTCTTTTTGACCATTTTGAACAGTTTTGTTTTGAAAATGTTGAGTAGACTGAAGCATTTTTGGTTGAAACTTGCTAGTTCTTGAAGAAGAACTATTACTAGAGAATTTGTAAGAGGGTTCTGAGGTGGTTTTAGAAAAGCAGTCTTTTGCAAAATGACCCTTTTTACCACATTTGAAACATTCAGTGGTTTCATTTGCTTTTGCTTTAGAAAAGTTTGACTGATTTCTTTTAATAAACAGTTTTGAATTAGCAAGGAGTGCCCTTTCTTGAAATTCTAAGTGCAAATCATTATGGTACTCCTCACTGGTTCTCTCATCAGCCTCATCATCAGAATTCTCTTGGAAATCCTGCACAACACCATTAGAATAAAAGGCAGTTGATATGGGTATGGTTGTCAGAGCCTTTTTGGTCCTAAGAGCTTTCTTTGAGTCAGGGTATCTCCTAGAGATTAAGTTGTCCTCATAGACAAACCTCCTATAGATCTCAGGGAGCTCAAGGGTTTGAATGTGATTAGCATTCCTGAGGCCCTAAGAGAAATTTAACCACTTCTCAGGGAGGCTGTTGACAAAGCCAACATTGATTTCATGCTTAGACAAAACTACACCATCATTTGATAGTTCATTTATCAAGGTTTTGTATCTGGTATAGGTCTGAGAGAGACTTTCAGAGTCTTTGGCCCTGAAAGTGTTATACTCAAGTTTCAGGTCCATAATCCTGTTTTCCTTGGTATCTGAGGGACCTTCAAAACTATGAACCAAGTCAAGCCAAGTTTGTTTGGCTGTTGTACAGTTAATGACTGATTCCATTGTATCGTCAGGAAGACATGATATAATGATGCTTTTCAGGCGTTAGTCTTGGTTAACCACCCTTTTCTCATCAATGGTCCACTGAGCTTCAGGTTTAGGTAACCCTTCAGCAGTCTTAGGGACAAAATGACCTTCATTGATACTTGTGATGTAGTATGGTTCCATACTAGTCAAGTAGCAAAGCATACGTTTTTTCAACTTGCTAAATTTACCAGCTTCTAGTCTGGGTGCAACAGCTGAATAGCTTCCTCCCTTTTTGTTAACTAGCTGGGGCACATTACTATCAGCCATGGTAGGATATTGGTTTTAAAAACCTTTTGAGCACTCTTTAGTTTTTGAAAAGATTTTATAAACCAAAGGCTCTGATACCACTTGTTGTCCCGTTACACAATTAGAATTAACTACAAAGTTAAGCTAATCATGTTCCATGACTGAGTAATGTATTGATTAACAAAGTAAAATAAGTAAAATGTAAAAGATAAACACAAGAGTTTTTCAACGTTTAAATTCTTATTAGAAGTTAATCATAAGAATCTATACCCAAGTGTTCGCGGAAAAAACACTTGGGATTGAAATGACAAAGTATGGTATTGTCTCCTTACTAAACTTAAGTTAAGCTTAAGTGGCAACTATGAATGAACCACTGAGCTATCTCAGGGACTAGGTTGCTCTTTGGGGGAGAAAAGTGGTTTTGTGAATGTCTAAGCATTAAGTGCACAAAACTTTTTCACTTTTCTCCCTTATGATCCTATTTATACACAAGTATAAAAGAGCACCCGTGACTTAAAAGACAAAAAGAATGACCTAACTAATCCGGACAAAACACTGATGTATTTTATCCCTGTTATAAGAACCTATTTTGGGCATAAGACAAATATGATTTCTGAGTAACAGTGATGACACTGTTCTTGTTCTAAAGCCTTTCAGGGAAAGTTTGACTTTGGCCTGATAAGGACTTCTCCTTATCTTTTCAAACTCTTCCCGCCTTGTCGCGCCTTTCTTTCAGACTTTAGGTTCTTCAGTCTTGGTCTTTCTGTCTTCAAACTTCATTCTTTATAGTTGTTGAGGGGACTGGGGTTCAGTGAGTTTTTGTCATCACTCACTGAACTCATTATCTTCTTCTTTGGCTTAGGTGACACTCAGGGAGCTCCGCCTCACTGAATGGTGAATCCTTCTTCTTAGACTCGTCCTAAGCATCCTGAAGATAACTCACTGAGTGACTGTTCACTCAGTGACTTGAGAGCATTCACGGTTATGACACTTGGGCTAATTTGTATTCAAATCTTTGTTTCAGGACGCTTGGGTATTGAATGGACGCAACAAGAGAAATACGAGAGGAAGCTGCTCGTATGGAGCAGGAAGCAAGGGAAGCACAATACCGGCATGACAACTTGTTTGACATCTTTTAAAGAGAGTGGGAAGAAGAAAGGATTGCTGAGGGTTTTGCAGAAATGTATGACGAGGGAGAAAACTCAGACTTTTCATTGTAATTTGTATTTTCATTTTCATTTCCGTATCTTAGTTTGCATTAATATGTAATTTGTGTTTTCACTTTTATGTTTATGTATTTTCACTTCCGTATCAAATAGACATTATAATACCAAATTTAAAAAACAAAACACAAAACACAAGTATTGAAAAAAAGAAAAAAAAAAAAACAAGGACGATCTAGATCGTTTACACGACCAAGATCTCCCAAAACAATCAATCGGTCGATCTGCCACACAAGGGATGATCGACTGAGATTAGTGGATTGATCGATCGTATACCCCTTATTGTGTGTAGCCTAAGATACCAAATGATGAGTTTTTTGTATCACTATAGTACTTTTAAAAAGTATCTAATAGAATATGTAGTTTTAAAAGTATTTAATAAAATATGTAGTTTTAGATTTCTCCATGAAAGCTTTTTTGCAGCCATTGCTTTTCCATCTGCATAAACGTCCTCATCTCCTTCATCCTTGTAATGGCCAGTAGACAAAAAATAGACAACAATTTTGGAATTTGCTGTTGTTATCCAAGTATCCAAACACCCTTTTATTCCAGCCTGCAATTTTATTCAGAGTGTACTTTTGCATATTCCTTGCATAGACTGCACTAATACTTATCTTTCTTGTCAAACTTAACATTCCAAATTGCTTCAGCTTTGAGAACATTAAAATTTTGCTTAACTTTGATTGATACCATCTTGGCTCTAATTTCATCATATATTATGTTAAATAGAGCTTATGCACTTCTTTTACACTCATTGAACATTCTTCCATTCCTCTCTTGTCAAATGTGATAGATTGCAACAGCAAAACAAAGCCTCTTAATGATCTCCCAAACACTCCTGTTATCATTATTTGTACACATATTATTGAAAATTCCTTCCCATGTGTTGTCATTAGTCTGAATATTAGCCATCTTACACATTTTCTTCCAAATCTCTTGAGCATATTCACACTTGAAGAATAAATGGTCATGTAAATCAGCTTCATTTTGGCATAGACTACATTCAAAGGTTCTGTTTGGATACCACTTCTGCAACCTATCTTGAGTACAAAGCTTTTGCTTAACAGCCAACCAAAGTATGAATGCATGCTTGGGGATGCAACGTGAGTACCAAACAAGACTTTTCCAGCTTACATAGTTGTCTTCATCCCTCACATCCTTCCAAACTATACTAGTAGTATATTTCTTTACATTCCCCTTCTTGTCCACCCATACAACTTTATCAGGACTATCTTTCAACACAGGAACAACTAAATTGCTTAAAAATGGGTATTTAACAAGCCATTGCTCAGGCCATTTCCACCCATTCTCATCAATCACATAAGCTAATCTTTGTAGAATCTTGATATCCAGCATAGAAAATTTACTTTTTGCTGATATATCTAGAAAATGATACATCACTGTTCCATTTGTCATGCCATACACTGATTGTTTTGCCATCTCCAATTTGATATCTCATATGCTTACCCACCGAATCTCTAAGGTTCAAAATACACTTCCAAAACCAATTGTTATTTTTATCAACGACCACATCCCAAACACTCCTGCTTTTAAGTTTCACCACATTAACCCATTTAACCCATAGTGATTCTTTCCTAGATGCCACATTCCAAAGAAGTTTTGAAAGAAAGGTTCTATTCCACATCTCCAAAGATTTGAAACCTAAACCTCCTTGATCCTTTGGCTTGTAGACATCCTTCCAAGCTACCCTTGCCTTTCCTTTACAACTATCACCACTATTCCACGAGAATATTTTAAACAGTCTTTCAATATCATCTATCACTGATTTAGGAAGAAGAAATACAAACCCCAGTATAACTGCATTGATGCTAGAACAGAAGAAATAGGCTGGGCTCTTCCTGCATATGATAAACTTTTGTTCTTCCAATCATTCAGCTTGCTTTGAACTGTGTCCACCAATTGCTTGCAGTCTCCTACACCAATTCTCTTTGTAACCAAAATACCAAAGTTGTAAGTTGATCATCTTTTTAAACATCTCATATAAAAAGAATAACTAGTAGATAACTAGAAATAGTATATATAACTTGATATAACTTACAGGTGAAGCTTAAGACATAGGTCTAGATGTAATGAGATCCCATGTTTCTTGGGAGTCTATTTGCATCACTCTAGATTTGACAAACTTTTCAACCATATTTTCTACTTTCTTTCTTGCCAACTATACTTGAAGCCTATGGGGTTTTACTGTTTATAGATGGTTGAAATTTGTTTTAAGTTGTTTGAAGTCAATTTAACATATTTTAAAGGGGCAATTAATTTTGTAGCCCAGTCGCTAAAGGTGTTGGGCTTTTGAGGACCCAAATTAGTGACTTTCCAAAAATAGCCGTAGCGACCGGCGACCTCACATAAAGGTGACATGTGGCAAAAAAAAGTGGCGCCCAATCATTAAAGTTGTACTTTGTGTCATAACCCACTATGTGTACTTTTTAAGAGACTTTCTTACAGTGACTTTTCATGCATTAAGCGACCTTCTATTTTGTCTTTTTTCAGCCAAAAAGTCAAACTTCGAAAATCTTTATTTTATTCTTTTTGCCCCTTCCCAATGTTGAGTGACTTTTTTTACTTTGAGCGACTGACGGCTTGTACTTTTAGCGACTTTTTTTACCTGCCACCTTTTTGTACTTGTGTCATTAATTTTGTACTTTTCAACTTTTTTTACTTTTAACCTTTTTGTATTTTTAACCTTTTTGTATTATTTTTTAAATACTTTATAAATACATTTTTATTTCTAAATCTTGAGCGACTTAAAAATAATTTAAGCGACTATATTTTCTTTAAGCGACTTTTTTTTTTTTTTTTTTTTTTTTTTTTTTTTTTTTTTTTTTAATAACACCTTCCCAGTAACCACCACACACACACTCAAATTCCCCCAAAACACATACACTCAGTCTCACAACCTCTTCACTTACCTTTACACCTACTGTAAATCAAACCCAAAATTAAAATCAAAATCAAAGTATGTGTTTTTAACTCTTATACTTTTAACTCTTATACTCAGTGTCACAACCTCTTCACTTACCTTTACACGCATCTTCTCGGATTGTTCTATTCTCGAGCTCCTAAGTTTAATAATGTTTCATATTAGGGTATGTATACTGTTATTTTAACTCTTATACTTTTATTTATATACCAATAATCATGCCTTTTGCTATCGAGTTACTTGATGTATGTGTTTTTCTTGTTCTTTATTACTGTATTTTACAACAACTATATTTGGTTATTTTTTCAAGTATGATGTCTCTTTGTCTGCCCCCAAAAATATGATCATTTATGTCTATTGAAGTACTTTGCAATATATCACTGTTTAATGATATCAATGTTACCTTAAACTGTCAAAAAAAGAAAAAAAATATTAGCATTTACGTCTATTGGAGTACTTTGTCATAAAAATATGAGCATTTATAACACAACCTGTTTGAATAGATATTTGTTATTCATTTATAGCACACCTTGTTTCAATATAGCACTGTTTAAACTGTAAAAAAAAAAAAAAAAAAAAAACCTAAAAATATGAGCATTTATGTCTATCGGATTGCTTTGTTACTAAAATATGAGTATTTATAGCACAACTTGTTTCATTATACTAGCTTTTAGACTAGGTTTTGTTTTTGCTCTTGTAGGAATATGAAGCTAAAGCCATCATAAGAAGTAAACCAAATTACTTTTCTTTAATGAAATCTAAATTGGATAAAAAACGAAGGAAGTTGTTTCGGGCTACTTGTTTTGGTAAATGGTTGGACCTTTCTTATTTTGACCACGAACCACATATGATAGATTATATCTTACAGAAACAATGTTGTCTGAGTAATGCTCATTATGATATGCCCATTGTATATTATATTGAAGAACGTCCTCTACATTTCGGCCGACCAGAATTTTGTCTTATCACCGGTTTTCATTTTGGAAATGTAAGTTTTAGCTCATATAAGTCGGGACACCTCAATTTTAGGAACAGGGTTTTCCCACGCCATGTAGGTAAAAAAGTAACCAATTTAGATATTCTTGGTCTAATTGAAGATGAGCAGGCATTTGGTATTATATTCGACAAAGATGCAGTACGTCTTTGTCTATTGTTAGCATTGGAGGTTATCTTTATGGGCAAATTATTGGTTGAAGTTGATGAAACTCTTCCGATCGATTGAAAACCTTGATGATTGTGATGCTTTTCCATGGGGGGAGCATATTTGGAGACATTTGTATGATCAAATTTTGGACGTGGCGGATAAACACAAGTATAAATTCCTTGAAGGTATTAACAAAGACCGCAAGTTTGTTCCAACATATACGCTTTCAGGCTTTGTGTGGGCTTTCAAGGTTAGTATTTTTTTTATCATTATAGACAGTGTAGGCTACTTATGTTATGTTTCTTTCACTGAATTTGAAGCATTTGTTAACATTTTATAGATATTGATAATGGAATCATTTGAAAGAAGCATTATTTGGTGGAATAAAGTGCCAGAAATGATACCAAGAGGAGTATCGTGGTCAAAGAACACAACATTTAAAAGATCAGATTATATGTATCTTTTTGGAAAGGTAAAACTCTTCATCAAATTTGTCATATTAATGCTTGCTGTTATTATAAATTAAATGTTTTTTCTTTTTTTTTTTTTTTTTTTTTTTTTTTTTTTTTTTTTGTGTAAGGAATCGAATGTTGTTCAAGATCTTACATTTACATTAGCTGAGAGGAAATCTGATTGGTATATACAGTTTATGGATTTTTTTTCCATCATTACATACCTAGAACTCCCCCAAGTCAAAACCACACATCTCGCTGATGAGTATTTCAAAAAGTTGGCCGCAGCACGCAAACGTGGCAAGATAGAACGGAAACATTTACCTATTATACGCAAAAGTGAGAGCATTATAATAGAGACCAACATAATTCAGGATGCTGTTATTACAGAGTTGAATGCCCGTTTGTTCAAACTCAAGGGAATTATTCAGGTTCTTGCTCGAGAAAGAAATGGGGTAATATATCCTGTTGACTTTCTTACTTACATTGACATGCCTTTTTTCTTATTGATTTTGTTTTTTAACCACTATTGTTCATTCGCAGGAGAAATTGGTGTTTGATGATGATCTTTGGAATCTCAGTGTAGAGTTTTGTGACGAGCTTAATCATGATTTTCTTGAGTTGTTCCATTCAAGTATGGATACCAGTGGCTCACAACATGTAGATGTGGATGACAATGACGATTTTGCAAAGGTAAATTACAGATTGAATGTACATGTAAACTCTTACTGTACCGTAAGATATTATATCAACTGTAAACTAAGTTAACTTTGACAGGAATTTATTATTCAAGAAGAATTAAGATTGCGACGTGAAGAATTAGAGAAGGTGCGGTTAAAAGAGCAGAATTTGAGGCAAGAGGAGAAGAGGTTGAGGATGGAAGAGGATAAGATGATAAGGATGGAAGAGAAAAATAAATTGCTGGATGAAAGGGAGGTAAAGAAAAGGGAAGAAGCGCTTAAGATTTCTAATCATTGGAAAAATGCTATAGCGCGCACAACCCATACAAAGAGGAGTGAAAGTTCTGGTGAAGCTAATGCGTATTATTGGACTAAAGCATATGTGGAAAAGAAAGCACAATGCTTTGGCTTACTGAATCCAGATATGACGGAACAACTTAAGAATGTTAAGCCATGGGTTGAGGTATGAAAACTTCTTCTTTGATTGTTTAAAATATATCTTATTTTTCATTTATGATCATAAGCGTAATTGTGTCATATACTAGGATCTGAAACGCTGGAACAATGCTGCGAACAAGGTTCATTTGACAGATGAATATGACCGATATCTTGGTCAAATTGGTCCGCTTAATTGTAAGTTCCCATGGTGTCAAGATGTGAATGTGGATAGAAGGTTCTGGGAAACTTTAGTTTGCTTAGACCCGACTAGGCAAGGTTGGCTAATGGATGAGGCAAGTACTTATGCAACTGCAATTCATCCTATATTATTGAATTAATTTCTTTTAAGTTTGTTCACGCTCGTTTATGTTTCACAAATTACAGCACATAGAGTTGTGGGTTAATTACATGTGGCACGTTAGACCCGATACGGCTGATTAGGCGATGGTTAGTGGCTACTTTGTTCAGCTTCTACTTCAAAACTCGCTGCCTTTGTAGTATGCTAATGGGGAAAGGTACTCTATTCCATGGTCCGATGTTAAGCAGGTAAGTCCTTTGATTTCCATCTTGGTAGCATAATCCGCTTACTTGCTTGATTTGCTCCACTATTTGCTTCACGTAACCCAATACTTTTTTTTGGCACACCTGCTTTGTAGGTTTTTATGCCTATTAATAAAATGGAAACTCATTGGTTTCTTGCACGTTTTGAGATAGAGACAGGAGTAGTTACATTTTACAATAGCGGTGAAATTTATGTCGAGGAATTGCTAGATTTTTATATCGCAGTGATGGATTGTTTACAGGTAAGGCTATATATCCATATAATTAAGGTTGAAACATTAGATTGTTTTAACACTTTTAACATTTTTCCACAGTCTCAACTATCTGAGGTCCTAATTCAAGCGCAAGTATTTGAGAAGAAAGGCATAAATCCTTCAACTTACAGCATTACCTTTTTTCACGCTGACAAAGTACCTAAGCAGGCCGGGATATTTGGTGATTGTGGTATTTGGGTATGTATTTTTTTATACCGCTTGGCTTATGGTATGTCGTTGGACGTTAAGGATCCTATTCAGGCTGCACTTGCATACCGTGAACAAATGGCTAAGTTTTTTTTTAAACATCGGGTTTGTATTTAGTCATGTATCAAGTATGTTTTAGTATCTCAAAACAATTGCTGAGCATATGATGCCTTTAATGGGTTCAACCTTTTGCATGTCTACTCTTGTTCGACGTATCGAGTATGTTGTAGTATATTTGATGTCTTTTGTGATATACCCGGATAACTTAACTTTCTGTATTTTTTGTAAATTGCAAATCATTATGAGTAAATTTTTATTGCTGTCTTAATTAGCATACACATAAGAAATAAGACACATTCAAACATATTAATAGGGATAAATTATGTAAAGTTTTATGTGTTAATATCCTCCTAAACACATAGTTAAAAAGATAAGCAATAAGGCTGTAGTATCTCATAACAATTGCTGAGCATATGATCCCTTTAATGGGTTCAACCTTTTGTATGTCTACTCTTGTTCGATGTATCGAGTATGTTGTAGTATATTTTATGTCTTTTGTGATATACTCGGACAACTTAAGTTTATGTATTTTTTGTAAATTGCAAATCATTATGAGTAAATTTTTATTGCTGTCTTAATTAGCATACACATAAGAAATAAGACACACTCAAACATATTAATAGGCATAAATTATGTAAAGTTTTATGTGTTAATATCCTCCTAAACACCTAGTTAAAAAGATAAGCAATAAGGCCCACACCAATTAGATCCATTGTCTTATAGGTAAAAGAGATAAAAATAGTAGATCTATTGTACAACATGTAAGTATTTGTACTACATAACAGCTTCCCATGCATTTTATCTTTGGAACTATCAACTGGTATCATAAAAATAGAAATAACCACTTTGTTTTTTTTGTATTTTCAGTTTTCATCAAAGAGATGTCATCTACTGAATCATAATCAACAACCTATGATGATATTGAGTTTCACCAATGGGTGTATGTTTCTCTATTGTTTTTTCTATTCTTTTTAAAGATTTATTGTTTGTGTAATAATATATGTTTGTTTTTGTTGAATCTAACACACCTGCTAGATCTTTGAGCCTATATGGATCGGTAGGATGCCTATGTAATCACAAGCACACTACAAGAGAATCTCTGAATACGAATGAGAAAAGAAAAGAACTAAGACAATGATCCTCTATGGATCGTATAATGAACTAAAAGATAATTTTTATTGAAGATTGTTAAGTTACCAAGGTGTGTCAAACTCATAGACGGGGTGTTTCTTTTATAATGATAAGAAACCCTAACCCTAACCCGTCCTACAAGAAAACGTGTAAAGAGATAAACATGATCTCTTCTAAAAATAAACATACTTAACATACGGATAACAATACGGATGAACTAACAAAATATCCGCAGCAATGAGCTTCGGCAGCACCAACACTATCGGCAGGAACCAACTTTCACTATCGGCAGCAACAAGAAATATCTTATTTCCGGAATTCCCAACAATCCTCCCCTAATCTTGAGGAAATAGCTTATTTCCGAAAAGATTCCCTAAGCGTGCACTATACTCTGAAAGTTCATAGGGAGAGGATTAGACCAGCAGCAGCATCAGTAAGTAACCAGCAGTAACACTTGAAACTTCCAGCAGCAACTTCGATAGTTTAGCAGCAATAGGAAATTGTCTTCAAAATAAAATTTAAGCTGGTCACCATGTCATTCTCGATCTTGACTGCTACTATGACAATATGTACATTAAATCACTTTAAGTTTCATATTATTCTCATCACATCCAGGTGTGTTAACTCCTGTGAGAGGTGAATCATTGAAAATTAATGGATTTGATGTCTCTTTACCAATAGCCATCACTACTGGAGTAGCCAATGTTTAGGTGTGTAAGACCATGGTACATTGATAACCATATGATTTTGAGTAAACCAGCAACTATAAACGGATTTGAGTTGTCTTTACCTGTAGCCGTTTGCTCAGGACTAGCCAATTCTTTGGTTTCAACTGAACCTTGGTGAATTGAATACCAAATATGGATACCAAATGTCTTTACCACAAACCATACTTTTGTGGACTAGCCAATTCTTTGGATCCCATAAAGGGTTACATCCATGGTGAATTGAGAACCATTTCAACTCTCAGGAATGAACCATGGGTGAGTTAAAGTACCCTATAGCTTTGAGCAAGCTATTACAGCTATCAACGGATTTGATTATCACACCAGAGCCGTACCCTCATGGTGAGTCAACTCTTTCTTGTCTGTGAGACATGGTGAGTTGAATACCATTTGTTGTGTAGGTGTAAACACCAACACTGTACCTGCAAGGTGTTGCTCAAAACCAACTTATTAGCACACAAAATATACAAGAATTTTTTTTTAACTAAAAGAAATCAGAAACAAACCAAAAGAAAAGAAAGAAAATAAGAAAAGATAAGAAAGAAAGAAAGATATACAACAACAAAAAGAAGCCTCCCCTTAGGCTTAAACCTCCCCTTAATCTCATCACCTAAGAATTGAGCATTCCAATATGAACCACCAGATAGTTGAACCTTGGACCATCAAATGCTTTAGTCAACAGGTCAGCTACATTCTCATCAGAGTCGATCTTAAGCACCTGAATGAGATGCTTCTCATAAGCATCCCTTATGAAATGATGCCTAATCTCTATATGCTTTGTTCTTTGATGAAACACTGGATTTTTAACAATACAGATGGTACTTTGATTGTCAATGAAAATTTTAGTGTTCATGAAGTTGAACCCATAATCCAACAATTGATTTTGCAACCAAAGAACCTGTCCACAGCAACTAGCAGCAGCAACATACTCTGCCTCAGTAGAAGATGTAGCCACAATAGTCTGCTTCTTGCATTGCCAAGAAACCAATCTCCTTCCCAAAAATTGGCAACCCCCAGTAGTAGATTTTCTATCAAAGTTTGCTCCAGCATAGTCACTATCACTATAAGCTTCCAGTACAAAAGAAGAATCCTTTGGGTACCAAAGTCCCAGCTTAGGCTGTCCTTTTAAATACTTGAAGATTCTCTTAACAAGATTTAAATAAGAAGTCAAAGGTGTAACCTGATGTCTAGCACAAGCATAGACTGCAAACATGATATCAGGCCGTGAAGCTGTCAAATACATCAAAGAACCTATCATAGATCTGTATAAGTGAACAT
Source organism: Artemisia tridentata subsp. tridentata (assembly GCA_021014915.2). Lineage (NCBI taxonomy): Eukaryota > Viridiplantae > Streptophyta > Magnoliopsida > Asterales > Asteraceae > Artemisia > Artemisia tridentata. The sequence continues at coordinate 443,954,708 of CP139509.1, read as the reverse complement.
TTACAGCATCATCAGGTTCATGATTGGATTTAGGCTTTGGAGCTTCAAAAGGTGTTGTAGCAGTCCTCACACTGTCCAAGTCAAACTTCTTAAGTATGTCATGAACATACTTTTCTTGATTAATGAAGATACCATCTGGTCTCTGTTGAACCTGTAAGCCCAAGAAGAATGTCATCTGCCCCATAGCACTCATTTCAAATTCACTTTTCATTAATTCCTCAAAATCCTTACACCAGGCTTCATTAGTGGAACCAAAAATAATATCATCTACATACACTTGTACCAAGATGATATCTTTAAAGTTCTTCCTAATGAAAAGTGTTTTATCTATTGTTCCTCTTCTGTAACCATGTTTAAGTAGAAAAGCAGACAACCTGGCATACCATGCTCTTGGTGCTTAATGAAGTCCATAGAGTGCTTTCACCACTTTATAAACCAAATCAGGATGTTGTGGATCCACAAACCCCTGTGGTTGAGTAACATACACTTCCTCTTCAATACTCCCATACAGAAATGCACTCTTCACATCCATCTGAAAAACCACAAACCCCATAAATGAAGCAAAAGCCAAAAACAATCGAATAGCTTCAACTCTTGCTACTGGTGCAAACACCTCATCATAGTCAATACCCTCTTCTTGTCTATGTCCCTGAGCTACCAATCTAGCTTTATTACGAACCACAATTCCCCTAGCATCCCGTTTATTCTTGAGAATCCATTTAGTTCCAATTGCATGTTTTCCTTCAGGCAATGGTACTAATACCCATACTTTTTGATTCTTGAACTGTTGCATTTCCTCTTGCATAGCCTCAACCCAATCAGAATTATCAAGGGCTTGAGCTACACTACTTGGTTCAGTTTGAGATAGAAAGCAAGCATAGAGACAATGAAGATAGTCAGTGTGATTGCTACTTAACTGTTCCTGAATGTAACTTAGAAAAGCAGATTCTCCAAACTTAGATTGATTCAACCTTCTTCTTGTTTGAACAGGAGAATTTAGATCACCAAGAATCAAAGATTGAGGATGTATTGTGTTAATCCTCTTGGTAACAACAGGATCTACCTCATAGGTTGTGGCTTGATTAGTAATAGAGGGATTTGCTTCACCATCATAAGAGGAGTGAGTGAAAATTCCAGATCTTGACTGATGATGAGGATCATTCAGCTTAGCTGCTGAAGAGAGTGAATTTCCCAAATCAGATAGACTTGGGAATCTAGTTGGAGGCTCACTGAATCCCAACAAATCAGCAGATGGAGTAGACAAAGAAGCAGCAGGATTAGTGACATCGGCAGGAACATCAGATGTATCAGCAGTAACAGGTGAACTACCAGCAGAATTGACATCAGCAGGAATAGGAATCCCACCAGCAGAAGCCATTTCTCTTCTAACTTCAGCTTCAGCATTTCTCAATAGCTCCACTGTTTCTTGTGAAAACCCAGAACCAAACTTTTCAGCAGCTCTCTTGGCTTGATATTCTTGTCTTTGAAGCCTAGCAAGGTCTTCTGCGAAACTTGAATTATCTTCAGTCTTATCAGAAGAATCTTTGAGTTCTGTACCTGAAAAGTGGTTAGAGGGAAAAGAAGGAACAACTATTGGTTGTTCATCACACTCTGAATCAGACTCATCATCTGAGGTACCTGCAGTGTTAGATGAATAAACATGCGTACCTACAGATTGATTAGCTTTATATCTAGAATAACCCAAAGAATCAGTCAAATAATCTAGGTCAAAATACCAGTCATGACCTGCACCCTGTAAATTAGGTTTGTCTTCTAGAAACCTTAAATTGAGTGTTTCTTCTACCCTCTTAGCAGACAAGTTATAAACCCTATAGGCCTTACTATGAGCAGAATATCCAACAATGAACCCCTCATCTGCCTTCTCTTCAAATTTACCTAGGTGATCACTAGTATTCAAGATAGTTACATGACATCCAAAAGGCTTAAGGTAACTTATGTTGGGAACCTTTCCAGACAAGAGCTCATAAGGAGTTTTGTTGTGGGGATTAGTAATAGATACCCTATTCAGTATATAGCAAGCAGTGCTTACTGCTTCAGTCCAAAACATGGTAGGCAACTTAGAGTCAGCTAACATAGATCTAGCTGCTTCTATAAGGGTCCGATTTTTCCTTTCTGCAACCCCATTTTGTTGTGGGGTTCTGGCACTACTATAATCTCTTTTAATCCCCTTATTTCCACAAAATTCAATTAAATTAGAGTTTTTGAACTCACTTCCATTATCACACCTTATAGCCTTAACCTTTCTATTTAGCTGATTTTCAATTAAGGTAATAAAATCCCTAAGCACAGAATAGGTTTCATTTTTAGTACCTAAAAAGAAAGTCCAAGAAAACCTGCTAAACTCATCAGTAATCACCAGACAATAATACTTATGGTCTCTACTTCTGATAGAAGTTGGACCAAAAAGATCCATATGAAGCAGTTGCAGAGGCTCAGAGATGGTGCTCACAGCAGTAATGGCCTTGTAAGATGCCTTGTGTTGCTTTCCTTTATTGCAGGCAACACAATTGTGTTCATTTGTGAAGGTCTTGAAAGGGAGTCCATGCACTAAGCCATTCTTTGCCAGCTTGTTGATTGTCTTGAAGTTCACATGTGCCATCCTTCTGTGCCATTTGTTTGCTTCATCCACAGAAGCCTTTGCCACCATACAAGCAAGATTACCCTCAGGGTTAACATCATTCAGATTGAAACAATACAGGTTGTGAGTCCTTGGAACTTTGAGCACTATCTCACTATCATCAGGCATCTTGAAGTCCTTGGAGAGCACAAGACAGTCAGGAACTCTAATAACCCTGGTGAGCTTATGTTTGAGGTACATCTTGGTAGTGTTTTTATATATCTTCCCTTAAGGTACGCTGGTGGAGAACTTATAGACTTGAAGTTGTCTAGGTCAAGTAGGTTATCTTATTCTGAAATGTGTGACCTTTTGTTGAAAAACATAAAAGCGGATATATGGGCGTGGTTTTATTGTAAACCAAGGTGTAGCGTAGAAGAAGGTTTGACCATTTTCGAAACTGATAATGATGTCAGCAAAATGTATGAATTTGTTGAGATTCATGGGGTCATTGAGGTCTTTTTCAGTGAAATTCCGCAAGCAGAATTAGTTAACCACTATCATAAGAACTTGCCTTTTTGATGACTCTGACAATGAGGCGACATCTAAAGTCTGAATTCATGAAAAAAAAATAAAAGAAAGATATTGAAAACATGTCGTTGGAAGAAAAAAATTCCTGGGAACAAGCAGAACAAAATTCAATAGGTATCCTTAGGACACCTTATGTTAAGCCTTTTGTTGAAGCAAGTCTTTTTAGAGGGAGGGGAGAGATGGAATATAATGATGACTTCTTAAGTTTTCCGGCTTTTTTAAGGTCTGTTAATAGCCCGTACGTGCCAAAGGACTGTGACTGTGGCTGTAGGTCTCTGACTTTTTTAAGGTCTCTTTTTAATGACTTTGACGATGATCCTACAGTTGGAGGGTCTACTCTTATCGAAAATGTGCCAAAGGAATCTAGTCCTTATAAGGGTAAGATGCTTTTAAATGACCTTGATGATGGTCATACAGTTGGACGATCTATTGTCATCCAAAAAGTGCCAAAAGAAAGTCGTTTTCAAGATATTAGTTTAAAAGGTAGGAAACTTTTGAATGACTTTGAATCCATTGGGAATGATGTTCAGTAAGTCGTTGGACGTTAAGGATCCTATTCAGGCTGCACTTGGATACCATGAACAAATGGCTAAGTTTTTTTTTAAACATCGGGTTTGTATTTAGTCATGTATCAAGTATGTTGTGGTATCTCAAAACAATTGCTGAACATATGATGCCTTTAATGGGTTCAACCTTTTGTATGTCTACTCTTGTTCGATGTATCGAGTATGTTGTAGTATATTTGATTTCTTTTGTGATATACCCGGACAACTTAACTTTTTGTATTTTTTGTAAATTGCAAATCATTACGAGTAAATTTTTATTACTGTCTTAATTAGCATACACATAAGAAATAAGACACACTCAAACATATTAATAGGCATAAATTATGTAAAGTTTTATGTGTTAATATCCTTCTAAAGTTTTATCGTATTTTAGGGTTAATTGTTGTAATAGGTTAATTTGTAAAAGCTAACACTATGCGTTTTCAGAGCTTTTTGCTTATTGATCTTCGCATATTCAGGTTCCTTAATGAAAGCAACTTTTTTATATCTAGTTAAATAAGCTAGAAAATAGCTGAAACAACAAAGCGGAATAGAAAATCACGGACGAGCCATATGCAGGGAAACTTGCACGTGTGGTTCTTGCCGGGGACCCCAGTATACTGTACAACAGTTATGCTAATGAGCGAAAAAGTCCCTTAAGCGACTTTTAACTGGGTAGATAAGCGACTTTCTAAAATCCAACTCTAGGGTGCAAGTGGCATGTAATGATGACTGCATTGCTTGTCAGGGTAAACAAGTAATGATGACGGCATTGCTTGTCAGGGTAAAAAAGTCAATCAGACAAGTGGTTAGATTCAAGCGACTTTTTTTAAGTGACATTTTATGATTTATTTATTATAGCGACTTGTTACCCAACCACCAAAATGTTTTGTGCTTTTTGTTTTGTTACTTTAATAGGGTCTTGTACTTAATAAAATATTGTTGCGCATGTAGTATGTTTGTCATTTGTTTGTGCAGCTTGATTCCATGTCAGTATTTAGGTAACATTTTGTTCTACTACAAGAAAGGCTTTATCAAGTTTGAAATTGAAATTGTTACTTAAAAAAGTTGAACACGTACAAGAAATACCATGAACAGCCTAATCAGATACTTCATTACTAAAACATAGAAAAACTACTAATCAGACAGTTCATTATTAGCGCAACAAATACTTTTTGAGCGACTTTATTTTGGCAACTTATAACGTGGGTGGTTGTTCTTGCCTTTAACGTAAGACCACAGTGGCGTTCACTTGTGTTTAACACAACTAATAACCACATGAAACAAGAAAGTAAAGCACAAATACGCACAAACATAAATTAAACTGAAAACGGGCTCTTAATCGGGCATTAAGAAAACCTAAAAATCAAAAATTAACCCTAGATGTGTAAATTTTATTGCTAAAAGTCCTAAATGATTAAAAGCAATTTTAGAATTTTTTTTTTTTTTTTTTTTGCTTTTTATTTTATTTTTAATGAATTAAAAACACTTTTATACTAAAAATAGTAAGTTAATACGAAAAATTATGAAAATTTCTGAAAAACTACTTTAACCTATAAGGAACGTAGGAAAAATAAAAAGAAATCGACAGCTTATCTAGATAAGTTGTTATTAAGTTAAAAGGAGAGTTAGCATAATTAAGGAAAAACTGGTTAAGTAAATATTAAATGCAACCTTAGTCGAAAAAGACCCAAGGGCGTAGTTGGTGTTGGTGTGGTGTGTAAGACGGTTGAGGTTGGTTGAGGTCAGGGGTTCGAGCCCTGCTCACCCCTGGCTTCCCAGCTTCCCGTTTTTTTATTTTTTTAACAAAAACTTTTTTATTGAACTTTTTTAAGCACTTAAAAATAAGCATTTTTAATGAAAGCAACTTTTTTATATCTAGTAAAATAAGCTAGAAAATAGCTGAAACAGCCAACAGTTATGCTAGGGATCGAAAAAAAGTCTCTTATGCGACTTTTAGGTGGGTAGATAAGCGACTTTTTTGATAAAAAGTTAATTTTTCGCGGGAACCAATAAACCCACCCACCAAACCCCAATACCCACCATAATTACACAAACCCTTGTCAAAAAAACAAATCCAAAACGAAATCCAAACTCTCATTTTCCAGAACTTACAAAACCAAATCAAATTCCAACAATACCATGTCTTTTAGACGTAATGTTATCACTAACATGGCGGATTATATTAGCAACATGCAAGATAACGTGATCACTAATATTATGAATCGTTTGCCACTAAAAGATGCGGTGAGGACCGATAGTTTAACGAGAAACTGGAGGTTTAAGTGGACTTTGCTCACCGATGTTATAGTTGATGTGGATTTCTTTTTTTTATTGTCAAATAAGTTTGATTGGAGGCATATTACTAAACTGCTATTCCAACTCAAAGGTCCCGTAAGAAGGCTTGTCTTCTCCATAGATCCCAGAATGCTGTTTGGAGAAGATCTCTTCAATTATGAAGACATTCATGATTAGCTGTTGTTTTTTGCTAGGGGAGGAATTGAGGAGCTCACAATTCGAAACTTGTATGGTGAACCAGTTATGTTGCCAACCCAACTGTACTCTCGTATGGAGTTGAAACGTCTGGAACTTCATTGGTGTACTCTTCCTAGTTTGGTATCTTTTATTAGCTTTCTAAATCTATTGAGCTTAGAATTGTTATCGGTTGACTTTCAAACCGGTACAATTTGGGAGTTTATTTCTCGTTGTCCCTTACTTGAGTCTTTTAAAATGAATCGTACTGATACAAAAGAAATGAGACTATTGGATATTGCACAACTTGGGAATCTGAAGAAGTTAAATTTGTCATTCGGTCTTTGGTACCATCACACGACAATCACAACTTACAATGTCTTTCAGCTGAGAAGTCTTCCCAATCTTGAGTCCCTTATATTGGATTTTGAGGATTGCAAGGTAAGACCAATTTGAGTTTTACACTTCAAATTATAGAATGTTAAAGTAATCTCTAATACTTATGAAATGTTATCTTTAAAACTTACGAAAAGTCGACCTTTTTTAGTTGTTGGTAGAAGGTAGCTCCTGGATGAATGACCCTATGGCATTTGTATCCCTTAAGACTCTAAATCTATCCGGAGTCGATTTTAGGAACAATGCAATGGTATCATTCATCATTCAAATTATTTCTGGAGCTCCAAATTTGCAAACGCTAGAAACCATGGTAAGTGGAATGCATATGTATCAAATACATCATCTTAAATTGCCATGGTTGTGCATCTCAATACTATCTCAATTTGCAGGCTGCATTGGAAAGTGATCTACCTTTGGAAATTTATTCATTAGATTTAGGTAGCAACAGAATAAGGTCGGGGCAGCTGAAGATTGTGGTGTTTCGATCTTTTCCTAGATTAGAGAATGAATTGCAAATAATAAAGCTCATACTTGCGTGTTCCCCCTTGCTGAAGATACTTTATATCAAGCTCAGCAATTTGAGTGATTATGAGTCTGAAAATGTTAGGATGAATTGGGAGTTGGCTAGGAAGCTGTTGAAACTCCACCGAGCTTCCCGCACAGCCTTAGTGGAATTCTTCTAGTGTTTGTAGTTTATGTATGGGTTGAATACCCTATGACAATTTACCTCGTATTTTGTTGTTTGCTATTTGTTTATATGGTTTCGTTAAGATTAGCATGTGCATATGTGATTGATCTTTGCTTATTCAGTTTCCTTAGTGCTTATTAGATATAGAGATTAGGTTTTGTTCAGCTCTATAGCTTATTGGTTAGCTTGTTCAGTTAGAAATAGCTTAGGCAGTTTTAATTGCAATACTAGTATTACTAACCTTAAGTTAGTATTGATCAGTTTCTTTAGCTTATTTCCAGCTTATTTAAAATGTTTTAGAAAAATTGTTTTCACAAAAAGTTTTAGGAAAAACTGGTTAACGCAAGACCACGGTGGCGTTCACTTGGGTTTAACGCAGCAATCTGAAATTTGAATTTGAATTTTAATTTTGCTTTTGATTTTGAATTTGAACATACGCTAAAAAATAAAACTAATAAGCATATGAAACACGAAAGTAAACTAGAAACGGGCTTTTAATTGGGCATTAAACGGGCTTAAGAAAACATCAAAATCAAAAATTTACCCTACATGTGTAAATTTGAATTCTAAAAGTCCTAAATTATTAAAAATAATTTTAGGAAAAAGAATTATATTTTTTTCCTTTTTATTTTATTTTTAATGAATTAAAAACACTTTTAAACTAAAAATAATATTAAAAATAATAAATTTATACGAAAAATTATGAAAATTTCTGGAATACTACTTTAAGTTATAAGGAACGTAGGAAAAATAAAAAAGGAATCGACGGCTTATATAGATAAGCAGTGAATAAGCTAAAAAGGGGAATTAGACTAAATAAGGAAAAACTGGTTAAGTAAATATTAAATGCAACCTTAGTGGAAAAAGACCCAAGGGCGCAGTTGGTGTTGGTGTGGTGTGTAAGACGGTTGAGGTTGGTTAAGGTCACGAGTTCGAGCCCTGCTCACCCCTGGCTTCCCAGCTTCCCGTTTTTTATTTTTTTAACAAAAACTTTTTTATTGAACTTTTTTAAGCACTTGAAAATAAGCATTTTTAATGAAAGCAACTTTTTTATATCTAGTTAAATAAGGTAGAAAATAGCTGAAACAACCAACAGTTATGCTAAGGATCGAAAAAAATCTCTTATGCGACTTTTAGGTGGGTAGATAAGCGACTTTCTAAAATCCAACTCTAGGGTGCAAGTGGCATGTAATGATGACTTCATTGCTTGTCAGGGTAAACAAGTCAATCAGAATTGTACTTAGTTTCAAGCGATTTTTTTAAGTGACACTTTTTTATTTAATTATTAAAGCGACTTCTTAACCAACCACTAAAATGTTTTGTAGTGTAATTATTTTATAGAACACTGTTGCATACTACTAGTAATTATTTTTAATTTCATATTTGTTGTTTTGGTAATTGTTAGAAGGTTTTTAAATTATAATGGTGAGGTCAACGCAAGTTTTGTGTTATATTTTCAAGGGTATAATAATCCAACCACATTTATAACCATAATCTAGTTAAATCTAACCTAAAAGTCGTACCGTAGTATTGTTTCCCACTTACTTAAATTCTATAAAAACCCTAAATTACCAGCAACATACATCCAACCAAAATAACTAACAATGGCACAAAACGATAAGGGGAAGGCTTTGTACAGTGGGTTGAGGAAAGAGGATTGCTCCAATGAAGACCGTTTGGGTGTTAAGAAGGATAAGGAAGAGTCTGCCGACATCGGGTTATCAAAGGTTTCTGATTTGGAAACAAGGATTAAGAATCTTGAAGCTTTGTTTAAATATCTAAAGGAAATGAAGGAAATGGGTGTGATAGGGAAAGTTGTGGGTCTAGCTAAGTGTATGTTTAGATGATAGGGAAGTTTGTAATTGTTGTCAACATGAAACCGATCAATAAAAATTTGGGTTTTTGATAGTGTTTGGCAATCAAAAGTTTGCTTGTTGTTGGTAATTGGTTAGTTTGACTTTTACAAGTCAATTTGGCAGTTTGACTATTAGATGTATAAGTAACTAAATGATTTGTGTCACACCCCCAAAATCTGTGGTTGCAGCGGAATGGAATTCCGGAGGCGTGATGCTCATGGTCAACAAAGTACAAGGAATAAAGAACGGCCTCTAAGTGAGTCGTTTTAAAACAAGCGTTTGATTTAAAGTTAACGTTTTACAAAACATAGTTATCAGAGTTCACCAACAAAATGTAAGACTTAAATACATAATCAAACGCTAAATAATGTAAGAAAATCTTCATCATGATGTGCTTCCAAAATGTGACTCAAAAGTGCTCCATGCAAAAGGTGTATTATCATCACCTAATTACCTGAGAATACACGCTAAAGGGGTCAACAATAATGTTGGTGAGAATCATAGGTTTAAGTAAACAGTAATGTGTGGACCACAAGATTTCAATAGCAAGACAATACAACAAATATAATGTCACAACCAAAAATAATATATACAGTGCCTAAGCTCATGACCCCGAAGCTCGATGTACTGGTATGCAATCAAGCACAATAATAATAATGCCCCAAATAAGTGTTTGCCAGACACTCAGAAATAATCCGAATGATATGCGTCCGTTTGACTGGCTGGCGCGACTAACTCGGACGGGGTTTCAACCCAAATAGATCTATTCATAACATCCGCGCTTACAAGTAATTAACGGTTCATGATTCATAGGGGACTTTAATGGCAATGTGGTAACTTAGGCAAAGTAACAGTTTTAGTACTTGTGTCCGTATGTAACAAGCAGTGTATTCCCACCCCGAGGGTTTAGAAATCATGTATAAACAATGTAAAATCAGGGCTATGAAACTCACCTTAGCAAAAGCAATTCCCGATAGGTAAATTTGTAAAGGGCAAATTTAGTCCGATAATTCTAATCGTGACCTAAATAATGCATATGTCTTAGGTTCGAAAACAAGGCCATGCACGCAAGTTCATATTTTACTTTATCACTTGTACATGTTGTTGTAATATTTATCGTCAAAATATAGTTGCGTCAATTTGATCCTTTATTTAGAAAATTACCACATTAGAAAACGTAACTTGTTTATCTCACGATCAAATTTTAGTCATCATGTTAATAAGTATTTCAAAAATCTCTAACGCGCCTAATAAGTGTATATAAGGTTCTACCATTTTTGTTTACGCCATTTTAGCCAAAATATACTCTAAAAGGTCCAAAATCCACTCCAAATAATCCTAACAGTTTTTCTAATAGCCAAAAATATAGGTTGTCAACGTATATGTCGACGTAAACATTCGTTAGGCCATAACTTTTGCGTCGTAGCTCCGTTTCCTAAGTTTTACCTATCCCCACAAAGGTATTTAAGTATACTATCGGATTTTTAAGGTCTTAGCTAGTCTAGATACCATTTAGCCTCAGTTTTAATCTCTCCAATTTCTTAAAGCTTAACAATTTTTCTGAAAATGTAGTTTTTGTCGTCTAAATTGAAACTAGCGTATCTTTTTCGTTATAAGCCCGTTTTAACTCATTCAAGTGGCTATGTTTTCGTTATTGAGTTTATTTCCTTTATTTCTAGCCTAAACTTGTCACCACACTACTGATTTTTCTGTATTTATCAAAACAGGACAGATTCATTTTTAAAAGTGTCAAAACATTTTCCTAATCTTCTAGTTATCATATCCTCTTAACAACAACTCCAAATATAGTCCTAGTTCACCCATCAACTTCTCAACATAACCATAGTGATCTAACCATAAACTTAACAATATTCAAGGGTTTATGTAAATGATTATCAAGGATGTTTAAAACTACAAGTTTACTAACATACATGTATATATAATGTTTTCATCACTTTCTTGTGGAGATTTTTACTAACTAGTTTTCTTGTAATAAAAACTTGTTTAAAACATAATCTTTTGTTAAAGGATCATTGTGAATGTAAAACTTTATCAACATGTGCCAAGTGATAACTAAGTATATATACTTGACTAGCATTATGACATAAAAAAAACAAGAAATTTTAGTAATGTAAGATCACTTACAATAGAGATTAGTGAGATAAGAGTTGTAACATCCCGCCTACTCAGACCACAATATTGTCCGCTTTGCCCGTAGGCTCACGGCTTTGCTTTTGTGGCCTCATTTGAAGACTTCCCGACAGGTCACCCAAGCCAGTACTACTCTCACATAAGCACGCTTAACTGCCAGTTCCTAAGAACCCCACTCGCAATAGACCACAAAACGCGTTGTGTCATTGTAAGGCGAATGTTATCTTATGAACCTTGCATCTCTCCAGGCCACAACCGATGTGGGATTTTCCTAGGGTGTTACAATCACCCCCCCTAGGGACTCATCGTCCTCGATGAGGTTTGCCCCACCATCCCGAACGGCTCAGGAGTGGCTCTGATACCACCTATCTTAATCCACCTAGTACTTCTATAGTCATCAAAGGTCAACAAGATCAAATGTCATAGTCAAGAGGGAAAACAAAACTATTCGCAAGAGTATCAAAATCCCAGATTGCCTAGCAGAAGTGAGGTATGCCGTCACAAGCATCGTATCTTCCACAATTAGCCAAAATCTCTCAAAACAAAGCCATCACCGAACATACGAAAAATAAACACGAATTGAAATGCTTCTAGGGAACTTAAATCATAAGAGGATCTTTTAACGATATAACGAAACTTAAGAGGGTCAACGGAAATGAAAGTTAGTCGTCAAGAACTTCGGCCTTCATAGAATCAATTCTTCCAAGCATAAAGGGTCTGTTTCAAATTTTCGTTCGTTCAGCACATCCAATCTCCTCAAGTCTGGTTAATCTATCTTCGTCTGTCCATCAGTCGGGAAGTGAAACCAAGATCGGGAACTTGTGTCTGGTTCGTCGAGCCTCCTACAGTTCTTCTTGGAATGTGATGGAGTAATGTGGATTCCTGGCATGCTCTTTGAATTCCTTCATCATCCAGTCTTCTTCCGTTCTCAATTCATCTTAGTACAACCAAGACTGTACCTCTCAGATAATCAGATAATATGAGGGGTCTCCCCTCTATATGATTTTGAGGATATGGTTACTATATTTGATTTGTTCGGGCTCGTGGTGGATTACTGACCTTCTATTTTCCCTTTCCTACTTTGTACCTTTGTCTATGCCTTATATTATTCCATTGCTATACCATATTTGTTCATTTGCTTTTGCTTTCGTTTTCGTTCATTATATATCTGTTCACTGGGCTTTTTAAGCTCAGCCGCATTTCTTTTTCTGCGGCAGGTTTTAGTTGGAAGATGGGTATGAGTGAAGAGACTTTTGGACTTAGAAGATTTAATAGTTATTTTGGCCTAGAGATGATTAGAAGTTATTATATTGTAGAATTTGTATTCGCATTTGTAACCTTGTAATTTCAGTATTTCGTTTGTAACCTTTGAGATTCCTTGTATTACTGTAATGTATGCTTTGTTTTGATCTGATATGAAACCATTAGTGTGACGTCTTTACCCTTGTCGGGTTGGGGTGTTACAATTATGGTATCAGAGCGACAGGCTGCGATTCGTAATACATTTACCCTTGACCTGTGTAAGTTAGGACCACTAAGTTTTCCCTGTAGGCGCTCGTAAGTCAACCTTTGAAAATTTGCTTTAGGATCTCCCCATAGGAACCTAAGTTTTGACTGGTGAGGAATGAGTAAACTATAAGGCCTTTGCTTAAATATCTTTGCTTCCGCATCACTCTGATTCGTGCTTTGTTTTTGGTTAGAGTCTGTTGATATCACTTTTGGAAATCGAAAGCTTATACTTTGCACCACCTAAGATTTGAACCTGATCTAAATCGTGAAGGCATTGAAATTGCATAATGATTGCCGACACTGTTTGATCCTTATCTTCAGATTCCTTTTGTTAATCTTTTGATAAAGACCTGCGTTTCACTCTGATCGTTTTGTTAATCACTTTGATGCCTATTCGGGCATTCTGAGAACCTCCATGGCGATGACGTACTTGATACATTTTGTTATTTGTCTTTTGCTTTGATAAATGTCTATGAATCTTCCGACACTATTTAATTTCGTTTCACCCATCTCTGCCCCTACGAGAAGTCTTGTGGTGTTTAACCACGAGTATAAGAATGTTTCCTCTCACTTTGGAACGATAAGATTTACTTTGTTGATCTAGCTTTCTTTGGATAGTTAACTTCGATTTTATTCTGATAAGGGATTGGTTGATTGAGCATTCAGAATATTGACAACTACCCTTCTATGTCTCACCTTTAGCGTTTGAAACAATTTTGAACTCCCTACTACGATTACCGATTGTTAAACCCTTTGCTATCACTATGATTCTGGAGACTCGTGTGTTACGTTCGAGGTTATGAAGTTTTCCTAGAACCCATTTCGTACACCAATGAATGAACCTTATCTTGAACGTTATTTGGCACCCTGAATTTCTTGAATATGATTCCTGGTTGAACCACCAAGTTTTCCACCGGAGTGTGAAGTAAGATTTGACATGATATCGAAATATTGTCTAGTCACTAAGCGAAGGTGTCTTTCTGATGTGTCCGAGATCATACCAGTTGATTTGAGCAACCGGGAAGAGCAGCAACCGAAGATCAAGAAGTGAGTTTGCTTCAGTGTATCTTCTGGGCGTGTTTTAGTTTCGTTCGCGATAAAGAAGGATGGCGACTGGAGATAGCTGAACCGTATTACTGTTAGAAGCCAATATTCCTCCACCCTGAAACGACTATGTGTTTGTTTAATTTCAGAGCGCGAAGTTTCCTTCTGATGAATTGATTCTATTCTTGGAATCGACCCCCCATATTCGTAAACGACTGCTATGACAGTTAGTGACGCTAATAGTATTAGCCCTGACTGTTTTGTGAATTTGATAAATGATGTTTTCTCGTGAGTACTTGGGCAAATGGTCATTGTATGACTTAATAGTACATTCGGAGTCGAGAAAGAATCATTTTGCACCTTGTTAGAAAGTTGACGATCATTTGTGCATTCTGGGAGATGGATATTTGTTAAGAGAACGGTGTTCTTTGCCTGACCTGGAGTTGACGACAATGGAGACTACCCTGAAGAGTGAAGACATTCCTTACAAGGTAGAAGTGTTGGCGATGCAGAAGAAGAAATTATAGTCAAGATGGCGAACCTGGCTCTGATACCACCTGTAACATCCCGCCTACTCAGACCACAATATTGTCCACTTTGCCCGCAGGCTCACGGCTTTGCTTTTGTGGCCTCATTTGAAGACTTCCCGGCAGGTCACCCAAGCCAGTACTACTCTCACATAAGCACGGTTTTGCAACCTTACAACAGGTTTTACCTCTCGAGTGATCTCAAGAGGCTTACAACCCCACCAGGCAGTGTACCTGACCGATGTAGTATAGTGTAGTGGTAAGTACGGGGGATTGATCGTTCTCCACAGGGAATAGTGTTCGTTAGGTATGAAAAACTACTTTAATAGGTCTAAGGGTGAGAGAAGATTCTTTTTATGTTTTTATATTTTTATGAAAGCAAGTAAAATCTCGGGTTTGAAAGAGTGGGCGGAATTAGTTGCTAGTCAACTAACCCAAATTACTACGAATGCAAATAAAATAAAATAACGAAAATGAAAAGTTGGTGAAAACTTATGTGGAGGGAAATGTGTTTACTTAGATTTCCTTACTCCCTAACTATCTTTTACCGGTTGATTAGTGTGTATTAGTTGCGTGGATGACGGGTGTATTCCTTAATACCATTTGTGGGGTGGCGTACGTACTTCCCCAACTCTACAAACTCCTACTTCACTCCTATGTCGAGCCGGCTAGGAAGCTCCTAACATGGGATCACTAGAATTCGCTTGTGCATTAAATACAACCATAAAAACCTTTAGTACGTATTGGTTCATGTTTCTTAAGACGTTCAAGCAAGTTACCGAATAGGAAGTTAGCCAGTTTTCTTAAGCCTAACATAGATGAACAATCATCCAATACAACTAACAACACACTAATAACCAATAATCAATAGCTAGGTTTCATTAGATCTAAGCAAACACAAGATAAATCTAGCCTAACATGTTAAACAAAAGACAAGAATAAGATAGAATCAAACAACACATAGACATATTGAATGATTAATTGATAACTTATCTTCAATGTAACATGGAAGATCTCAAGGCAAAAAGCCTTGAAAGAGCTGCCAAATTCGTCCTAGGGTTTTCACACACAAAGTTCCCCAATAAGTTCCACACTAATGACAAAGAATTGCAAAACTATATATAGATTTTTGGATCTGACGGCGTCACGTTATGGAGTGTGACGCCGTCACCTCGCCGCTTTTAGGGTTCTCGGATGACCTTCTTGACGCCGTCCCTCTTTAGCTCTCAAAAATCCGTTCTAGCTTATCAAGGCTTGACGCCCTCAGACTATGAACGTGACGCCGTCCCTCTTTAAATTATAACGTGACGACCTTGATCAGATTAAAGCGTGACGCCGTCAGAATTTCCATGCAATTTCTCTGGCTTATCATGAGTAAATTTCACATCCACCACTTTTGCCAAGCCATGACGCCGTCCAGGGTTAATCCTAACGCCGTCAAAGGTAACTTCCAG
This sequence comes from Artemisia tridentata subsp. tridentata, assembly GCA_021014915.2. Classification (NCBI taxonomy): domain Eukaryota; kingdom Viridiplantae; phylum Streptophyta; class Magnoliopsida; order Asterales; family Asteraceae; genus Artemisia; species Artemisia tridentata. The sequence continues at coordinate 443,938,900 of CP139509.1, read as the reverse complement.
CAAGATTTTGAGACTTTGTCGTTTTCTTCACTTTTATGCTCCAAAAACGTCCAAAATGCTTCCTTTTCCAGATTTCTTCTCAAAAGTACCTAAAATGACAAAAGGAACAATTTAGGGCAATATTTGATCAAATAAATATGATTTAGGGCTTAAATGACCCCTTAAAAGCGGTACACTTTTCGCTTCATCAAATACCCTTACACTTGAGATTTGCTTGTCCTCAAGCAAATGCGCTTTTATTCTAATCAAAATACAAGTTAGGGGTCATTTAATGCTAACATAAAAGTAATTACAACAAATATTCGTTCCACTTTAATCATAATAAGCACGGAGATTACAAACTAGCACCTCACAAGTAGTGTTTAGATACTCACATCTCTCAAGTGTCATCAAAATAAATCTCATAAATGAAAACGGATAATATCTCTCACTACCTGTCATAGCAAATAGATTACCATAGGCTTGGGAAAGGATCGAAAACCTCCTCCACTAGGCGTAAGCACCTAAGATAAACTATCAAAGAGGGCTTTTAAATGGGTTATAATGTTAGGTGTAGGGAAAAGGAAAACACGGTTTTGTTGGATAAAGGATATTTTACTGGTGGCGAGTTAAAGATCTTGATCAATTACATGTACTATACAATGTTGCTAAGCCAAGACTCGACTCAACTTAAGCTAAAAACAAAATAACAAAAACATAAAATAAACATAAAATGAAACGGGATGGTAGTCCGTATGTTTTTTCTACTTTTCTTTTTCTCATTTTTTTGTATTTTTCTTGATTTTTTCGATTTTTTTTTTTTTTTTTTTTTTGCATACACTTTTGCCCTACCATCCAAAATAATACATCATAGGGGCATTGCATTCCCCTTACACTTGAACTTTTACATAACTTTACAAATAACTATTCTAATGACTCGAATTAAGATAATTGAAAAACTTGGAGTACTTTTAAAATATTTAGCACATATGGGGGTAATAAATGATGTTCTTCCTCATTGCTCCATTACACTAGTACTTTACCCATGAGTCCCAATCGTCCCAAAACAATATGTACAAAGATATGACTCGACTTAGCAACCATGTAATTAATTAGATAATTAACTTGGGGTTTAAACAAATGTTGTCACAATAATGCACTAAAAATGAGTGCATACAAGGTAGGCTAAGGCGATTTGGGTGTACATTTTAGTGGGGTGTAACAAATTCTTCCTTTAAGTAAAATGCATAAAGGTCGAAACGAAAAGATAGGCTCTGAGGGGTGTACTAGGGGTATCGTGTACTAAAAATGAGTACAACGCAAAGAGTGTGGGAGAATTACTTGACTAATGTAGCCAACGTAATTATAACAAAAATCACAGGTGTAAAACAATGGGTTAATCCTAATGCCTCTTATCATGTAGTAAATCTAACTACACGAATGTAGTCTCACTTGTGGCCTCGGAATGGTCCTAACGCAAGTTCTAGAATCTAAGTGCTACCGGTACACACATCATAGCAAAATGCTTTTCCTACCAATTCTAGGGGCGAACCTCACATATTTGGGGGTGGAAAATTTTTTAGTGGTACGGTTTTTGTGCTAGTCATATAACTCCTATCCGTGAGACGTTCATTAAGATCAAAGTTTCATTCCTATATGTTGTAAAAAAATTTAAATTTGGCACTAAAATTACCCTAACAGGTATTTATCTCAGTTTTATTACACATCCACTATTAAACAAACAAAAATCAAGCGCAATTGTATTCTCTAATCGTATTTTTACCCCCCCCCCTTACACTTAAGATGAACATTGTCCCCAATGTTCAAATAACAAGATGTAAAAGTAAATAAGGTAAAAGAATGAAATCAAATACTCCCCTGATTCGCTCGGTGGATAATGAAGTAACACGGTTAGATCTTCTTCCAAGATAATGTTGAAGCTCCATGACTAATGCATCGCCATAAGCTTGATCCAGCAAACATTTCCTTGTCCAAAATAACCTGTTAAACCTGAGAAAACAAACACGAAAACCTGCATAAAATCGGCGGGATAAATCTATATATAAGGATATAATGCTTGTGGAATGATAATTTTGCAGATTCCTGGAGATTATAAGTTATAGATTTAATAAAAACTTTTTATGAAAACAAAACTTTCAAAAAATTCCAGAAAATTAAACCTGACGCCGTCAGGTTGTAAAGCCTGACGCCGTCAGATATGATCTGACAGAATTCTCATGTTACGTTTCCGGAAAATTTTTGGAAAAACCTATACCTTACTTCCTGGAATTCCTGCAAAACATCATTATGACTCGATACAAGCATTTGACTCAAACAAATACTAATATGTATGTTAATTTAATATTGTTATGATTCATGTTCATTTGTTCTAATAAACCGATTTGGATTTCCCTTACACTTATCTTTTGCAAAATACCTTTATATGTAGTTAAGACGAAGTTAAAAACAAGATAAAGCATTTTCACAATTTTAGTTTTGAACATGAATCAATAATAATAAAAATTAAACATACATACGGAAGCAAATAAAAACAAACAAACAAATAAATAAACACACAAAGCAAATAAAGCTTGGGTTGCCTCCCAGGAAGCGCTTGTTTTTGTTCGAGTCACGAGCCTGACTCTACCCTTATTTAACGGAAATAGGGGAGGTTTTCCCTACACTTAGGATTAAGTGTGGGTGAAAGTAGCGATACACACCCTTAGGGTGGAAATATGCCACGTGAGGAAAGATTGGTGGATGAATTATATGCTCAAAGGGGTGTGCTCCTTTCATCATAACCTTACCTAGTTCACTTTGGTCAATGGGTGAGTTAAAGTGTTCTCCTAAAAAGGGATCATTTTCTATCAACTTCGAGAGATTCCTAGTTGGGAATCCATCTTGACCTAATAAACCCGGTTTAAACCCATAATGTTTCTTGTGATCAATCATGAATGGGTGATGTAAGTATGTAAGGTCATGGTTCACTCCTATATTAGCTTCCACTCCACATGGCCTAGAGTCTACTACCTTAATCTTAACATTACCCGGACTACATGGTTTGATGGGTGGATCGGGACCTTTTTTAATTCCTAAATTCACATCTAAAGATGGAAGATTAGGTAACGGTTTTGGTTGAGGCTCCGGTTCATCAAAAATAGGAAATCCCCTAGAACTAAGAGTAAGGTTGTGATCACTATAAGCATTCAAACCTATATCCTCTAGTTGTGTTTGGTTCAAAGGTTCTACCTCCATCGGGGTTCCTATAGTCTCTTCTACATCTTCCGGGTAAGTCAAGGGCGGTGTGTATGCCTCAGACAATGGTGGGACTTGTGGGGTACTTGGTGGGCTTGGGTTCTCTACTATATCCTCCATCACATTAAGATCACCAATGTGTTCATCTTGTATTATGGTAGGGCCTAACCATGACATGCACTTAGGTACCTCAACTCTACCCACCTCATTCCTAAACAAACCTTCCGATTGATTTGTCCAAATACCAAATAGGTCTAAGCTTGCATTTTTTGGGTCACATGTTCCACTTATTTTTTGGGCGAGAATCTCAAAGATTTCCCATGCCTCTTCATCACCATAATCCCACATTTTCCCATCTTCCATATTTTCAATCTCCTGCTGGGTTTGGCGGTCGATACGAGTGTAAAAGATTTGAAGTGGAAACAATAAGTCAAGACCATGATGAAAGACCTTTTTTAATAAGTATTTTAAACGAGTCCATGTATCGGAAAAAGATTCACCATTATGTCGACGGAACATAAAGATGTCATTTTGGAGTGGAAGGGGTAGATTATGTAGTGGATTCACGTTCTCCATAATGGTGAACGGAAGAGTCAATGGAAATTTCTTTTACGAACAAAGACACAAAGAAAAAGATAGACTAAAGAAAATCCTAGAAAAATAAAATAAAAATCTCACTAGAAAGGAATCTAGTGAGTAGACCTATAAAATAAAAATTCAACCTAAACAATAACTATTCCTCGGCAGCGGCGCCAAAAACTTGATGCGTGGTTTTGCAACCTTACAACAGGTTTTACCTCTCGAGGGATCTCAAGAGGCTTACAACCCCACCAAGCAGTGTACCTGACCGATGTAGTATAGTGTAGTGGTAAGTACGGGGGATTGATCGTTCTCCACAGGGAATAGTGTTCGTTAGGTATGAAAAACTACTTTAATAGGTCTAAGGGTGAGAGAAGATTCTTTTTATGTTTTTATATTTTTATGAAAGCAAGTAAAATCTCGGGTTTGAAAGAGTGGGCGGAATTAGTTGCTAGTCAACTAACCCAAATTACTACGAATGCAAATTAAATAAAATAACGAAAATGAAAAGTTGGTGAAAACTTATGTGGAGGGAAATGTGTTTACTTAGATTTCCTTACTCCCTAACTATCTTTTACCGGTTGATTAGTGTGTATTAGTTGCGTGGATGACGGGTGTATTCCTTAATACCATTCGTGGGGTGGCGTACGTACTTCCCCAACTCTACAAACTCCTACTTCACTCCTATGTCGAGCCGGCTAGGAAGCTCCTAACATGGGATCACTAGAATTCGCTTGTGCATTAAATACAACCATAAAAACCTTTAGTACGCATTGGTTCATGTTTCTTAAGACGTTCAAGCAAGTTACCAAATAGGAAGTTAGCCAGTTTTCTTAAGCCTAACATAGATGAACAATCATCCAATACAACTAACAACACACTAATAACCAATAATCAATAGCTAGGTTTCATTAGATCTATGCAAACACAAGATAAATCTAGCCTAACATGTTAAACAAAAGACAAGAATAAGATAGAATCAAACAACACATAGACATATTGAATGATTAATTGATAACTTATCTTCAATGTAACATGGAAGATCTCAAGGCAAAAAGCCTTGAAAGAGCTGCCAAATTCGTCCTAGGGTTTTCACACACAAAGTTCCCCAATAAGTTCCACACTAATGACAAAGAATTGCAAAACTATATATAGATTTTTGGATCTGACGGCGTCACGTTATGGAGTGTGACGTCGTCACCTCGCCGCTTTTAGGGTTCTCGGATGACCTTCTTGACGCCGTCCCTCTTTAGCTCTCAAAAATCCGTTCTGGCTTATCAAGGCTTGACGCCCTCAGACTATGAACGTGACGCCGTCCCTCTTTAAATTATAACGTGACGACCTTGATCAGATTAAAGCGTGACGCCGTCAGAATTTCCATGCAATTTCTCTGGCTTATCATGAGTAAATTTCACATCCACCACTTTTGCCAAGCCATGACGCCGTCCAGGGTTAATCCTGACGCCGTCAAAGGTAACTTCCAGCAAGATTTTGAGACTTTGTCGTTTTCTTCACTTTTATGCTCCAAAAACGTCCAAAATGCTTCCTTTTCCAGATTTCTTCTCAAAAGTACCTAAAATGACAAAAGGAACGATTTAGGGCAATATTTGATCAAATAAATACGATTTAGGGCTTAAATGACCCCTTAAAAGTGGTACACTTTTCGCTTCATCACCCAAGCCAGTACTACTCTCACATAAGCACACTTAATTGCCAGTTCCTAAGAACCCCACTCGCAGTAGACCACAAAACGCGTTGTGTCATTGTAAGGCGAATGTTATCTTATGAACCCAGCATCTCTCCAGGCCACAGCCGAAGTGTGACATCTTTACCCTTATCGGGTTGGGGTGTTACAAGAGTTGTAAGACACTTGATTAACCCCAAGATTAATGTTCCAAATCCTTGCTAGAGTACCCTAAGTATGGTTGATCTTAACCACAAACAAGATATTTCCTTCTTGCTCCTCTTAGGTGTGTCGATTTGTAGGTATATATGGGAAGTGATTATATATATACATATATATTTTTTTTTTCACTTGAACTAGTAGTGCAAAAAATGAGGTTATCTTGGTCTATTTATACTAGAAGCATTCAAAGGTTCAATAGTTGAGTCAATTGTTATCATTTGACTACATGGGGGAGGGTTGGGCCGATTAGGGGTCTTAGGGGGGACAAATTTTGGGTCAAGCCTCCATTTGAAATAAGACTCCATGTTTCATGGAACTTGGTGGCTCATTAATTGGCATGTGCAAATTTTGTCTAGCAATTATCTATAATACAAGGAGGGGGCGACACAATGGGTAAAAATGGGATTAGATGAGTAATTTTGATACAAGAGTGTATATGTTGTATGTATTGGGTGTTTTGTTGATTTGGTGATTAACGAAAGTTATACGTAATTAAACGTAAGATGTAAAGAATTTACCTTAGGTGTAAGGAAATATTTTTGGAACATTGGTAATCTTTTTGGAAGTATAAAAATACGTTAGAAATAATCGTTGGGAGAATTGGGTATATCGGGTGTTAAAATTTTAAATTACGAATTGTGTTTGTTGAATTGACAACCGTAAGTAAATAAAGAAAAGGAAATTTGTTTTAGGGTTGAAAATTGTGAACCGAAGTAGGAGCAAGGTACTGGAGCATTGTGGACTAAATATTGCCTAAGTCCTAGTGTACTTGGAATTTATTCTAGGTTTTCACGTCGGTTCAAGTAAAAGATATATGTAAATCGTTTTCAAATAAATGTCAAGAAAATAAATTCGAGTTCGTTGAGTAGTATTGACCTGTAAATTTACGGGCTATGATAGTCTACCACCCATAAAAATGAATCTCGTCATTGAGATTCAGCCAGTGTTGGTCATTGGATTGTCGTCGGTGAAGAGATGCGGATATTTTTTACGGATCTGGTCTTCTCGTTCCCATGTGAACTCGGGACCTCGTTGAGAATTCCAGCGAACTTTGACGATAGGAATTCTACTATGCTTTAATTGCTTGACATTACGATCCATAATTTCTACTGGCTCTTCGATGAAATTAAGCTTGTCATCGAGTTGAATCTCTTCTAATGGGATGATGAGGGATTCGTCGGATGAACACTTCTTGAGATTAGAAACATGAAAAGTATTATGCACACTGCTAAGCTCTGGTGGGAGCTCAAGTCTGTATGCCACTGGACCGATTCTTGCTAGAATCTTAAATGGTCCAATATACCTAGGGTTCAATTTCCCGCGTTTCCCAAATCGTATCACACCTTTCCAAGGCGATACCTTCAACATTACCATGTCTCCAACCTTGAAGTCTAAGGGCTTACGCCTCACATCGGCGTAACTTTTCTGACGATCTCTGGCGGCTTTCAATCTGTTCCGAATCTGAACAATCTTCTCGGTTGTCTCGTGAACAATTTCTGGACCGGTAAGTTGAGCATCTCCGACTTCAGCCCAACAGACTGGTGATCGACATTTCCTACCGTAGAGTGCTTCGAATGGTGCAGCCTTTATACTTGTGTGATAACTATTGTTGTAGGAAAACTCAATCAACGGCAAGTGAGTATCCCAGCTATTACCAAAATCAATCACACAGGCACGTAGCATGTCTTCGAGTGTTTGGATGGTCCTCTCACTCTGACCATCGGTCTGTGGATGATAGGCTGTACTCATATCAAGACGAGTTCCAAAGGCATCATTAAGCGATTCCCAAAATCTTGAAGTGAATCGACTGTCTCGATCCGAAATGATTGAAATGGTACACCATGTTTCGAGACGATCTCCTGGATATAGATTCTGGTTAACTTATCCTTCTTGTAGGTTTCTTTAATGGGCAAGAAATGAGCTGATTACGAGATCCGATATCATCCTGGCAAACCTGGGTGTATAGAATATTTGGACTTGTGTGATTCATGCATGATCAACTCTCGTAGGCCACCAAAATGTGGTATCCAACTCCTATCTTTGAAGCATAACATTCCATCGGATCTTTTTACAAAACCATTCTTACTCTCTGGCATACCATGAAGATTCTCCTTAGGTCGATTCTCTGTTTTAAGTGCTTTGGCCTGAGCCTCAAGAATTTTGGATGGAAGAGGTGAACTAATGGTAATACCCAATGATCTTACTCTTAAGGGTTTAAGTCGCTCTTTCCTGCTAAGGGCATCTGCTACTACGTTCGCTTTGCCAGAATGATATCGGATCTCGCAGTCATAGTCACTGAGTAGTTCTAGCCAACGGCGTTGTCTCATATTAAGCTCTTTCTGGTCTAAGATATGTTGAAGACTTTTGTGGTCGGTGTACACTGTACACTTAGTACCGTAGATGTAATGTCTCCAAATCTTTAGCGCAAAGAAAACTGCTCCTAACTCTAAGTCATGAGTGGTGTAATTCTTCTCATGAACTTTGAGTTGTCGAGAAGCGTAAGCTATAACCTTTTCCTTTTGCATTAATACTGCCCCAAGTCCTTTATGCGAAGCATCACAATAAACTACAAAGTTTTCCATTCCTTCGGGTAATGCCAAAATCGGCGCATTGCAAAGTTTTTGCTTCAACAACTGAAAGGCGGATTCTTGTTTCTCTCCCTATTCATACTTCTGATTCTTCTGCGTTAGCTTGGTTAAAGGCTTCGCTATCTTAGAGAAACTCTTGATGGATCTTCGGTAATACCCGGCAAGACCTAGAAATTAACGAATCTCTGTGGGAGTCTTAGGTGTTTCCCAATCTTTGATAGCCTCGATCTTAGCTAGGTCAACATGCAATACCCTGGCTGTCAATCACGTGCCCAAGAAATTGTACTTTTCGGATCCAAAAATCACACTTAGAAAACTTAGCGTACAACTTCTCGTTCTTGAGTAATTCTAAGATCGTCTTGAGATGTTCTTCGTGCTCTTCTTTGCTTTTAGAGTAGATTAGAATATCATCAATGAACACAATTAAAATTTTGTCCAGGTACGGTTTGCACACACGATTCAAGAGATCCATAAATACCGCCGTTGCATTAGTTAATCCAAACGGCATCACTTGAAACTCGTAATGACCATACCGAGTCCTAAAAGCCATTTTCGGGATATCTTCTTCCCGAACCCTTAGTTGATGATAACCCGATCTCAAATCAATCTTCGAGTAAAAACTGGAACCTTGCAACTGATCGAACAAATCATCGATTCTTGGAAGTGGGTAACGGTTCTTCACCGTTAACTTGTTCAATTTGCAATAATCTATGCACATTCGGAATGATCCATCCTTCTTCTTTACGAACAAGACCGGCGCTCCCCAAGGCGCGGAACTTGGTCTAATGAATCCCTTGTCTAATAGTTCTTGCAACTGATTAGAAAATTCTTGCAACTCTGATGGTGCTAGTCGATAGGGTGCTCTTGCTATCGGTGCCGCTCCAGGCACCAAATCTATCTGGAACTCTACTAGACGGGTAGGCGGTAGTCCAGGCAAGTCTTCGGGAAAGACTTCCGGAAAATCTCGAACAATCGGTACATCTTCCAATTGTTTCTCATCCGACTTCTTTTCGGTTATGTGTGTTAGAAAAGCATGACATCCCTTCTTTATATACTTTTCGGTCTTGACACACGATATGATGTTTAATCGAGTTCCGCTTTGCTCACCACGGATAATCAAGGTTTCACCATTAAAAGGGAGATGAACAACCTTTTCGTCGCAAATGATCTTGGCATGGTGTTTAGATAACCAATCCATACCAATTATGACGTCAAAATTACCGAGCTTGATAGGCATAAGGTCGATGTTAAATGGATGGTTAGGAAGTTAAAGGTGCAATCGCGGATTATGGTGTCGGAGCCAACTAAGTTACCATTTGCTAATTCAATGTTGTAGGCGGTGTCGAAGGTGGTCGGTGAGATGTTAAGTAAAGGAGCAAAAGTAGTAGACACAAAACTTTTATTGGCACCCGAATCAAATAAAACTGAAGCATAACGACCATTGAGAAGAAACGTACCCGTGACAACGTTCGGGTCCTCTGTAGCTTCTCTTTTTCTGAGATTGTAGACTCTTCCCCGAGCTCCATTATTCTGAGTTCCCATTCCCTAATTCTTCTCCTTTGGGCATTGATTCTTGAAATGTCCTGTTTCGCCACGTCCGAAACATGCTTCGGGAACCCTTTGATTTGTTGCAGAAGTAGGAGACCTACAGTCTTTGGTTAAGTGCCCAATTTTCTTACAATTGCCGAATGGAGTAGGGCAACTTCCAAGATTGTGGTGACGTTGGCACTTTTCACACTTAGGAAGATTTCCTTCATAACCTTTCCTTTCAGTCGGGCCTGCAGCATAGGCCTTAAAAACTTCTTGTCTTTTGTTAGGTTGTTGAGCAGCATTTCCTCCCTGAGTATTATCCTACTTTCTTTTGTTGTTGTTACTGTTGTGGTAGCGGTTGTTGTTGTTATTGTTGCGGTTACTGTTATTGCCATCTCGAGCAGCCTTGGCTCGAACAATTTGATCCATTAGATTGTGGGACATTCGGATTGTCTCATCCAGAGTACTCGGCTTAAAAGATGTGACATTTCCTTGAATATAAGATGGAAGTCCCCAGATGTACCTCTCAATCTTTTTCTGTGTAGTCAAAACCATCTCAGGACAGAGAGTAGCCAATTCATGATATCGTTTAGTATAAGCTACAATATCATACCCTTTCACTGTTAAGTTCCAAAATTCAACTTCCAACTTTTGAACCTCATTCCTTGGACAATACTCAGCGGTTACCATTTCCTTGAATTCAGCCATGGTAATTCAAAAGCAGCATCAATTCCCACTGATTGGGCATAAGCATTCCACCATGACAAGGTACCATCCAACAAGGTACCTGTTGCATATTTCACCTTATAGTTTTCCGTGCAGTTGCACATATGGAAAGTCGATTCCAACTTCTTGAGCCATCGTACCAAACCGACAGCTCCTTCCGCGCCACTGAAAGTCTGCGGCTTGCAACCCGAAAATTCCTTGTAAGTACATCCACGAGTCGTGGTTTCAACCCTGGTTGTTGTTCCACTAGCTTCTCTGCCGTTACCACTATTGCGATTGGTCTCGTATTCAGCCATAGCAGTAGCAACCTGTGTGCCGTAACCCGTTGGGCAATGAGTCAATCGATCTCAGCTGTACTCATGCTTTGTTTCTTAGGTGGCATTGTTCTTCGAATCACAAGAAACAACAATAATTAGGATCCATAAGTAACCAAAGGTCATCATAAGTATATACATATACAACCATGACATGTGAAAATCACAACAAGATCAACCACAACAATATAGGAATAAATCATGACAAAATAAATCATGATAGAAATATGATGTGATAAGAATCATCCATAATAAATCACAATAGTCATAATATATTTTCACCATGAGTAGATACAACCACAACAAGATAAAAATACATCACGACAAGGATAAATCACGATAAGAATATGGCGTGATAAAAATCAACCACAATAAGAATAGATCACATCAAGCATAATATAATCACAACATGAGTAGATATAATCACAAGATACATGAATACAAAATGAAAAGTCTCGGTTCGCATCGACCGATATCATACCATAGAGTAACCATACAATACATCCCAAAATAACTTGCTACATTGTTGTACAACTAACAAAAGATCACAAGCGTCATTACTAATGCCACACACCCGTGGCTAGGATATACATACAAAAGATATCTATGATACAAATCTAGTCTAGGCACTGCCTGATGCACCATCGAGGCGGCGCTGGAGATCTCTGATCTGATCGAGGAGACTAGCAATCAACGCATCCTGGTCACGTCATCGCCCCTGCTCATCCTCCACAAAATGCTCAAGTGTGGCAATCCGGGAGTGTGCAACGATTTAGTGCTCTAGCTGAGTCTCTATAGTCTCAATGCGCTCTAAGGGAACCTCATCGAGACGATCAAATGCTCGGCGAATACGGTCCTCATGACGGACCATCCTAGCGATCAGAAGTGGAATAGTATGATGGATCGGCTCTCCGGTAACCGGTAGAACTCGAGCAACAGTCATCTCCGAACTCTCTCCTAACTCGAATGCTCTCAGAGTACCCTCATCGTATCTCCATCTACTGAGAGTAGGCGGAATGAATGACCACCTATGGGCGTCAACCTGTCTGTGAACCTCGTGTCGAGTAGAGGCCTCAGCAGCAGCCATAACATAGGGATCTGAATGTGAAGGTGCCATGGTAAAAGCCCTCTTACGAGGCGGTAGCAAAGTATCTGAAACATCTCTGGGTGATGGTGGTAATGGAACTGTGGTAGTCTGGTGGTAAGTAAATGATGGTGGTGGTGGTGAGATGATGGTGGTGATGGGATATAAGGTGGAGTAATGGGTGCTGGTACTCGGCTGGGTCGAGAGCGTACCCTCTTCTTAGCGGTACAAAGCATGACAGGGCCGGTCTCATATAGCCGATAGCGGCGACCAATAGGAATCTGATCTGGCCGTACAACAGGGATAGGTGGTGTAGATATGGTCTGAGCGTCCTCAAAAGGCTCAGTCTTAGCAGACTCATCGCCGGAGGATACAGGATCAGGAATGACTGGTGTGATCGGAACAGTGGATGATGACGAATCGTCCACATCTGAATCCGAGTCGAGGATGATAGGATGGGTAGGTGAAGACATATCACTATAAACCAGGTCAATACAAATATATATAAGTACAAGTACTCATATAAAATAAGTAAATAAAAACATGTATCGTAATCGTATGCACATCATGATGTTGTGAAGTGTCGTGACCTAGTGGTTATAGTCTAGGGTCAATGATGCATCCTAGTTCTCTATAACCTTGGCTCTGGTACCAATCTGTCACACCCCCAAAATCTGTGGTCGCAGCGGAATAGAATTCCGGGGGCGCGATGCTCATGGTCAACAAAGTACAAGGAATAAAGAACGACCTCTAAGTAAGTCGTTTTAAAACAAGCATTTGATTTAAAGTTAACTTTTTACAAAACATAGTTATCAGAGTTCACCATCAAAATGTAAGATTTAAATACATAATCAAACGCTAAATAATGTAAGAAAATCTTCATCATGATGTGCTTCCAAAATGTGACTCAAAAGTGCTCCATGCAAAAGGTATATCATCATCACCTAATTACCTGAGAATACACGCTAAAGGGGTCAACAATAATGTTGGTGAGAATCATAGGTTTAAGTAAACAGTAATGTGTGGACCACAAGATTTCAATAGCAAGACAATACAAAAAATATAATGTCACAACCAAAAATAATATATACAGTGCCTAAGCTCATGACCCCGAAGCTCGACGTACTGGTATGCAATCAAGCACAATAATAATAATGCCCCAAATAAGTGTTTTCCAGACACTCAGAAATAATCCAAATGATATGCGTCCGTTTGACAGGTTGGCGCGACCAACTCGGACGGGGTGTCAACCCAAATAGATCTATTCATAACATCCGCGCTTACAAGTAATTAACGGTTCATGATTTGTAGGGGACTTTAATGGCAATGTGGTAACTTAGGCAAAGTAACAGTTTTAGTACTTGTGTCCGTATGTAAAAACAAGCAGTGTATTCCCACCCCGAGGGTTTAGAAATCATGTATAAATAATGTAAAATCGGGGCTATGAAACTCACCTTAGCAAAAGAAATTCCCGATTGGTAAATTTGTAAACGGCAAATTTAGTCCGATAATTCTAATCGCGACCTAAATAATACATATGTCTTAGGTTCGAAAACAAGGCCATGCACGCAAGTTCATACTTTATTTTATCACTTGTACATGTTGTTGTAATATTTATCGTCAAAATATAGTTGCGTCAATTTGATCCTTTATTTAGAAAATTACCACTTTAGAAAACGTAACTTGTTTATCTCACGATCAAATTTTAGTCGTCATGTTAATAAGTATTTCAAAAATCTCTAACACGCCTAATAAGTGTATATAAGGTTCTACCATTTTCGTTTACGCCATTTTAGCCAAAATATACTCTAAAAGGTACAAAATCCACTCCAAATAATCCTAACAGCTTTTCTAATAGCAAAAAATATAGGCTGTCGACGTATATGTCGACGTAAACATTCGTTAGGCCATAAATTTTGCGTCGTAGCTCCGTTTCTTAAGTTTTACCTATCCCAGCGAAGGTGTTTAAGTATACTATCGGATTTTTAAGGTCTCAACTAGTCTAGATACCATTTAGCCTCAGTTTTCATCTCTCCAATTTCTTAACAGCTTCACAATTTTTCTAAAAATGTAGTTTTCGTCGTCTAAATTGAAACTAGCGTATCTTTTTCGTTATAAGCCCGTTTTAACTCATTCAAGCGGCTATGTTTTCGTTATTGAGTTTATTTCCTATATTTCTAGCCTAAACTTGTCACCACACTACTGATTTTTCTGTATTTATCAAAACGGGACATATTCATTTTTAAAAGTGTCAAAACATTTTCCTAATCTTCTAGTTATCATGTTAGGAATTTTTTAATTTATGTAATAGTTCATTGCTGCTGTTAGTATAAAGCGGTTCCTGCTGGTAGTATTAGTTGCTGCTGGTCATGGTTCCTGCTAGTAGCTTTGATTCGTTTCTGCTGGCAGTGTTCATTGCTGCTGGTCATAGCGTATTTTTAGTATGTTTGTTAGATTTATTCTAGGAAGAGATTTGTGTATATCTCTTTACACAGTTTGTTATGAGCTGTATTAGGGTTTCTTAGTCTATAAATGAAACATGCAGCTAGGGTTTATGTACGACTTTTCTTATCAAAACAATATCATTAGTGAAATAAACGATCCATAGAGGATCAAAGTATTATAGTTATTCTTCTTTAACTCTTGTGTTTAGTTTACGCCTGAATACAAGTTTAATTCATAGAGATTCTCTTAGGCTGTTTGTGTTTACATAGATGGTCTACCAAGCTCATAAGATCTATCAAGGTGCACGATCCAACATATCATATCCTCTTAACAACAACTCCAAATCTAGTCTTAGTTCACCCATCAACTTCTCAACATAACCATAGTGATCTAACCATAAACTTAACAATATTCAAGGGTTTATGTAATTGATTATCAAGGATGTTTAAAACTGGTTAACGCAATACCACGGTGGCGTTACACTAAAAAGCAAGTAATAAGCATATGAAACACGAAAGTAAAGCACAAATACGCAAAAATGTAAATTAAACTAGAAACGGGCTTAAGAAAACCTAAAAATAAAAAATTAACCCTACATGTGTAAATTTGATTTCTAAAAGTCCTAAATGATTAAAAATAATTTTAGGAAAAAGAATGATATTTTTTTTCTTTTTATTTTATTTTTAACGAATTAAAAACACTTTTAAACTAAAAATAATATTAAAAATACTAAATTAATAAGAAAAATTATGAAAATTTTTGGAAAACTACTTTAAGCTATAAGGAACTTAGAAAAAATAAAAAGGAATTTACAGCTTATCTAGATAAGCTGTAAATAAGCTAAAAAGGGAGTTAGCCTAAATAAGGAAAAACTGGTTAAGTAAATATTAAATGCAACCTTAGTCGAAAAAGACCCAAGGACGCAGTTGGTATTGGTGTGGTGTGTAAGACGGTTGAGGTTGGTTGAGGTCTGGGGTTCGAGCCTTGCTCACCCAGGGCTTCCCAACTTCCCGTTTTTTATTTTTTTAACAAAAACTTTTTGTGGAACTTTTTTAAGCACTTAAAAATAAGCATTTTTAATGAAAACAACTTTTTTATATCTAGTTAAATAAGCTGGAAAATAGCTGAAACAGCCAACAGTTATGCTAAGGATCGAAAAAAAGTCTCTTATGCGACTTTTAAGTGGGTAAATAAGCGACTTTCTAAAATCCAACTCTGGGGTGCAAGTGGCATGTAATGATGACTTCATTGCTTGTCAGGGTAAAGATGACTTCATTGCTTGTCAGGGTAAAAAAGTCAGTCAGAAATGTACCTAGATTCATGCGATTTTTTTTAATTGACATTTTATAATATATTTATTAAATCGACTTAATTTTTGTGTACGCGGGAAAAAAAAGGCGGGTAAAAGAAATAAGGCGGGAAAATAGTCTCTTAAGCGACTTTTGAGGGGGTATTTAAGCGACTTTCTAAAATCCAAGTCTAGGGTGCAAGTGGCATGTAATGATGACTTCAGTCCGGGTAAGCAAGTGTCATGCATGTAATTAAGTGACTTTTTATAAGTGAAATTTTATTATTTATTTTTTAAAGCGACTTGTTACCCAAACACCAAAATATTTTATACTAAAAATAATATTAAAATACTAAATTAATACGAAAAATTATGAAATTTTCTGAAAAACTACTTTAAGCTATAAGGAACGTAGGAAAAATAAAAAGGAATCTACAGCTTATCTAGATAAGCTGTGAATAAGCTAAAAGGGAATTAGACTAAATAGGGAAAATTTTGTTAAGTAAATATTAAATGCAACCTTAGTCGAAAAAGACCCAAGGGCGCAGTTGGTGTTGGTGTGGTGTGTAAGACGGTTGAGGTTGGTTGAGGTCAGGGGTTCGAGCCCTGCTCACCCCTGGCTTCCCAACTTCCCGTTTTTTACTTTTTTAACAAAAACTTTTTATGGAACTTTTTTAAGCGCTTAAAAATAAGCATTTTTAATGAAAGCAACTTTTTTATATCTAGTTAAATAAGCTAGAAAATAGCTGAAACAGCCAACAGTTATGCTAAGAGCACCTTCAGCGCTTAACGCATTAGGTGCGTTAAAGGGTAAATCTTGGTGCGTTAACCTGCGTTAAACAATGAAAGCGTGTGCGTTAAGGGTGTGTTAACGCACCTGCGTTAACCCCTTAACGCCACGTTAAGGTGATTTCTAATATAAAAAAATAATAATAAAAAAAAAAATCATTTCTACCCCCCTAAAGTACTATGTATCCGTTGTGTTTAAAAAAAATTACAAAACACCCCCTTGGTTCTTAAGCGGGAAAATCAAATTCAAATTCAAAATTTAAAATTCAACTACAAGCGGGATAATTTAATTTCAAATTCAAATTTCATGGTGCCTATATATACAACACCACCAGAGTATTATTGTCACACACAAAACTCACACACAGATTCTCAACAATGTCTCGCAAAAATTTCTCCCAACAATTCCTAACTCACCCGTGACTTCTCCCAACAATTTCCTACTCACTGTGACTTCTCCCAACAATTTTCAGAACAACAAGACTTTACCCAGCAATTTCCAAATGAACCGGTGAACACTCCACCGGAAGATATCTTTCCGGTGTTCACATCAAAGAATCGGCCAACAATCCACCGGTTGTGGAACAACAACCAAATCCACCGGTTGTTGAACAACAACCAAATCCACCGGTTTTAAACAACAACCAAATCCGTTTGGACTGTCTGAGGATCAACTCCGACTTCTGGAGCAAGATGAGGAAGTGAGGAGAGAAATCGAACAACACGAACTAGAAGAGGAAGCTGCTCGTATGGAGTGGGAGAGAAACTGGTTTGGAAGTTATGGGGAGTTTACGTCCTCTTCGAGTGAGGACGGTTGGGTTTCAGATGATTCATTTTCTTAATTTGTAGTTTTATTTTCATTACCGTATCGCAGTTTGTTAATATCTAATTTATAATGTTTTTATTTTTAATGAATTTTAAGATTTTTTATATATATTTTTTTAATAATTAAGATGTTTTGGTATGATAATGATTTTTGTAGTGTTTTTAAGGCATCTTTTTATCATAATTTGCAAACGTTGACCGTTAGTTATTTATTTCTGCATGGGAAACTAAACCGACTGGGAAAATAATACTTCAGTTAAGTTTTGTAATCATGAAGCCTGTTCAGTTCCAATTTAGTTTCATTACTTATAAATGCCTTAGTACTTGTGTTAGGTTTTATAATCTTTTTTATCATTTTTCACCCACAAAAAACCCTCCGACTCATATCAAACCAATCAATCAATGACTGACAATAATGTTGAAACCCCTCTGATCAATGAACTGAAAGAAGTATCTGGGTCAGAAAAGCTACACAAAGCCTTCAGTTTTCTCTTTGTTCAAGAGCATACAGAGGATGAAGCGTTCCGTAGGTATCTTGGGGAGAAACGTAATGAGCTTTAAATAAAGATTGAAAAAAGGTCAGCGAGAATGGCTGAAGTGTGGTCGCTCAACCATGACGATGAAGAAGCTGGTGGTAACACTTATGAATGCTTGCGCAAGGTTCAGATCAGGGAGAGGAGGAGGCTGGAGGCCGTTACGGCCATGATGGTTGAGGTGCATGATGATTTATCTGAGAAGGATCATCACCTCACCATCATGGATATGTATGATTAGGGCTTCATGGGCACAGCTTGGTTAGCTTCTTTTGTGGATTTTAACATCATGGTTGTATGTTGTCTTATTTTGATCTGTTATCATGTTGACAGGTGTCATGAAGACCTGAATGGTCTTGTTGTAATTAACTTTTATATATAATGAAATCTAAAAATATTAGTATTACTTTTGTAGTTGTCTTATTTATTTATCCGTTTTTTCTTATTTATTTTTTTCTTTTTTTACGTTATACAATGTCGGTTTTGGTAGTTTGACTTGTCAGTCATTCGCATATAATAACAGACACTTGTCAGTCACCTACAAAAACTCTCTTAAGCGAATTTTTAGGGGTAGATAAGCGACTTTCTAAAATCCAACTCTAGGGTGCAAGTGGCATGTAAGGATGACTTCATTGCTGTCAGGGTAAACAAGTCAAACATAATTGTACTTATATTCAAGCGACATTTTATTATTTATTTATTAAAGCGACTTAATTGTTGTGTACGCGGGAACAAAAGCGGGTAAAAGAAATAAGATAAGGCGGGAAAATAGTCTCTTATGCGACTTTTAAGGGGTAGATAAGCGACTTTCGAAAATCCAACTCTAGCGTGCAAGTGGCATGTAATGATGACTTCATTGCTGTCAGGGTAAACAAGTCAAACATAATTGTACTTATATTCAAGCGACTTTTTTTAAGCGACATTTTTTGATTTATTTATTAAAGCGACTTAATTGTTGTGTACGCGGGAAAAAAAGGCGGGTAAAAGAAATAAGGCGGGAAAATAGTCTCTTAAACGACTTTTTAGGGGGTATTTAAGCGACTTTCTAAAATTCAAGACTAGGGTGCAAGTGGCATGTAATGATGACTTCAGTCCTGGAAAGCAAGTGGCATGCATGTAACTAAGCGACTTTTTATAAGCGACATTTTATTATTTATTTTTTTTAAAGCGACTTGTTACCTAGACATCAAAATATTTTATACTAAAAATAATATTAAAAGTATTAAATTAATACGAAAAATTATGAAAAATTCTGGAAAACTACTTTAAGCTATAAGGAACGTAGAAAAAATAAAAAAGGAATTGACAGCTTATCTAGATAAGCTGTGAATAAGCTAAAAGGGGAATTAGACTAAATAAGGAAAAACTGGTTAAGTAAATATTAATGCAACCTTAGTCGAAAAAGATGAGAGGATTTTAATACACTTAGGATGTTAGTCCTGTTAACGTGTATATGATACTATGAGTTAATATAACCAAGTATGCGGAATCTACTTGATTATACTTAGAAGAATATTTGTTTGAGTGATGGAATAGTAATGTATGTGTATGAACAATGAAGACAATGATTAACACCAAAAGATTCAATATTATTGAGAATAATACGAGTGATCTTTAGCTATCACTAGGGTTACAAAACCTTGAATCTATTCGTATGACTTCTATATTAAAAACCTAACCTAGGACCTCCTTTTATAGCACAAGGAGTCCTATACAAGTAAACTACAATATTCGTATCAATCTATATTAAGAAGATATACATCAAATCTATTCTATATTTATCCACACGCGTCTTTATCTTTGTCTTCATCACATAAGCAGTACACACTATTTGTACTGACAATACTAACTCAGTTAGTACTGCTAGTTCTAACTTGAACCAGTTGAAACCTTGAACCTGGCAGTATTAACTGTTAGTTTAATTCCCAACAATCCTCCCCTAAACTTATGATTTCTCTGCAAATCACTAAGTTTCTTGAATTAAACTCCAACTTTGATGATGGGGGGATTCTTCCAAACACTACCAAGTCAATCTTTTGGTTTGGGCTTTTCTTTGTTCTGCAAGATGAAACATCTTTCTAACCAATTCATCTGCCATTTCTGAATCAGCTTCAACCTCCAGCCTTGAACATACCAAAGTTAATAAGACTGTTGTTCTAAGAGGGTAGTTTCTTTCCACCAACATGTATATCTCCAATCCATCTTCAGTAGAAATCCTATGAACACCACATGTATCAAATAACTTCCATGAAACATCTTTGATTGCAGCTTGAAACCTCCAGATTGCTTCTCCTCCATCTGGTTCATATAACCTCTTTAACTGAACCCGCAATTCCTTATCTTTATCATCAGAAGGATTTGAGGACTTAAACCTTTCTTGCACTAGACTCCATAACTTATTGAGGTCTTCTCTGTCAAACCCTCTAAGCATGTCTTCAAATAGCTTGTACACCTCAGTCTCTCCTCCTACCCTTATAATCTTCCATCCTTCCATCTGCGTATACCTCCCAATCTATTATAGGATGTTTTGCTTGAAGTGGATGAATGTTTGTCGATTCAGGAACTACTACAATCATTTTCTTGAGCTGTTCATGTGTTAAATTCCCCTCTGCAGTCTTTTACTTCTTAGGTGTTTCTGATTCTAACAACTCTGGTCCTCTTTTCTCTCCTTTACCATACTCTGTCTCAATTATGAACTCTTTTGGAATTGGCTTATGAATTCTTGCATAAGCTTCAAAATAAGCCTTTTCTATCTCTGCATCTGACCTACCTTTGAAGTAGCTTTGCTTCCAGTAAGCTTGATTCTTCAAGTAGCTCTTCATGTAACTTATCTGCTCTCTTCTTGAAGGCATCTTCTTCTTCTTCTTCTTCTTCTGCTTAATATTTTCCATTAACTCCTTTAATGCCTCATCTTCTTGCTTTGAGTTAATAAAATCAGCAAGCAAAGCTGACCTTTCTTCAACAGTTAAACTTTCATCTGCAATGAGTTCTACTGCCTTAGCCTTCACAATTGGATCAGAATCAATCAGTTGTTGTATTTGCTTTTCATGTTCTTGTTGAGCCACAATAGCATCTGAAGCTATTCTCTCCTTTTCCAATCTCTGAGCTTCCATAAAGCTTGCAACTTCATCTTCACGAACCTTTCTTGCCAATTCTTCATCCAAATCCATTTGAACTTGTGTTCTTGGCTTGACTTTCTTTTGTTGCTCAGCTTCTTCTACTGTCATTGGTGCCTTTCCTTTCACTGCCCTCTTTCTTTCATACTCTGAAGCCTCAGCAGTACCTTCTTCCATGCCAGCAGTACCAACTGTTGGTCTAACACTTGAGGCAGTATCTAGGATTTCTTCTTGAGTTTCCAAAACAACAACCTCTGTATCATTATCCTGAGTAATTTCCTCTGTTTGTTGTTGTTGAACCTCTTCAGTACCTTGGTCTTCACCCATATCCATATCATCACCACCCATACCTGAAGTACCTTCATCAAAATCCAGTTGCCTCCCCTGAGTTTCTGATCCTGTCTTCCTCCCCTGTTTGGGAGAATCACCCAAATCATCATCATCTGAGTCAGAAGAACTTGTAGAAAGCACCATCTTAGCAGATCTTTTCCCCTTGGACCTCTTGACTTGTTTCTCCAATTTCTTCACTCTTAACACCAATTTTGTGTAGACCAGGGCAAAGTTCTTCTTGTAACTTTTTAGTTCTTCCTCCAATGAGTGCACCTTGTCAGACAATTTGATACATAATTCCATCAATTCATTTAGTTTAGAACTGCCCTCATCACTTCTAGCTGTGTTACCTGCTAGGAGAGGTGAATCTTGGGGCATAGACTCAGTTTCTTCCCTAGTTGGACTAGGAAGTACTCCTGAGCCACCCATATATTCCATTTGGCTTGGGGTTACATCACCTGTGGCAAGTCTTGAAGGACTTGGCACATTAGATGTTGCCATGGTAGGGGTCTAAATGATGTTTACACTGCCCTGCCCAGCTACTAAGCCTGAAGCAGTAGTGTAAGCCCCATCCATACTATCAAAATTGATAGCCTCATCTGCTACAAAGGTGTGTGGAGGAGAACTAGGCTGAGGGACCATAGTTTCCTGTCTGGTTCTTCTCCTATAGGTGCTGATTACTGGGGGTGTATGGATAACATCCGGAACCGCAATGGGTGTGTGTTGGGGCTCAGTTGGGGTTACTGACCCTTCACCCTGAAAAGCTTGTATCCTTTCCAACATTTCAGGAAAAAGAGGTATTACTACCCCATTGAAAAGTCTGTTTGCCATTGCCATATTTTGAAAAAGCTTTTGTTGCAGGCAAGGTGTTGAAAAGGTTTTCTTATGTTGCTTTAATTGATTCTTTTTCTTGTTTAAAAATGCTTGCACAAATCTTGGCTACATCAAAAACTTGGTTTTGCTTTTTACATTGTTCACCATACTCTCAAAAATGAATTTTGAAAAGTTGAAAGTCTTATTTGTTGATAAGCAAATGAGAGCAATAGCAATATTGCTACTGAATTGCTCCCATGATGTTCTCTTTGGACTCAAACAATATAAGAGAGTATGGATTAAAAACCTCCATTGTGGGGAGAAGCATCCTTTTTGAAAAGTCAGTTTATGATTGGATGTGTCATACCCCATTTTAGCAATTTCTTGCCAAATTTCAGTGTTTGGCAAATCATTGATACCATCAGAATCTTCTAACTTAAGATGTCTCCTAATAGAATTTTCAGTAACAATGAATTGTTTACCATCCACATTAGCATGTATTTCTATGTCTCCATTTTCACTGGTTTCAACAGTGGCAATCTGCCAAAACATTGTGATTTGAGAGACAGATAGAGTAGGGCTACAAGTGAGAGCATACCTTATATGAGTTGTGTTCAAAAAGTCCATAATCTCATGGAAGATTGGTCCATCACCCTGCTCTGTTTTCTCCAAGAAGGCCACCTGATTGTGAGTCTTAACAAATTCCAAATTAGCCATGATGATTTATGCAAGTAATAACAGAAAAGTGATCGTTTGTGGTTTAATTGATGATGTGAAAAGCCAATTGGGATTAGATGAACAGTTAGGGTTTGAGATTTTGACGCAAAGGATAAGAATTATCTTTAAAGAAAATCTGAGTATTATTTAGAAAGAAGATAATTATCCTAAGAAAAACCCTATAAATATGGTAACAAACGGTATTTACCCAACGGCTATATTAAAAATTAGTTACTGACACAACAGTTGTAACGGCTAGTTCAGCAGTACAAAGTTTTCACTACCAGTACAAACTTTGCACTACCAGTACTAATTTTTAAGAAAAATTTTAAGGAGCAGTATAAACTCAATATTGATTTAAAACAACACTGCCCATTTATAGTTTTTAGCAAACTATCAGCTATCAACGGATTTGATGTGTCTTTACCAATAGCCGTTTGCTTTGGACTAGCCAACTCTTTGTTGTGAAGTATGGTGAGTTGATAACCATATAGTTTTTGGTAAACTATCAACCATAAACGGATTTGAGAAGTCTTTACCAGAAACCGTTTGCTCTGGACTAGTTGGTTCTTGATGTGGGTTAGACATGGTGAACCAATTACCATTTGTTGTGTGACAGGATGACACACTTTAAGCTCCAAAGCACCATACAATCCAAAGCACATAACATTCAGTTCACAAACTCCAATTTATTTGCTTAATCAACCTGCAATTGTTAGTCCAAAACCAAGAAAACAAAGTGCAAAGCACTTGTCTCATAACATATAAGCATATGACTAACAGTATAAACCAAACAGCCCAAACTTTGTACTAACAATACAAATTTACAATACCTGTACTAATTGATAATCTAACAGTACAAATCCAATTAATGTACAAAAACACACAGTTTTGAAAACTTTTTAAGGATTTAGCATCTCAATACTTGCTACCAAGTATTGAAACCTTCCTACATCAAAAGCTTTTGTTAGAAGATCTGCAAAGTTTTGTTCAGTATCAATTTTAACCACTTGAACTAACTTTTTATCATTGCAATCTCTAATAAAGTGATGCCTAATTTCTGTGTGTTTTATTTTACTATGTTGCACTGGATTTTTAATTATACAAATGGTACTATTATTATCAATATATATGACAGTGTTCATGAAATTGTACCCATACTCAAGAAGTTGGTTTTGAATCCAAAGCACTTGACCACAGCAACTTGCAGCAGCTACATACTCAGCTTCAGTAGTTGAAGTTGCCACAATAGTTTGCTTCTTACACTGCCATGATATGAGCCTACATCCAAGGAATTGACATCCTCCAGCTGTTGATTTTCTATCCAGGCTTGCACTAGCATAATCATTGTCTGAATATGCTACCAAGTCAAAGGGAGATTCTCTAGAATACCATAGACCCAACCTAGGTTGACCCTTTAGGTATCTAAAGATCCTCTTGACTGCAGTTAAGTGTGAATACTTGGGAGTCACTTGAAATCTTGCAGAGGAACATACAACAAACATGATATCAGGTCTTGATGATGTGAGATACATCAAGGACCCTATCATGGACCTATATGTGTGTACATCCACATTTTCTCCACCAACATCCTTGAGCAATGGTTTGTCTTTATCAAAAGGAGTGCTGACTTCTTTAGCATCAACAAACTGAAATTTCCTTAGAATTTCTGCAACATATTTATCCTGGCTGATAAATATGCCTTCACTAGATTGCTTCACTTGCAGACCCAAAAAGAATGTAAGTTCCCCAATAGAACTCATCTGAAACTTATCCTGCATAAGTTTCTCAAACTCTACACACATCTCCTTCCTAGTAGACCCAAAGATAATGTCATCTACATAGACTTGAACCAGCAAGATATCTTTCTGAAGCTTCTTGATGAACAATGTCTAATCAATCTTGCCTCTTTGGAATCCATTCTCAATCAAATAGGAAGCCAGTGTTTCATACCAAGCCCTTGGTGCTTGATGTAAACCATACAGAGCCTTCACAACTTTGTATACCTTCTCTGGATGATCTGGATCAATAAAACCTGGAGGTTGTGAGACATAAACCTCCTCTTCAATAGTACCATATAAGAAGGCACTTTTAACATCCATTTGATATATTGTGAATCCCATGAATGAAGCATATGCCAAAAAGAGTCTAATGGCCTCAATCCTTGCCATAGGGGCAAAGACTTCTTCATAATCTATCCCTTCTTCCTGTGTGTACCCTTGGGCTACAAGTCTAGCCTTATTCTTGATCACAATTCCCCTTTCATCCTTCTTATTTCTGAAGACCCATTTTGTTCCAATTACCCTTGCACCTTGGGTGAATCCACCAGTACCCAAACCTTCTGAATTTTGAATTGGAGAAGCTCTTCTTGCATAGCTTCTACCCAGCTTGAATCATCTAAGGCTTTGAGCACATTTTTGGGTTCAATCTGTGAAAGGAAACATAGAAAGAGACATTCATTGGCATCTTCATGTTTCTTGGCATCATATACTTTACTAACAAATCCTTGCTGATCTGAAGTTGAGAGTTGCTTCCTAGTCTTCACTCCAGATTGCACATCTCCAATCACATTGTCCAGGGAGTGGACTTTGTGAATCCTTGTGTGAGGTGTAGTTGGAATTTGATAGGTAGGTGGTAGGTTGCCTAAATCCACCTCATCTTCTGAGAGATCCGCTGCATTAGAGTTTGATGAGCCAGCAGTATGATCAATTGGCTCAGCAGTACAAACTTGTGGCTCAACAGTACAAACATCATTAGTACTGTTAGATTGTTCCTCTTGTTCCTCAGTTCCATCTACATAGTTTTCAGCTTCAATCCCTTCCTTAGCTTCATCAGTGGAAGGTCCATCATTCTTTGTAGTTGAATCCACACTTGTCCATATTGGCATCAACACATGTTCTTGATCTTTCTCCTCCCCTAAACCTGCTTCACTTGTTGCATCATCAGATTCTGTACCTGCAAAATCATTAGTTCCTGCAACAACTGGTACATAATTCATGGATTGGGTTAGAGTCTCAAGATCAAACAGCCATTTAGGACCTTCACCTGCAATATTAGCTTTATTTTCTAAAAACTCAACATGCAAGTTCTCCTCAACCTTCCTAGTTCTTGTGTTGTATACTCTAAATGTTTTGCTATTGAGAGAGTATCCAACCAAGAAACCTTCATCATCTTTACCATCAAATTCGCCTAGATGGTCTAAGGTATTAAGAATGGTCACATGACACCCAAAAGGTCTAAGAAATCCTAATGTAGGAGTCCTACCTCTAAAAAGCTCATAGGGTGTCTTATTGTGAGGCTTAACTACCAAAACCTTGTTCTGTACATAGCAAGCAGTATTAACTGCTTCAGCCCAAAAAGTGATAGGCAACTTAGAATCAGCCAACATGGTTCTAGCAGCTTCTATTAATGTCCTATTCTTCCTCTCAGCAACCCCATTTTGCTGAGGAGTTCTAGCAACACTAAATTCCCTTCTAATACCCTTTTCTTTGCAAAAATCATTCATAATTCTATTCTTGAATTCTGTCCCATTATCATATCTAATGACTTTAACTTTTATATCCACTAGGTTTTCTATCTCAGTAATGAAAGTCTTAAGAATGCTAGGTGCCTCATCCTTAGAACCTAAAAAGTAAACCTAAGAGAACCTGCTATAGTCATCAGTAATCACTAGACAGTACCTCTTATGCATTATACTACTAACAGAAGTTGGGCCAAATAAGTACATATGTAGCATAAACAAAGGTGTATCAATAGAGTTAAAAATCTTGGGCTTACAAGAAGCCTTGTGTTGTTTGCCTTTAAGACAAGCAACACAAGTTTGGTCATTTTCAAATCTTTTCTGAGGCAAACCTCTTACCAAACCATCTTTTACAATCTTATTAATGGTTTTAAAATTAATGTGACCAAGTCTCCTATGCCATAAAATTGATTCATCCAATGTAGCCTTTGCAACAAGACATGTAAGTGCCTCCTTAGGAACAATTTTCTTCATATCAACACCGTACATGTTGCCTTTTCTAGTAACTTTGAGCAATATCTGACTTTCATCAGGTAGCTTAAAATCCGGAGAAAGCACAAGACATTCAGTGTCAGTAAAAAGAACCTTGTTCTTTTTGTCACACATCTGTGAGACACTAAAAAGGTTGTACTTAAGTTCTTGCACATAGTACACATCTTCAAAATCTAATTTACCGGTTCTAAGAGTACCTTTACCAGTAATTTTGCCTCCAATACCTCCCCCAAAGGTAACATATCCCCCATCAAATGATTGAAAGTCTGAGAGATAGGACATGTTGCCTGTCATGTGCCTGGAACACCCACTATCTGCATATCCTTGATCTTCACCATCTGCTTGTGAATGTTCCTGCACATAAATAAGGAAATTAGTTTCCTTGGGGAACCCAAGCCATTACTGACTTGGGTTTGCCTCGTGCATCAATATAATTAAATCTTTTTAGAACAGTTGATGCACCATTGGATTGGAGTGGTCTCCAAACCCAACATGCTGAGGCCTTAACAGCATTGCCCATCTTTTCCCTAGTAGTGTGTTTAAAATTGCCAGTACTAACTGCTTGGCTAGCAGTATTAACTGCTAGCTTTGCAGTTGTAACTTTAGGTTTCCAAATTTGTTTCTTTACCACTGCTTTGTTAAGAAAGGGCCTTTTAGCAGTCCTTGGTGCATGTTTGAAAATGGTTTTTGCACTTTTAACTGCTTGCTTTGGGTAAACAGTCTTAAAGGGTCTGGCAGTATGAACAGTTGGTCTAGCAGTACTAATGGGTTTTGGGCCAGACTTTAATAGAACTGCTCTGGGTATCCTTCTAGCATTATTTTGAGGCCTTTCTAAGTTAACTCTGTGGTTTGAATACCCATTTACCCTTTTGTTGCAAAAAGCTGCAAGATGGTCAAAAGCTCCACAATTGAAACAAGCTTTCTTGTATAGGACAAAGTCATCACCTAGTTGGTGAGACTTGGGGTTGTTCCAATTCCTTTGGTTACCTCTGGGCTTGTTTGTGGTTCTATACATTTCACTATACCTTACAGGTTGCCTAACTTTTCTGACATTGGTTTTAGGCCTAACAGTATTATCCTTGACCACCTTAGGAACACTTGTTCCTTCTACCTTAACTACATCAGGTTTAGCCATAACCTGATCATCCTCATCATCAGATGTCCAATCCTCTATGGTTGGAGCATCTGAGTTTCTACCAGAGGACACCTTGTCCTCAGTGAGTGAAGCATCACTTGCACTCTCAAAGGTTTCACTTACCTCTACAGGCTTAACAACAACTACATTTTCTTTTGGTTTAGGACCATATTCTAGCTCTGGTTGTTGAAATTCAGGCAAGCCTGTATGTTCTAGGTCTATCCCTAGAGGTGTATGGATTCCTCTGTGAGGAGGAGGAACAGTCTTATAACCTAGTCCAGATTTAGCCTTGTTGATTAGTTGACATTCAATTATCTTATTTACTCCTTTAGAAGCATATTGTAAAGTTTCTACACTTAATTGAATGTTCTCATTAGCCTTTGTAATCCTATCCAACTCAGTTTTCAAGAGACTAATTTCAGCATTTTTCATTGATAAATCTCTTTTAAGGCCTGCTATATCATCAAAAAACTAGACTCATTACTCTTATAGTGAACAATTTGTTCCTCTAGAACAGCTAAACCTCTCTTATAATTTGCCAAATTATAACTAGTCTTGTTTAGCTTAATTCTTTGATCATCATATTGTTTCCTAAGAGTTTCTAGTTCTTTTAAAGCAACACATGTTTTAGAACACTTAGCAACTTGTACCTCAGAATCAGAGAAAGCCATGAGTGTCATCTCAGTAGGTGCTGCTTCCTCTTCAGCCATAAAGCTCCAATCAAACCCTAAGCCATCAATAGCTACCATGGCTTTTGAGTTTGTCTCAGTGATCTCCACAGCTTTGGTCTTGCTTTCATAGCTCTTGTTCCTGTTGTCTTGTTGTCTTGGCCTTTTGCACTCCCTTGAAAAATGCCCCATCTTATGGTAATTGTAGCATTCAATCTTTGACTTATCATAACCAACGACATCATTGCTGTTTATGGTAATCCTTTTCCATGTCCTCTGATGGAATTTCTTAGCCCTCATGCTAAGAAGAGAAATTTGCCATTTGATATCCATCTCCTCAATATCATCATCATTGATCTCCTGAAGGTCTTCATTAGTCAACATGGATCCATTATGCTGAGTAGTCAGGAAAGCACAATAAGTGTTTTCATCCAGAATGCCATTAGTACTGCTTGAAGTACTAGAAGTACTAATATTTGAGTTAGCAGTACTAACTCCACCAGCAACCTTCACTTCTTCACTTAGGCTTGAGTTACTAGGAGATGACACAAAGGCCATATTCCCAGTGCTTGAACTTGTTCCAGCAGCCTTGAAAGAAGGGGAACCCCCTATGTACTCAATATTGCAACATAATACAATACAAAGTTTGATTTCCAATGGGCCTTGAAAGAAGGGGAACCCCATCTTATACTGATAGAGGTGGTGTTACAAGGGAAAACACAACTACAACAGATAGTAGTGGATATGTAATTGGCTTACATATTAATGCATCTACAAGAGTTGGTGCCTACTTGGGCAGTGGTGATGAAGAAACTGAACCAACTGCAACTCAAACAGCAAGTGGAGTATGCCCAAGTCAAGCACCAACTGAGGAACCTGCTACTCAAAAACCAAGTGAAGAATCTGCAAGTGAAACACCTAATGAAGAACCTCCAACTCATAAACCAAGTGATTCACCTGCTAGTCAATTAACCAAGTGAATCACCTGCAAGAAATGCTATGTTGTCTTTCAGTGTAAATGTAATTTAACTGATATGTTGTAATTAATATGTTATTAACAATGCAGTATGGTTACTACTTTTTTTTGTATCTGTTGACTTTATAAGTCAAACTGGGTTATTCCAAACACTCCACTAAACTGCATATGAAAGTGCAAACTGAAATATCTAAACAGAAAAATCAAATCTACAAATGCAAACAAATGATGTTTTAAAGTGCTTATTTTTAAGTTGTTTAAAATTTCCGTAAAAAGTTTTTGTAAAAAAATTAAAAAATGGGAATTTGGGAAGCCAAGGGTGAGTAGGGCTCGAACCCATGACCTCAACCAAAGTCAACCATTTAACACACACACCAATACCAATTGCGCCCTTGGGTCTTTTTCGACTAAGGTTGTATTTGAATTTTACTTAAACCTATTTCACCCTTTTAGCTTAATTTCCTTTTTAGCTTATTCACAGCTTATCTAGATAAGCTGTCAATCCAATTTTATTTTTCCTATATTCCTCATTGTTTAAGGTACTTTTCATTGATTTTTCATATTTTTGTTAAATAATTTACTATTTTTAATATTTTTTTAGATTAAAAGTATTTTTAATTCATAATAAATAAAATAATATATATATAATATATATATATATATATATATATATATATATATATAATATATATATAAAATTCTTTTTTCTAAAATTATTTTTACTCATTTAGGAGTTTTAGAAATTAAATTTACACATCTAGGTTTAATTTATGATTTTTTATGAGTAAAAGAAAGAACGCGGGAAAAAAGTCTCTTAAGCGACTTTTAGAGGGTATATAAGCGACTTTCTAAAATACAACTCTAGGGTGCAAGTGGCATGATGACTTCATTGCTGTCAGGGTAAATATGTCAATCATAATTGTACTTAAATTCAAGCGACTATTTTTAAGCGACATTTTATTATTTATTTATAAAAGTGACTTTTACCCAAACAGCAAAATATTTTGTAGTGTAATTATTTTCTAAAAGATTGTTGTGTACTAATTATTTTTAATTTCATAGTTGTTGTTTTGGTAAATGTTTGAAGGTTTTTAAATTTTTTCTGTTTTGTTCTTTTTGTTATGTTACTTTAATAGGGTATTGTACTTAATAAAAGATTGTTGTGCTTTCTGGTTACTTATTTTCAAAAAGATTGTTGTGTACGAGTATTCATTTTAGATGTTTGGACTACGAAACATATCTTTAAATATTTCAGTTTGCAAGTCTAGTTGTACACTGTTATTGTTACCAAAATCTCCATTGATATTTTTTCATGACAACCATTACATTCATATGATCCACAAGAACAAAAGTATAAGACTAAAAAAATAAAAATAAAACATGCATCAACCATAACACAACGTTTTCCCGCCTTTTTTCTTTTACCCATCAAATAAAGATGATCAATTAGCAAGGACTGAAGTCATCATTACTGTCTTTCTTTGATGTGTAAAAGAAAAAAGGCGGGAAAAAAGTCTCTTAAGCGACTTTTTAGGGGGTAAGTAAGCGACTTGCTAAAATCCAAGTCTAGAGTGCAAGTGGGCATGTAATGATGACTTCAGTCCTGGTAAACAAGTGGCATGCATGTAATCAAGCGACTTTTTTTAAGCGACATTTTATTATTTATTTATTAAAGCGACTTCTTACCCAAACACCAAAATATTTTGTAGTGTAATTATTTTCTAAAAGATTGTTGTGTACTTTATTTTTAATTTCATACTTTTTAAAATTTTTCTGTTTTGTGCTTTTTGTTATGTTACTTTAATAGGGTATTGTACTTAATTGTTGTGATTTTTGGTTACCAATTTTCGGCTAAAAGATTGTTGTGTATTTATTTTTAAAAATACAACGTTTTTCCATTCTATAAACATTAGAATACCAAAAACATAAATTTAAAAAAAAATAATAATAAAAAATAAAAATAAAAAAATAAACACTATAATAATACAAAATTATTTGCATGGGAAAAGGGAAGAGGAGCTTGTTAATTGTTTGTGTGTCTCGATGTCATCATTACTTATATAAACATCTAATCATTTAATTGATCATCTACCACAGTTTCTCTCATCAAATTAGTTCAAAACTAAAATCACAATCTCTATTAACAAAAATGTCTCCCTCACTACCAATATGCGATCAATTAGCAAAAGTTGCCAAATCCAGGCTAGTTGAAGACATGATGCTTGTACATTACTGGGAAGAAGTTAAAGACATTGTTCGTGATGAATCAGATGTTAGGTCCAAAGCTTCTGAAATCAGTGCTCGTCTTGATCGTAGGATTAAAATTATTGAGAAACTTCTCCATCTTTCGGGGTCAGACTCGTCTCTGAAAAGTATTGACGACATACTGTGAATGAATGCTGAAGATCTGTGTGACGTTGATAGGCTGCTCCTTGTTGCTTTACAAAAGCGTGTGCGCATTCGTGATTTGGTTCACTTCATTGACAGGCTGGAGATGATGCCATTTTGATGTGTTGCATTGTGGTTTTTGGGGTTTCTTTTGATGGTCAGTCGTTTATGCTTTGTAGAGGTGAATTTGGGGTTTTAGGTTATGTTAGGGTTTGGTTAGGTGCGGTGCATATCTTTTGGGCTAGTTATGTAATTTAATGGTTATCTTTTGGGCAAGTGATGTTATCTTATGTTATATTTTGTACAAGCGTCTTAGTTTGAAGTATGTATTATGATGTAATTACATGGTTGTCAATGATAATCATGTTTGTGTATTAACTAATTATGTTGTTATCAATATAATTTGATGTTAGTATGTATTTGCAATTACTGTTTTCTTACTTTATATATGTTTTGATAGTTTTAGTGTTGTTAACAAAGTGTGGATATTAGACATAAGTTATGAGAACTGTGTGGACTTAGTTGAACAAGATGAATTCAGAACAATTTTGTAGATCAGATTCAAGTTCACTAATCTTACTTAGATGATACATTTAGATTCATAAAATTGAAATGCTTATGATTGGATGGTATAACAATATTGATGAACTTGGAATAGCAAGCAGTAAAGCAATTAAAAAGGTATCCTAATGTTGTTTGAACTTTTAGATGCTGGTATGCTGATAAAAAAACAAGCGCTAAGTAGATATTAAATTGAAATGCGACAGGTTTGCCGGTTTCGTCTCAGACCAAGAAACAAGACGAATGTGCATCAGATTACGGAGTTAAAAGACAATCCTAACAGATCGAAACAAGCAAAAGTGTAAGTATTCAAAATTTATTTAACATTCCAAAGATGTTTTGAAAGAAGGGTTCTATTCCACATCTCCAAAGATTTGAAAACCCAAACCTCCTTGATCCTTTGGCTTGCAGACATCCTTCCAGGCTACCCTTGCCTTTCCTTTACAACTATCACAACTATTCCACAAGAATCTTTTAAACAGTCTTTCAATATCATCTATCACTGATTTAGGAAGAAGAAATACAAACCCCAGTATAACTGCATTGATGCTAGAACAGAAGAAATAAGCTGGGCTCTTACTGCATATGATAAACTTTTGTTCTTCCAATCATTCAGCTTGCTTTGAACTTTGTCCACCAATTCCTTGCAGTCTCCTACACCAATTCTCTTTGTAACCAAAATACCAAAGCTGTAAGTTGATCATCTTTTTAAACATCTCATATAAAAAGAATAACTAGTAGATAACTAGAAAGAGTATATATAACGTGATATAACTTATAGGGGAAGCTTGACACATAGGTCTAGAAGTAATGAGATCCCATGTTTCTAAGGAGTCTATTTGCATCACTCTAGACTTGACAAACTTTTCAACCATATTTTCTACTTTCTTTCTTGCCAACTATACTTGAAGCCTATGGGGTTTTACTGTTTATAGATGGTTGAAATTTGTTTTAAGTTGTTTGAAGTCAATTTAACATATTTTAAAGTGTTAGTATGTAAAAGAACAACTCATTCTAAACGAGTTATTTTTTTAATTGAGAGTTAGTAGCATCTGGTCCTTTCTTCCAATTAGACTATCTTATTTGATAAATAAATTAGCATGTCACAAATTATTTAAAACGTACACTTGAATTATCTTCTTTGGACAAGGTTACACTCCAAGTTAGCAAGATTAACGATCATTGATAACGGCATTAGTTTGCAAGATTTTCTTAATAATTATGGTTTTCGACTTTTTGAGTGACTAATTTATGGAATGTAAGTTTTCACCAAACAGACTTAAATCATATAAATCTCTCATTTTTCAAAAGGTTGACGTGACTACTTCATTTTGTTTGCATTAAACAATGTTTGAACTTGTGATCTCTCACACTTTAGTAATCAATTTAGTTACAAATTTTTAACAATTTAACAAATTGGCCACCCCTGATGGTTCAAGTCGAAGACACGTTTACATCGAACTATGTTCTAAGTTGGTAATTATTGGCGGAAAAAAAAATTATTGTCACAAAATTGGACATTTGAACACTAGAACAAGCCTAACTATATAAATTTAATTAATATTAACACAAGTGGTTTTTTTTACTTGGGTTTCCGATTCGAAATTGCAATCCGACTAATCTTAGGCCGACTACCTTTTTGGATAGTCCGGAGTCGACAGAGGTAATCTCCATGGCCACAAAGAGATTAATTTCCCCCCATTAGATTAATACAAGTGGTTTTACTCCTTTGTGTACGACTTTTCCCATATAAATCTTCCATAAAAGGGGTTCTACATTTTGACCTTGTACTCACTTTTGAAATTTTACAAAATTATTCTTTCTTTTTGAAAAAAAATATGACCAGAAAAATTTTCATGCGTGGTTGTGAAGTTGTTTAGACTTTAGACCGTTCACAACAGAAAAGCTGTTTGTTTACAAGAATTTGAACCTGCTCATATGTGATTTATGTTTACGAAAACTTATAACTAATAGTATATCATAACTTTCTCGAAATTTATTAGTGAAGACATTCGAGTCCGGAGCGGACCTCATTAAGCTCGGAGGACACAAGCAACAAGACAGAATTGCTAGCTTGAACAGAAAAAATACTCGACATTGGAAGAAATAATAATCTGTGAGTTAATAGTTTAGATCCTGAAGCTGGAACATTAGTTGATAACCATACCTCATTCACATTCAGAAAAGGGATAAAAGATGAATGTAAAAATATATAATCAATATGTATAGCGCTTAAAGAATAAACAACATTGTTAGAAGCGATTGATTTCAGATTGAATCCACATCAAAGTGTACAAATTACATGTTACATCACTATATTTTCGGATAAAAAGGAGATGAGCTAATGGATATGATACATGATAGAGGAAGTATGATTGTACAAGAAGATAGAATAAACAATCTGCCACATGGATATTATCCATCCCATTCTCTCCGTCCTTGACATGAAATATGTTATTCGAACTAGTGCAGTGTCTCTCTGAAATGAAACCTTATTTAGACTTCAAAGTCAAAAATTAATTTCAATAGCGACTTGTTCTGTAAGTTGTTTCACATTGCTAAATTTGTAAAGAGGGCACTTTCTCACCGCAACAGCCTTGAAGAAGTTTCTGTTGTCGAGCTCAAATTCACAAGAGAATTATAAACTATGCATATACTCATAATACTAGGCAAGTGACTAGGATCGGTTGATACTCTAAAACACCTTAGCCTGCTGCTGAATAAGTTTAGATTGAGCTTTTCCGTCCTTAGAAACTCCAAATTTGAAAAGCTTCCAATTTGGTGATGAAAGTTATAAGTACACCCCTGACTTTGAGGTGTGTGAACTTAAAGGAGCTTACGTTACATCATACGTGCATGTATGGGCTTGGAGATTTTCAATATTTTTGTTCCACAACTTCATGATCTCACAATTACAGAACCCTATGCATTTCTGAAGCCTACGAAAAAGCTTTCTCCTCAACTTAAGAATCTGACGGCATCCAAAGACTCTTTGCTTCGAGACCCTGAACAGTTCTCCAAAGACAGCTTTAAATCTTCAAAGAAAGTGAATCTCTCTATGTCATTCTTTTGTGAATAAGTGAATATGCTCCTGTGCAACTCAAATGGATGAAGTGTTACTTTGAAGGCTATATATACAATGACATATATTCCATGTAAATATTTGAATAGACGAAACATATTGGGTTTACAGCCTTAATTATTTGAAGGTTTCTATATTGAATATATGAAAATGACTAGTACATAAATCAGCACAATATATTATACACATGGCGTTAGGACAGCTATGCAGAAAATATTGGGCCGATTATGGACACAGGCATCAGGAGAAGACATAGAACAACAAAGAAAGAGATTACATTAGGGCCTTCATGTTTTACTTGTACTTAAGTAACTAATAAAACTCAATTGCACTTAGATACTAAACATAGGTTGCAATAACTATTCACTTTCATCAAAATCACACAAAGTTCAGCAAAACATATTATTATCAGCAGCTTGTCTAAGTATGCTAGAATTGAAACTGTCAAAATTGTAGGCAAATTAATCATTTCAGGGCAAGAAACGTAGGTGTATCCAATTTTTTTTTTCAAATATAGCAGAAAAATCCCTCTTTATATATAGCCCCTAACCTCACCACAGGCCATATATAGCATTTCAACCCATTAAATGTTTTTTAAGCATTTCTGATATGCTACAAATTTACCAATAAAACGCAGAGACCAAATTAAAACATCTAATAGATAGATAGGTGGACATCGGAACGTTACAAGCTAGCCAAGTGACCCAATATCCTAAACATATACCCTATAAACAGAAGGAATTAGAGGTAACCTCAAAGTACAACTGAGCTGACTTTAAGAACCTATGGTCAATTAAAGAAATATAAATATGGTCAATTAAAGAAATATAAAATGTGATCTAATCACTAGCTACTGTAAAGTTGTACACCTTGGATTATTAATATGTTTAATTTTCACAGATAAATAAATGGCCAAAAGTCACAACCGAGTGATGCATAAGAGTATGACGGAAAATAGAAAGATCACAAAGTCATGTAAATACCTCGGTGGGTAAATCCATGATGAAAATGGCACTTGGCGAGTTCTTAAGGAAATAATTTCTAACTTCAGTGACCACAGTTGATGTGTGCACAGTCCTTACACTTAAGTCACACCGTGTCTATCATCAAACACTTATAGTTATCGAATGGACAGTGGTCACCCGAGAACTCTTCTGAATGATGATAAAACCTTGAAACAAAAAACTAAAAAATTAAAATACACACAAAACATAAGAAAAGTAGAAAACAGAAATGCATTCATACACATAC
The DNA here is from genome assembly GCA_021014915.2 of Artemisia tridentata subsp. tridentata. Lineage (NCBI taxonomy): Eukaryota > Viridiplantae > Streptophyta > Magnoliopsida > Asterales > Asteraceae > Artemisia > Artemisia tridentata. The sequence goes on along the minus strand of CP139509.1, from coordinate 443,902,010 downwards.
ACACATAAGCAATTTTCTCTAGCAACACGTTTGTAGTTACTAGAAAACAGAAAGCATAAGGTATGATGCAATAAATACATTAAGCAATTTTCTCTAGTAACACGTTTGTAGTTCATTTTAGTTTTTTAATTACACATTAGGATACCTATCCTCTTTATATAAACGTCGTCTTCTAGCTTATAATTGTAAAAAGAGAAATTATAGTACTGATATGATCATTTATATAATTATATATCAAGACAATTTTGAGATGGGATTTATCTAAAAGAAAATTATTCACTTTAGTGGAAAACCTCTGAACATTATCCCCAACATTATAAACGTAATCAAAGACTAACTAGTTGTGATGTATAATAACAATAAGGATTAAGGACAGTAATTAGATATAACCATAACATATAAAATTAGAGGTGTAAGGTGTTATATACCTCAACGATATTCACAAGGAGAATAAGAACTCGGGTACATGAAGTTTCTAGTTAAGTAGCACACGAACATATTCACCTTCTTCATAAACGAATGACACAGAGAGTGCCAGCTTTCTCTAGAGAATCAAAGCCATGTGTGGACAACCAGAGAATGTTATAGCAAAAGCTTTGGGAATACATCGGATTTTGTAATTGTGAGATTAGAAAGTTGTGAAGCACAAATATTGATAATCTCCAAGCAATACACGCACATCCGGTGTAAAGTAAACTCCTTTAAGTTCACACTAGGCTCTTATCACTATCATCACCAACTTGAATGTGCTTCACATTTACAGTTTCTTAGGACTGAACTTGGTATGAAAACAAGTTCTATTAACTAAAAGGGTGAGGTGTTTGAGAGTCTTGTATTATGAGTGTGTGCTAGTTTATAGAGATCAAAGGGGGGAACTTCTACAAGATTGTAGTGCTGAAAAGGTGCATAGTTTACAAATTTAACAAACTAAGGCAAATTACGAAGCAAACCACTAGAAGTCCTCATAGGACTCCAATTCAGAGACGCTGTAGTAGTCTAAAAAAAATATCTCATGTCAAAAAGAGAGAGAATGAGATGGATAAGATCCATGTGGCAAAGCTTATTCTATCTTCATATGCAATCATACTTTTTCTTTCATGCATCATACTTCAGATCCATTGGCAACTCAGTACAATCCAAAAATCTACTAACGTGGCACGTATTTTGTAACACTTTGATGCGTCTTTAGTCTGAACTCAATGCCTCTCCATTGTTTATTCTTCGATTTAATTGGAATTTGGAAAACCTGAAATATTTTTAAGAGTAACAGGAAAATATTGAGTATTTCGTTTTTCAGATATGCTACTCTTACAAATATTTCAGGATTTCCAAATTCCAATTAAATCGAAGAATAATTGGAAGGGTCGGAAACGGCTCCGAGATTAACCCTGTAAGGGCACATACAATTGAGTCAAGGGCTTCCCCAGGTACCTGAACAGGAAAAACCTCACATCCGTTTAGCAAAACTATTATATAAAACAATAATTACTGTAATACAGAGTAGCTAACATTGCAAAAAGAAACGAACAAAATCACACTAAATGATTTCCTACATTGCATTGATTAAACTCATCATAATCAAGTGCACGTCGCATTTATATCAAAATGAATTCATTCCAAAAAGTCAAGCAATTGTCAAAACATATTTCATAACTTTATCATAGCAAAGTTCAGAAACACAAATAATAAAAATCAAACCAGCCAAATCAATAAAAAATAAAAAATGAAATAACACATGTTGATCAATAACTGAACTGTATAACAACATAAGAGTATATATACAACATCCATCAAATGTTAGCATTATATATTTCTACTTTCATATAAAAGATCATATGGGTTTTATGTAATTAACAACAGTTACAAAAACAGAGCATAAGAATAAGAGTTTGCTGTAAAAACTTACCCATGAAATTTGATAGCCCACCGCGGCGGCGGCGTCGGCGGCGCCCTGGTTTGTTTGTTATGTAGGGTTTTGAGTTTTATGATCATATGGGCCTTTATATACTATTTTTTGTGTAAATGATATTAGGCGTTTTTTATGGAACAGAATATTCTTTTTTCTTTAAATGTATATCCTTTTCTCATTTTGGTCATGCTCGACTGATCAACTGATCGACTCTACCTATATTTTAACACGTGTCCCTTGCAAGTACAAAAGTTAGATGAGGATATTTTTTTGCTTTTAGCTTAAATGACAAATATACCCTCAATCACACACCACATATTTCACTTTCTTATCTTTATTAATTACCTATCAAATACTAGATCTGAACAAAAAAGGGCAAGCGTTGGGGTTTTTTCCTCCGAATACTTGTAACGGCCCATGGTCAACATCTCGTTGTCTAGGGTACGTGCAAGGCTTCACTATTATTCAGTGAGGTTTCCCAGATGTCGTATCCCGACTGAATGTTCGAAAAAAAAATACACACGACATCACCAAAACCCACCACCATTCTTAGCCGAGGACCGCCGTTGACCCACCACCACCCTAGTCGTCCACCGCCAAAACCCACCACCATCCCCAACCGACCACTACCAAAACCCACCACCATTCCTCGGTTTCCACAAACCTACGAAGAGCTCAAGAGAATGGATCTGGGTTTAATTCCATTTTGTTGTAGCAGTCGAGATACAAATTAGTATTTCGTGCGTTTTGATTTGTTGACAACAAATCAAAAGGAACCTTAAACCCAACGCAAACTTGGTTCATGATCTGGGTCCATCATCGTCGTTTGAGATTAATGGTGGGAATAATGGGGAAGAGCCTGATGTGTCGTGGGTTCAATCACTTGTGAAAGAAACACTACACGAGGTGAAGGAAAAGGTGGGAGGTAAATAACAAAGATCCAATTTTTTGTTTTCTGTTTTGATTTTTGGGCATGGAAGTTGGCAACAAAGGAGGAAGATGCAAGTTTATTCTACCCAAGAAACCTGATTAGTTTTTTCATCAAACATTTTATTTTTCCTGTATTGGATTTTGGATCTACTGATGTTGGTTGTTGTGATTTTGAGGAGTTATATGGTGGTGATGAGTTTGTTATTGTGATTTTGTTGTAATTTGGTATCTATGGTGGAGATAGAGAGCATTTGATTTTTATATATAATCCATGGTTTAAAAAGAAAAAAAAAAAAAAAAAAAAAAAAAAAAAAAAACAGAGCATGTGGTTAAAGAATTGAGTACTTTGAACTAGATAGTAGAAACTTCGATCTTCATTATTATAGAATGGATACTTTTAAGTTGTGAGTTTGTTATTGTGATTTTTTAGTTTCATCATAGAAAGTAGAAACTAAAAACTAGTGGGTTTTATTTTGCTTGTACCAGTTTCCTCGAATGTTGTTGTCGTTCTTATTAGTGGGTTTTATTTTAATGATATATATGGTGGTGGTGGTTGAGCGGTTGAGCAGTGGTGGTTAAGCGGTTGAGCAGTGGTGGTCGAGCGGTTGAGCAGTTGATCAGTGGTGGTCGAGCAGTGGTGGTGGTGGTGGTGATGGACTGGTGAGGTGGTGAGGTAGGTGAGTGGAGTTAGGTGGGGTGAGTGGGGTTAGGTGGAGTAATTAATAAAAAAATAATAATATAGAATAGTGTATTTGTAATTTCATAATTAAACAATAAAATATCTCACCTAACTTTTGTACTTGCAAAGGATACTTATGTACTTGCAAAGGACACGTGTCACAAAAGAACTGGAGTCGAGCAGTTAAGCATGACCAAAATAGAAAAATGATGATAAAAATGACTATATAATGGATCAAGGCTGTATTTTTGTACTTTGATAATTTACTCATGATATTATGCCTTTATATGGTAACAACAAATTGCGTGTATGATATTGTTCCCCTTTATTAAGGTAAAAAAATTCATTTTTTAATTTTAAATTAAAAAGATTGTTGTGATGTTGTCAAAATATCTTTTTGACTTTGAAAACATAGGTCTATCCTATTATTACCTCCGTCTCAAAATTATTTTCAGAACAAAAATCACTCGGTTTAAAAAAATGATTACACTACATTTTCAACCAATCTAATACAATATTCTCTAAGATAAATTAAAATGAAAAGTAGACAATTATTTTAAAACATCTTACAAAATAAGAGTTTAGATCAATATAGATCTCATATTTGTCATATATTCAAATAACCAATCTTAACCATCATTTTTTTTTATCTAAATTAATAAAAATCATTTTTCACCTTTTTTTTTAAAACAACATATCTTGCAAACGAAAAATCTTCAAGCTACAAAAAATACACCATCGCGACGAGAATTAAATTATCTATCTATAGATATGCATTTCTCTATATTTTCGATGAATTTTTTTTTTTCAAAATTTTCGCTCAGAAAAATCACGTATGATTTGTAAAAATCACGTATGATTTGTAAAAATCACATGTGATTTGTAAAAATAAAATCACATGTGATTAGTAAAAATCAAATCACATGTGATTTTTACAAATCACGTGTGATTTTCTTTGCGGAAATTAAAAAAAAAGTTCGTCGAAAGTATATAGAATTGCATATCTATAGAAAGATAATTTAATTCTCGTCGCGATGGTATAATTTTTTCGCGTAACGATTAATGGTTTGCGAGATATTTAATTTTTAAAAAAATGGTGAAAGTTTATATTTTTTTGTTTTGATCAAAAAAATGAGTGGTCAGGATTGGTTCATTGCATCTATGACAAATATGAGATCTATATTGAACTTTTGCCTACAAAATAAATATCTTATATACTAAAAGATTGTGTTGTCTTATAAATGCAAAGTGCTCATGATTAATGTGTGAGGCTTCATGTGTAAGTACATTGGTTTAATGTTCATGCTTAAGAGTAAGTATATTGGCATACGAAGGGGATGATGCAAGTGTTTCTTTGGGCAAATTAAATGTAACATTCAAGATGAATATGAAGTGTTACCATGCCTGCAAAATGAATGATACATTAACTCAAAATGTGTCCTTTTATTTGTAGTAGCTCACATTACAACTATAAATAGATGGGAAGAAGTTGCGGAGCGTGAAAATACATACATGTACAGGTGACCAATCTGTCATTTCGTTTTGTTACTTTGTAGTTTATCTTTAGTTGATTTATTTTGTAACTGTTTTGATGTTGTTTCAAGAGCATTTTGTCTGCTGAATCTGTAATACTCAGTCCACTTTTGTTTTTTTAACATCAATACTTGGTCCACCTAATGAATATGAGTGATGATGGAGTGCATGAAAGATGTCTAATAAAATGGTGGAGAGAATGCATTATCTTATATACTAAAAGATCCAATGATAATGTGGCACGCATTGAAAGTAATATATGCAGGCCTTAAGATGTTTTTTTGTTGTTGCTGCAGACTGATGAAGATATTCTCACAGAGGTGATAAAGATGGGGTTTGACAAGGATGCCCTTATCGAGTCACTTCGTAACCGAGTGCAAAATGAGGTACCAATTATGTTTTAAAGGTACTTGCGACTAGTTTCTGTTTATTAAATCAATATTTGATACTTCCTAATATTAGATCAAACAAATGCAGGACGGCTGGACGGGTACCACCGTATCAACTTAAATGAGGCTGCTGCTTCAGCTCTAGCCCAATGCCCAACTGGATACATAGATTATCAAGGAACAAATATGAGAAACCAAGTCGAGAGGAAATTTGACTACAACAATGCTTGATGTTTTTAGTTTCTGTTTATTAAATCAATATTTGGGCTTCAGGTTGCATTCGTTGTTCCCTTAATTTTTTTTATTAAAGTATGTTATCAGCATAGCACATGAGATACAAATTTTGGAAGATTTAACAGTTTCCACTAACTTTTATGTGAAGAGTAGCATATTGCGTCTCCATCTTCACAATGCCCTGCAAAGAGGAAAGAAAAGAAGAATTAACTCAGCACATTCTGTTAATCACATGAACCTGAAGCTAACAAGATATACAAGTAATTGAATGTTCAGTAACCTTGAGATACATGTGCATTAATTGAAAGCTAATACTGAAAATCTTTATGGCATTAAGTAACTGTTGGGAACACGTCTTAGATTATCAAGTATAGGTCATATCTTGTAATAGGTTGCTTAGGCCTTTATGTTAGTTATTAAGGTTTGGCCTGTGTAGAAAGCCCATGGGCCGTGGCCTTTTATTTATTTTATTTATCTTGATTAATTAGAGTAATGCTTAGTACTTGTAGAAAACTATAAATACCACCTCCCTTGTAGGGAGAGGGTTGTTGGTTAATGTTAATCACTTTTCATTATTATTATTATACTTAACCTTCCATTCTCTTTCTCTCTCTAACTTTCTCTCTCTAAAATTAAGTATCTTGTGTGATAAAACTATGACCTATCAAGTGGTATCAATCGCCAAGAGGTAAATTAGGTTGTATTAGATTAGATTTAGTAGGAAATTTGAAGATCTAGTTACTGTTCATCGAGTAGCAGAAATTCCTATGAGTTAGGAGTGAATTTCTCCGAGTTAGGAGTAATTTTTCGAGCAAGAACTTGAAGATCTTCGAGTTAGAAGATATTCTTCAAGTAAGCCTTCGAGTTAGCCTAATACTCCGAGTTAGGAGTTAATTTTTCTAAGTAAGATTTGATCCTTCGAGTTACTCTTCGAGTTAGAAGAGTTCTCCGAGCAACTAAACTTCGAGTTAGAAGTTAAAAGATAATCCTTCGAACAAGTACTTTTCGAGATAGAAAAGTAACCCCTCAAGCAAGAAGAAGTTTCCGAGTAAGCAATATTGAGCAAACATCTTCTAGTTAGAAGATAAATCCTTCGAATAAGACATCTTCAAGTTAGAAGATAAATCTTCGAGCAAGAAATCTTCGAGCAAGGATTACATCTTCGACTTAGGTTCTAATTCTTTGAGCAAGGTAATTTTTCTTCTAATAAGGGAAAATTCTTCGAGCTAGAAAATTTCTCCGAGTAAGGTTCAAATTTTTCGAGTAAGACTTCGAGCAAGGGCAGTCATTCTTCAAATTCTTCTACTTAGAAACCTAATCTACAACAACAAACTTCGTTATCCTTAAAGATCCAACATTCACAAGTTACTTCTTTAGAATGTCTCAACCATCGAACTACAACTATTTCTACAATCAACAACAGCAGTATCATCAACAACCACAATATCATCAACAACCACAATATCCTCAACAACAAGCCTTCATGCAACAACATCGGTTTTTTCCTCGACAACAAGTCCCTCAACAACAACAATATCCACAACAACCAATGCAGACTTACCAACTTCCACCTTGTTAATACAAATATCGTCCTAAAAACGTTATTTATATTTTACGATCTTTGCTTAGTTTTGTTAATGACAATTACAAAGTTTATCTTTAAGCAAATCATAAATAAGATTAAGTCTTTTACATTTATAGTGATAAGTCTTTTTAAAACACATTTACACATTACAAAGTTTACTAGGAACAACATTACATACATTTACATGTTTATTCCTTAAAATAGAAACTTTATTATTAAATATTAGGATGACATCATGGCATGCATCATGAACATATCTTAGAAAGATTTTAAGATATTTTGTTTAGATCTTCAAGCCAAAGAGTTGACATTTGAAGATATGGAAAGATTGTGCAAGATTTGGAAAGATATGAAGATCTCTTAGCTGGCCTGACATGGCAGATCCAAAGCCATACAAAGGCGGATCCAATTTTTGGGATCCGCCGGATCCGCCAACTGTTGTTCAGCTTTGCCTATAAATAGCAAGCTGATCATTTAGCCATTTTCATCACTCATATAGCTTAAATACATACTCATTCATTTACATATCACTAACCCATATCATTTTTTCATTTCATTGATCTTTCCTTTTGTAGCAAAGAAGATCACAGCATATAAGGATCAACCTTCTGTTGTTATCCTTTAAGTATAGAGTCTGTGTGATTTTGTTTAGTTCACACATCATTGTTTGTATCATTTATTCAGTAGAGTTTGGTTAGTGTTTTAGTCCTTAAAACACAAAGAGTGTCGGGAGTGGTTGTACCATTGTGAAAGAACCAACGGGAGTGGTTGTACCCTTATAAAGAACCAACGGGAGTGGTTGTACCCTTGTAAAGAACCCGGTGTTTAGCTTAGTACCGGATAAAGAGTAAGTGACGTGTAAAGGTTTTCTCCGCCTAGAAGGGAGCTTGTTTCTTAGTGAAGAAAAACTCTTGAGTTAGAGGCTCGAGGAGTGGAGTAGGGCAAGGAAGAGAGTCCTTGTAGCCGAACCACTATAAACATCTGTGTTGTGTGGTTTGATCTTTCCTCTCTTTACTTCTTTACTTATATTACTTGTTTGTGTGCTTGATTGTTTACTTTGGAATCACATTAAGTATACAAAGCAAATTAATTTTAAAACGGTAAAAACTATTCAACCCCCCTTCTAGTTTTCCACACACCTAAACAACCTCACTGGTTTGACCAAATGTGTGAAGCAATCAGCAGTCAACAATCAAGACACGAGGCAGGATCCTTAGATACACCTCCAATGCTAACTCCGGGTAATTACGTGCAGTGGTCAAGTCGATTTCTAAGGTTTATTGAACTCAAGAAACCGCATGGTAAGTACTTGAAAAAGGTAATTATTGAAGGACCATATCCAACACCTACTGCAACGGTTCCTGGCGATCCAAATGCCATTCCTCCAAGAGAAGCAATTGTTACTCCTGTTCCTGATGCTCAGCTCACAGCAGAACAAGTACTTCAGAAAGAATCTAATGAACTAGCAATGTCTTACATCCTTCAAGGAATTCCCAATCCTATCTTTTGAAGTATCGATGCACAAAAGACTGCTATTGGGAACATGTTCATCTTCTCATGGAAGGAATAAAGTTAAACCAAGAGGATATGAAATCTAAGCTCTATCTGGAATACACCATGTTTATGATTGAAGCTGGAGAATCCTTAGAGTTTTATTACCATAGGTTTATCAATATCATCAATGACTTGGACCGTCACAACATCATACTACCCAGGATTGCAGTGAATACTAAGTTCCTAAGTTGTCTTGGACCTGATTGGCAGAAGTATGTAAATTTTGTTTGACAAGCTAAGAATCTACACAAAGCCTCATATGGATTGTTGTATGATTACTTGAAGCATCACCAATCAGAGGTTGACAAAGACAGAGCAGCTCGTGGAGGTTACTCATCATCATCAACTCCAAACTCACTAGCTTTGATTGCTCAGTCTCATTTTGCACCATAAATAAATCAGGGTTTTGTCCAACCACAAAATTATTCTGCTTATCCCTCACAAACTTCATCAAGCCAACTTGTTCCATATGAAGCATCGACACAACAAACTGATAATCAACTGGTTCCATTTGACAACACCGATTCTATGTTGTATTCAAATGTCAACAGTGATGAAGACGATGCTTTCAATTCGTTGAATGAAGGATTTGCTTTGATTGCTAGAGCTTTCAGCAAGTTTTCAAACAAATCCAACAACCGTCTAAGGTCTTCATCCAACACTCGTAATTAGGCAGTTGTTCATGATGGCAGAGTTGAGATTCAAAACAGAGCTTCTGGGAGATATGGTTCGGGTGGCTATATGGGAAACTCATCTGGGCAGAGGTTTAATTCAGTTGGAAGTAGCAGAAACAACACTGGTAATGCACAAAGAAGGGCAGAGATTGTTGAGACAGGGAATACTGGGATTGGAAACACCATGGTGAAATGCTACAACTGTGGAGGGAAAGGTCACTTAGCTAATGCATGCCCTAAGCCAAGGACAAGAGGCAGTGTATATCATAAGGAAGCTCTTCTTCTTGCTCTTAAAGATGAAGCTGGGGGCACTCTTACAGAGAAGGAGCAAAACTTCATGGCTAATGCTTACTCAGATGATGACATAGAAGATCTAGAAGCCAATGCAGCCGTGATGTTGATGGCTAATATGCAAGAGATGCACATGGGGTGAAATAGGCCCGGTTTATGATACCGATGGCTTGTCTCAGGTACCTGACTGTAAATGTCTCATTCATGAAATTGTATTACCCTCTGCATCTGCATCAACTGAAGACCATGTTGGTCAAGAAGACTCATTCTTATCTCCTCAAGTCGATGACCAAATAAACACCGTTGTTACATTTGATGAAGATCAAATTAACCCGGTTGTTTCATTTGATGACCCTCTTGATGATGATAATAATGCTTAACTTGAACAAGATGATCTTTTGCTTGGTTCAGATCCAGAGCTCATGACCTTGCTTTTGACCACCCAAACACAGTTAGATGCACAAAAATCCCAAATTGATAGATGCAATGAAATAAATAGAAATTTAAAAGCAAAAGTTGCATTGTTGACTAAGGATCTTGAGTGCTACAAACTTCAACTTTCAAATTATGAAACTAAAGAAAAACGGGAAAAAAGTTTTGAGGTTGCATTCCAACAATCTTATGTGAAAGAACAAGAGTTAGCACATCAGGTACATGAATTAACCGTTTCCAAAAATGAATTAATTTCACAAAAGGAACAAGAAAGATTAGATTTTCAAAAACAAGTTGACATCCTACACTCTGAACTTTCCAAAACAAAAACAGAGTTGACAACTTGTCAAGATAATTTTTCTGAACACAAACAAATATCAAGGAAACGAGTTGATTCCTATCTAGAGGAAATTGTTGAGTTGGAATGCAAACTTAAAGAGTTTCAAAACGTTGTGTATAAAACTGGTGAGTCAGTAACTACCATTGAGAAATTATCTCTCAAGCAAAATCCCCAAGGATATGGCTTTGCTATTGGGGATGACAAACCAAGTTTTTTTACATAAAGCACTCAAGGAAAATCCGAAGTTATATAGTGCAGAACATTTGTTTGATGATTCTTTCATGCGTGTTGTTGTTTATAATCGTGAAGAGGAAATGGAACAGGACGAAGAGAGTTGATCTAAAATGAGTAATGTCAAATTTAATAAACCATATGACTACTCAAGAGTACATCATATTAGCAACACCTTCGTACCACAACAAGATAAATCAGAACAAACATGATCTTTAATAGAAATGAATGAAACTTCTGAAGTTGTCCTTGTGAACACAGCATCACAAGTCAATGGCCCTTTACCAAATCCAGGTGTAATTGCACCATTGCCAAAACAATGTCGTGTCCTTAGATATTTTAAAACATTTATGGAAGACATACAATTTTTGGAACAAGCAATTGAACGAAATTCAGAAATAAAAGTCTCTACTTTTCTTTCTCCTTATGAAAAAGAAAAGAGAGAAGTTTTTCAAAAGCAATTTTTGCCACACGTTCAACACCTGCGACTTTGTGCTACACATTGGGAACAGGAACTTCAATCAGAGGTTGCATTCATGATGAACATTTTCGAAGCAACAGAAACAACGATCTCAAAACAAAAATGTAAAAACAAAGCTTTGCAAAAAGAAGCAGATCGACTCTTGGAGAATGTTCTATGTTCTGATGTTATATCTGTAATTATGAATTCCATTTATATGTCATGTAATGAAATGCTTGTTGATGATCATTCCGTTGATACTGAGATGTTGAAAATTGAGATTGCTAATTTGAAAAGAGGAAATGAGAGACTTCGAAAAGTCAATGATGATGTGGAAAACAAGTTTTCCAAAGAAATTTTCCAACTCAACCAAAAGTTGCAATGGTGTTAGACTCAGAGTCTTGAATTTGAGTTAAAATTACAAAGTCAAAAAGAATCATAGTCCTTTCAAAGCAGTCATGCTTCCAACTTTCAGAATACTGAAAAAGAAAATGCTGTTTTAAAACATCAAATTTTTTAGTATGAAAAAGACACTGATGAAGTTTGCAAAAATAGAAATGACACTGTTCGCTTGAACCGAGAATTGGATTCCAAAATTCAAGAACAAAAACACATCATCATTGAGTTGAAAGAGAAACTCAAATTACTTGAAAAAGGGAAATTTGTTCAAAAGAATGTGATTGCACCAGGCATGTATAGAGTCGATGAGACACCTCAGAAAGCATCCCCTCAGACCACTAATGTGCATGCTTCGACTTCTACAGGACTAGGCACCCCTCTTACCGTTAGCAAATCCAAGACCAAAAAGAACAAAAGAAGACTAGCATCTGGAAACCTAAGAGCGGCTCACCTAAAGATCAAGAAGTAGAAGATCACACTAGAAATCTGAATAAAAAGCATGTTATGTCTAAAGTAGAATCAAACTTTAAAAAGTATAATTCTAATGGTGATGTAATGAATGCTAAGAGTATGAATGCTCTGAATGATGTTATTGTTGATGCTTATTGTGTGTTTTGTCATGCAAGTATTTTGTCTGGTAATCATAAAAACTGTGTTGCAAAGACCCTTTGTCTCGTAATCAGAAATGTACAAATGGCATTTCCTCTAGGCTCACTACTGCTGCTAAGTCAATTTTAGGAACACCGCCAAATGTAGTTTCTAAGACTACTATAGACAAGACCATAGTTGCTACTAGACCAATCCAAACACCTAGTGCATTTACTAAGAAGAAAGCAGAATCTAGTTTGACATGGCAACGTTGGCTACAGCATAAACCTAGTTTTACTTGGTTACCAAAGATGCTTAAAAACTGTACTACTAACCCAACGGGTTCCCCCGTTACCGTCTCTCCATCTGCATTGTCTTCTTGTGATGCAGGTGATTCAGATCGTCCTCTGGATTGTTGATAGCGGGTGTTCTCGACACATGACAGGCAACCTAAAACTTCTAGTAAACTTTATTGCAAAGTTCATAGGAACTGTCAGATTCGGGAATGACCACTTTGCCGCTATCATGGGCTATGGGGACTATGTCAACGAAAACATCGAGATCAGCCGTGTATACTACGTTGAAAGCCTTGGACATAATCTTTTCTCTGTAGGGCAGTTATGTGATGGTGACTTAGAAGTTGCATTTAGGGAGAAAACCTGCTTTGTTCGAAACGACCTTATGACAGAAAAATGCAGAACGAGTCTTTACACCATTTCCTTATCAGACATGACCGCTTCTTCTCCAATCTGTTTACTATCCAAGGCACACTCTACAAAATCAAGGCTATGGCATAGACGTTTGTCTCACTTAAATTTCAAAACAATGACCGATCTTGCTCGTCATAAGTTAGTCGACGGTCTTCCAAGATTCCGGTATGCCAAAGATCATGTTTGTCCAGCATGTGAACAAGGGAAGAGTACTCGTGCTCATTTTCCTCCTAAAACCGAGCACAGTATGGATCATGTTCTCCAACTTCTACATATGGATTTGTGTGGCCTGATACGAGTTCAAACAATCAATGGGAAGTGTTACATATTGGTAATAGTAGATGATTTTTCAAGATGGACTTGGGTCTACTTTCTTCGAACAAAAGATCAAGCTCCTTCGATGATCATCACCTTTCTCACCAAAATTCAGGTTCAGCTCTGCAACATCGTAAGAAAAATTAGAATTGATAACGGAACCGAATTTAAGAACCACACTCTTCGTGAGTATTTTGAGAAAGTAGGGATTACACACCAAACATCTATTGCACGCAGCCCAGAATAGAATGGAGTAGTCGAAAGACGAAATCGGACGTTAGTGAAAGCCGTAAGGACGATGTTGATAAATGTTCAATTACCTGATTACCTCTGGGCTGAAGCTGTCTCAACAGCTTGCTACACCCAAAACCGTTATATGATCAACAAAAGGCACAACAAAACCCCATATGAACTTGTTCACAGACAAAAATCGAACATAAATTACTTTCATGTATTTGGGGCCCTCTGTTACCCAAATAATGATCGTGATGACCTTGGAAAGTTGAAAGCCAAAGCTGATATTGGAATCTTTATTAGATACTGTGAGAATTCTAAAGGATTTCGTATCTGGAACCGTCGAACCTGAGAAATTAAAGAGATGATACACGCTCATTTTGATGAACTCACGGATATGGCTTCTGAGCAAAACAACTTAGGACCCGATTCTAACCGTCTGAACTTTCCTGATCAATCAGCTGCACCACTCTCTCTCAACCGCAAGGACTTGGAAGACTTGTTTGCTCCGTTGTTCGATGATTCTCTTGTTAGGCGTGCTTCCGATGTATCCACCAGTTCCGCTACACAACATGTCCAAATTCCAGTACCTGATACACAAGCAACTACATCAACAACAGTTGCTGTAGACGCACCTCCAACAGAACCATCATCATCAGTCGAACAAACAGCTTCTAATACTGAGACTGCAGCTGAAGATCTCCTCTTACCTCCTAAAGTACCCACACCCACACATTATGACGAAAATGCTTTCTTCAATCCATTTGCTCCGGCTCCAACCATTCCAGATATTGCTGAGTCGTCTACGAGCAACTTGGATCCGTCAAATATGCACAACAATTTTCAACACTACCCTTCTACCCACAAATGGACTAACGATCACCCTTTAGTGAACGTGATTGGTAATCTAGACAATCCGGTCATGACACGGAAAAGACTCCACACAGACGGTGAAACTTGCATTTATGCACTCACCGTTTGTCAGACAGAACCCAAGAATATTAAAGAAGCCTTAACACATGACAACTGGATTGAGTCAATGCAAGAAGAACTTGCTCAATTCAAGCATCTCGAAGTTTGGGAACTGGTAGAAAGACCGGATGGAGTATACGTTGTCGGACTGAAATGGATCTGGAAGAACAAATTGGATGCTGATGGCACGGTTATTCATAACAAATCTCGGTTGGTTGCTAAAGGTTTCAGTCAAGAAGAAGGTATCGACTTTGAGGAATCCTTTGCACCAGTGGCAAGACTTGAAGCCGTTCGCATGTTTCTGGCGTATGCTGCCCAAAAGAATATCACCGTATACCAAATGGACGTGAAGACTGCATTTCTAAATGGCCAACTCCGTGAAGAGGTGTACGTCACACAATCAGAGGGCTTTGTCGATCCAGAACATCCAAACCATGTGTACCGGCTCAAGAAAGCCCTCTATGGCCTTAAACAAGCCCCGAGGGCATGGTACGATAAACTATTTACATTCCTAATTGCTAATCATTTCACAAAAGGATCCGTTGATCCTACTTTGTTTATACAAAAACACGGGGAGGACATCTTAATAGTCCAAATTTATGTGGATAACATCATTTTTGATTCAACCTATAAAAAATACTCAAATGCTTTTGCTAAACTAATGAAACAAAACTTTGAGATGTCCATGATGGGTGAACTTACGTTCTTTTTAGGACTGCAAGTTCATCAATCACCCCGTGGTATTTTCTTAAACCAGTCCAAATATGCTCAAGAAATTTTGAAAAAGCATGGCATGACAAGTTGTGACACATATAATACTCCAATGTCTGCATCATCTCCAAAGCTAGATGCTGATTTACATGGGACACCAATTGACCCTACCAAGTACCGTAGTATGATTAGGTCACTCATGTATCTAACAGCCAGCAGACCAGATATTGTATTTGCAACATATCTTTGCTCCCGCTATCAGTCTAGACCAACTGAAAAACACCTCTCTGAGGTTAAGAGAATCCTTCGATACATAAAGGGAACCATTCATTTGGGGATCTGGTATCCGAAGGATTCTGGCTTTAAACTAATTGCCTTTTCAGACGCTGATCATGCAGGATGCTTAGATACAAGGAAAAATACATCTGGGGGAGTACAATTTCTAGGTGACAAACTCATGTCTTGGCAATCAAAGAAGCAGGATTGTACATCACTGTTGTCAACTGAATCAGAATATGTAGCCATATCAGCATGTTGTGTTCAAGTCATCTGGATGAGGTCACAGCTGATGGACTACGGACACGTGTTCAACAAGATTCCAATGTATTACGACTCCAAGAGTGCCATTGCCATCTCGTGCAACACCGTTCAGCATTCGAAGTCCAAGCACATTGCACTTCGATATCATTTTATCAAGGAGCACGTGGAACAGGGTACAATTGAACTTTACTTTGTGGGTACAGAATATCAACTGGCAGACTTATTCACCAAAGCCTTGCCCCATGCAAGATTTGTGGAATTAGTTCACCAGATTGGTATGCGATGTTTGACTCCTGAGGATTTAAAAAACTTTCTAACAAACAATTAAAGAGAGTCAAACATCAAAACTATCTTTGTAAATATCTTTCAAAAAAAAAAAAAAAGAGAAAGAAAAAAAAAATCTAATTTTTTTCTTATTAAAAAGAAAAAAAAAATCATCTCTTTTAAATGTGCAAAATTCAAAACGAATCAAAATATGTTCTCGTCATTTCAAAATTAATCAATTTTAATCACGAACATATTTTGAGGGGGAGAAATTTTCTAAGTTTTGCACATTTCTTATCAAACTCTTCATTTTTATCAAAATCTTCATCAAATCATATTTCCATGATCTCTTGAACTAAAAATTTATCAAAATTTCAAAAGTATGTGTTAGTTCAAGGGGGGAAATGAAAATAACTCAAGTTTTTCAACAAATTGGATCGAGTTTTTAACAATTACAAACCTCAAGGGCTAGACTTGTCAAAATGTCAAAAGGTTATCACATTAGGATCTTGTGTGAACTGGAAAGAAGGTTAAGGGACTTATAGTGTCAAAATATCAAACTTTAGCCTATATAAGACCAAAATCAGGTTTTAAAACACATATATATACTCAGTACGTTTACAAAATCCCTCCAATTTTTCACACCTATAACCAAGATTTTGATTCTTCTTTAAAACTCGATTGTAAGTGTTATACATGCTCGATTATGCTTTGTAATCACTCATTTGAATTCTTGAAACTTTTCTGTGGCTCAATTGTTCATACGTGATTTTTAGGGTTTTAGGATTCGGATTGGGTATTTTTTATGTGTTAGTCTATAGTCTAATTAAGGTTATTCTATAGTTTAACATACTGCTTTAGAGTGTATTGCAACTGTTTAATTGAGTTAAATAACATCAATCGATGCAGTTTGAGATTATTAGGGTTCATGTGCTCGAATTTTTGGCTGATACTAAATGGTTAAGTGTTTAAGTATTTTGAGTGGTGGGATATGCTTGTATATGTTACTAGATTATGCGCCTTAAGTCTCATAACCTGAATCTCACTCAAAGTCTTAGTCGAAAGATTGCATTTGGCTTAATGATCTATGGAGAATAATGTGTTTGGTTGTATGGATTTCTGGGTAGTAGATTATGATTAGAACACGTTTTAGATAATATTTGGCAAGTACTTGATGACTGAAACTACTTAACAAAGAATTTGAGTACTTTGAATGTTTTCGAGTAAGCTATGATATTCTTCGACTTAGACTCCGAGTTAGGAGACTGATAGTATTTTCTTGGAATTTTTTTTTAAGTCCTTCAAGTAACAGGATATAATCTCATTACTTAGAAATACTTTATAAAAATCTTCGAGTAAGTATTATCATTTCTAACTTTGAAAGGTTTTATAAAAATCCTTCGAGTAAGGATCATCCTTCAACTAAGGTTTTTTATTAAAACTTTTCAAGTTATTCTCCTTTTCTCCGAGTAAGCTGTGGTTATATCAGATTCTTCGAGTTAGTAACTCTCCGAGTAAGGAACCTGTTTTAAGTTTCTCCGAGTAACAAATGTTTATCAAATTTCTTCGAGTAAGTGGGATTTCTCCGAGTTAGGAGAATACTCAAATGCTTCGAGTAAGAAAAATTGGAAATCTTCGAGTAAGGACATATATTTTCAAATCTTGTTTCAAATCCTCCGAGTAAGGACTGTAACCTTAAATCCTTCGAGTAACTATCAAATCTTTCGAGTAAGCCAGTTTTCCAGACTTAGAAATTTTTAAGTAAAGTTCAGAATTCAGTTGAATGGAAAATGAGTTTGCTTCAGTATGGTTGTTTGTTTGATATGTTCATACTATTCATGATTATGTCTCTCTATGTGATGCATCATATTAGTTAGACTAAGACCATGTAATAAGTAACTTACACTAACATATATATGCAATTTCCATTGTGTGTTGTTGTTTGTGTTTGTGCTACACAGGTTCATCATGTCTCAAATATCCATTGCTAGGAAAGAGTTGATCCCAGAAGGAGATGAAAGGAAGATTAGTGACTCCAACGCCAGAGTTGACTTGGATACGTTACCATGCCATCCCTCTTTCCAAATAATGGTGGAGTTATTGAAGAGACATTTCATTAGGCCTGTTCTGACCAAGTCTGCCAATGTACCAAAAGTCTATATGAACCAGTTCTGGTACACGCTATTCATCAGCAGAGACAACAAAACAATGACAGCTAACCTTGATGACACAAAGATCCAGTTTGATGTCCACACTCTTCGTGCCATACTTGATCTTCCTCCAGCAGCTTCTGGCCTTAAAGGCAGATTCCTTAAAGATCCTAAGTTTGAAATCATGGCCCAGACATTAAAATGCATCGGCTATGATGATTCGGGTGAAGAACTGACTTCTCATTCAAAGGTGGATAGAAAGCATATTCCTCAACCCAGGTTAACACTCTACACCATCATCAACCACTGCATTACCGGGAAGGAGACTAGTCTTGATTACCCCAGACTCGAACATCTAATGTTCTTTTGGGGTATCATTAACCTCTTCCATATGGATTATGCTCAATTCATATGGACATACATGATCTACCAAGCTCGTCAGTTTAGCCAGAAGAAGGGATACAAGATACCCTTCCCACGCTTCACAAAACTTCTGATTGAACACTTCATGGAAAAGCATCCAGAGATTGACAAACGTCTGAATGAGAAACCTCATACGATACAAATGGATCATATACTCTCCAGGGTAAAAATTCATACGACCAACACCACCAAACAAGGTCTGAGAATTCCACCCAAATTGTTATCAGAAGCAGTTATGGCAACTGAAGCTTACTTATGGTACGACAAGGCAGAAAAGGCAGAAACAGTCGGAATTACGGTAAAGGGTACAAGGGCAACCAGAGGCAGAGGAAGAGGAAGAACAGTCATTATAGCCTCCACAAGGACAAAGAAAATCACCCAAGCTTCAAAGAGGAAACTAACGCTTAAAGACGAATCTACTGAAGAAGAAGAAGAAGAGCAAGTAGATCTAAGGGAAGAGAGAAAGAAAAAGATTATGACAATTAAGAAGGAACTGTTAAAGGTTGATAAAGGACTTGGCAAGGGCAAGGGTAAATCGATCAAAATACATGACAAATCTAATCAACCTCTTCTACCACCAGAGACTCAAGAAGAGGAGATTGCTCAACTCGAGAGGGTTATGAAGGAAAACAAGGCTAAATACTTGGCTGATCAGGAGAGACTCGAGAAAATGAAGAGAGGTGAAGGATCAGCTTCACATGTTAGGGAAGAAGAACCTTTGTCACAGTCCGAAGATGATTCTGAAGCCACTAAGTCTAAATCTGAAAGTGATTCACCAAATGAATCTGAGGGTGAATCAGAAGAGTCGGATCAACTCTTACACACACCTTCACCCTCAGAATCTGAATTCGATGAAGATGAAAACAAGAACGATGTAGAAAAAGATGATGAAGAAGAAGATAAGAATAAAGAAAATGAAAAGGATGATGACAAATATAATGAAAGTGATGAGGATGATGACGACCAATATGATGATAATCAAGATGACAATCCGATACCTTCCCCACCACCATCATCTGTAGATCAAACCTCCAAGATCATAACTCCATCACCAGTACCCACACCTCAGCAAGCAGATAACCGTGAACTTCAGACTATTAAAGAGCAGCTTACCGTATTACAAACTTAAATAACTGCACAATAAACTAAAGTCAATGTGCTTAAATCTGATGATCTTGAGCGAGCAATGGAGCAATATCTCAGCACTCACTTACCACAAGAAGTCAGCAGACATCTTTATGAGACACTTCCTAATCTTCTGAAGGAGTATGTCAAAATAAAGCTGGATAGGATTGTGGCTCACCAAATTCAAACCACACCACTTATAATTCAAACTTTACCATCCAAGCCTTATGCTGCTGATCTCAAAGGAAAATTGCTTGAGGCTATCATCGATGATCCGGAAGAGGAAGATCTTCGTAAAGCGTTAATGGATTCAATGAAGAAAGCTGAGAAGAAATGGGAGTCATGTAAGCAGGACAAGCCTAGAAAACGCCGTCGTGATGATCATGACAAGGACGACCAAGCAAAGAAAAGTGAGAAACGTACGAAAAGGGCTGAAACCACTGCAACATTGCCTCCTTCTAACATTTAGCAATCAGTCTACGAGGACTTTGTACCTCAAGAGACTGGGACATTTGATGAAGCTGAACCTCATGAAGATTTAACCATTGACCATGCTGAAACTGCTGTTGCACCACCCAAAGTTGCAACTGTGCCTGCACCACCTGCTGATGCACCCCTCAAACCTGCACCAGAATGGGTCAACCCTGACGCTGCAAAGTTCGAATGGTTTGAAGCGATGGTGGATGCGTAACTAGATGTTCCAGAAGATAAAGCACCTGCAGAAGGTTCTGTTGTGGATTTCACCAAAAGACTGAAGAAAGTGTTGAAGGTTCAAAAGTTACAACTGTCCGACATCATCAATGTTCGCAAAGCAAGCTTCTCTAAATTCAAGACTGCAACAACTTGACAGCTGGAATTTGAATACAATTTCAAACAAGTGGCATGGGCTTTTTCTGAAAAAGTAAATTGGGATGATGCAAGTTCTTCTCATCTAACCGATAACTTCCAACTACGTGACTACTCACAACCCCTACCCCTTATCGGTCATGCCCACAATCCTAGGATACCCAAGGCGTACTTCTTCAACAACGACTTGGAGTATTTGATTTATGGCAACACCAATCCAGAAAAACGATACGCTACTTCCCTCACAAAATTCCAAGCAGCAACATATGTGTTAGAAGGATTTGAAGAACAGATCAGCGACTTATTCATCAACTCAATTGAAGGATACAACAATTAAGCTGTTCTAGGAATCTATCACTGGCCTGATATGAGGAAATGGTTTTACAAATGGAAGCTTACTTTTACCTCCAAGACTAAGGTTTATCACAAAAGTAGGATTCTCTCCATCACAAGTGCTGAAACGAAATCGAAGTATGGGTATAATTTTCTGACCAAGATAACCGTGAGAAAGCAAGATGACAAGCAATACACATTCAATGAAGCTGATTATCCATACTTGAACATCAACGACATTGAAGATATGTATCTCCTCAAGATTCAGGGGAAACTCGAGCATCTCCCTGGTCGTCTCCAATACGACATCATCAACTCTATTCTGATCTTCATCCGTAGTATTGTGATCAGAGCAAGAGTTAAAGACGTTCATATTGGGGTGGAAAGCTACCAGAAGAAGTTGAATCTCATCAAGCCTGATATTAAACCTCCGGGGATAGCAGAAAAGAAACCATATACCTTCACCGAAAAACCATTTGGAGTAGTGTTCATGTTGTACCCTTTACACAAGTAGAAGTAACTACAAAGTTAATCTAATTGTGTTTAATGACTGAGATAATGTATTGATTAATTATAACAGATAAGTATAACGTAAATATAAAAACACAAGTTTTTCAACGTTTAAATTCTTATTAGAAATTAATCAAAAGAATCTATTACCTAAGTGTTTGCGGAATAAACACTTGGGATCGAATAGACAAGGTATGGTTTTCTCCTCTATAAACTCAAGTTATTCTTGAGTGGTAACAATAATAACCCACTGAGCTATCTCAGGGATTTGGTTACTCTTTGGAAGAGAAAAGTGGTTTTGTGAAAATCTAAGTTTTTAATGCTCAAAAAACTTGTCCCACTTTTCTCACTCTGTTCCTATTTATGCACAAGTATAAAAGAGCACCAATGATTAAAAATACATAAAGAATAACCTAGTGTATCTGAAAAACTACAACAATATTTGTCATTTCCAAGAACCAATGGGAACACACCAAAGGTCTTTCCGAGTGTCAGCTCTAACACATCTTGACTTTAAGCTGTTTAGGGAAAGTTTGCTTTCGGCCCGATAAGACATCTTCTTATCTCTTCAAACTTTTCCCGCCTAATCCCACCTTTCTTTCAGACTTTAGATTCTTCAGTCTAGGTCTTCAGTCTTCAGTCTTCAGTCTTCAATCATTTATTATTGTTGAGGAGATTGGGGGTTCAGTGAGTTCTTGTCAAATACTCACTGAACCCATTACCTTTTTCTTTGGCTTAAGTGACACTCAGGGAGTTCCGCCTCACTGAATGGTGAATCTTTCTTCTTAGACTCGTCCTAAGCATCTTGAAGGTAACTCACTGATTGACTGTTCACTCGGTGACTTAAGAGTGTTTAAGGTTGATTAACACTTGGCTAATTTGTGTCCAAATCCTATTTTCAGGACGCTTGGGTACCGACGGACCCAATAATCTCCCTCTATTTGGATATAAATTATGCCTAAGTGTTTTGATCAGTTATGAGTGAGCAAATGGGCTTCTTCTCATACTGAATATACTAGAAATCTATGAAAGGATACTGATATAACAAAACATGGGCCATCATTTTATTAATATCATTACAAAGTCCTAACATCTAAACATAATACTCAGGGTCCAAGATACCCATGAGTTCCAATTTCACTTTCTTTGACACCAACACTTCTTTGTCGGGTCTCTCATTCATCATCTTATCCATCAGCTTGACAAACTCTTCATTTTCAGGGCTCTTCATGGAAAGTGCCATTAGCTTGTATGCTAGAAGAGTTGTCGTTTCCACAAGGTTTATATCACTGACTCGTTGAAAGGCCTCTTGGTTGAACTCATCCATGAAGAAGATACCATACTCAGGAGTCTTAATGACTTTGTTGGGAACAAATTTCACCCCTTGAGGAGGAATCCTGTTGCAATGTAGGGCAGCTATGAACTGTTCAGGTTCCTGTTTCACAACTTTCCTTTTCCTCCCAATCTTCTGAGTAGGTTCAGGGATTGACAGTCCCTGAGAAGCAAGCGCCTTTTCATGATCTATTCATAAACTCTTATCTACCTTTTTCGGTTCCTCATATTTGGAGTTCAGGGTCTTCAGAAGGCTAGGAACAATCTTGCCTTGCTTCTTCCTCAGGATGGGCATCATCATGTCCCATTCCCTTAGCCCATAGTCTGAGAACTTGAAGGGTTTGTTTACCTCAGACTTTTTTGGCCCCCTATGAACCGTTATGCTTATAGGCTTGGTCAGGTGAATGGTCATATCAGTGATGGTGCCTTCTCCCTTGGTCTTCGTCATGTGCCACATATACCTCTCATAGGTTTTCTTCCTCCTTTCTTCTCTAAGCTTGGCCTGCTGATTGTATTCCATAATGAGGTCAGCCTGAAGCTTAAGGAATTCTTCCCCTTTGATTTCTTGATCAGTCTCCTTGATCACCTCCTTGGAAACCTCAACAATTACAGGTTTGTTGAGTTGCTCAGCTTTTTCTTTGGCCCTTCTTATGTCCTGTTCATGCAAGACTACGGCCACTTCCGCTGGAGTTCCAAAGAATTTCCTTCCACCATCCAATTCAACCACAAATGGTGCATCAGGGTCTGGACGTACTTCAGTTGATGCCGCAACCAATTGTAATTGAGGAGATTCGTCAGTCACCATGATTCCCTTCCCTTTGTCAGTGAGAGGGGGTTGACTGGTGGAGGTCTCAGGAACTTCTGTTGCTATGGCTTCAGGTTGTACAGGGATTGTAGCAACAACAAGTCCTGAAGATGAAGGTTCAGGAGTAGGATCAAGTTTCTCCCCCTCAACAGATGTTGGTGCTTCAGTAAAGGCATCTGTTGATTGAGGAGGTGGGGGAACCGGAGAGGCCTGAAGAATAGACAGAATACTAGAGATCATTTGCTTGACATCAGAGGTCTCATTCTTTAGGGCGGAGATGTCTGCCGCCATTGTAGCCTGAGTTGTTGTGAGGTCAGTGACCTTGGTGGTATAATGGTTGATCAGCTCATTATGTTTGTTGGAGAGCTGATCAAATGCTGTGGATATCTTGGTCAGGCACTCTTGGGAACTAGCGACTGACTGTTGAATCGAGTCTTGCAGAGTCCTTAGTGATTTAAGATCCACCTCTTTCAGGAGATTGAGCAGTTCAGTAATGTTGGTGGCAGTGGTCTTCTGAGTATCCATATACTCAGTCAGCTTGGTGATCAGGGCTGGATCATCTTTGAATTCCTCCTGAATCAAATCAAGAGTCTTTAATATGTTGGAGAGCTGTTTGTCTTATTCAGAACCCATATTGTCCAGGGATGTCTTAAGTTCAGCCTGAGATGTTTCAATAGTAGCCCTGAAGTCGGCATAGGAGACTGCCACTTCAGTATGCTGGTCCCATTGTTCTTCAATTATCTCACGGAATAAGGCATGGTTGGCCTTGTAGAGGAACTTGACTAGTTGCCTTTTCATGAGAGGAAGAATGTTATCATACTTCTGCAGGTATTGAGGAGTTGCAGGAGCAGATGAGTGACTTGATGATGATGATGATGTTGATGGTTGGGTGAGTGGCTCTGGCTGATCCTCAGGAGGAGGAGATGGTTGTTCAGTGTGCTGAGGAGAATTGTATGTGTCAGTCTCCGCTTCCTCCCCAGCACCAAAAATTTCTTCGTCCCCAAAATCTACCATCTCTTCGTCTGATACATCATTCATTAAATTCTAAAGATCCGCCAGATTAGGAACCAGGGAAGAATCCAACTCCCCCTCTGATGTGCTCTACCGTGTACAAGTTTTAAAATTTATAAACACGATTTATCCAGTTCTTTATTTAACACATACGAGCAAGTATACTCGTCCGCGATAGTAAAGGTGGGTAAGTCGAGATCGTCCCAAGGGATTTGGTATTTTTATTAAATTATAACTAGCTTTGTAAAAAGGGTTGTCAATCCAATTTTTGCGAAAATTCACAAAGTAAATAGAATCCAATCAAACAAAACATATACTTGTGTGTAATTTCTTAACCAATTGCATAGAGTATTCTACAAAGTTTGGTGTAACTTGTAATGATGCACAATTTTATATGAATGATTAACAATCAATGGTTTATATCATGAAGAATCATTACTAAGAATTCAATCTCGTAGTTAAGTCCTTTCGGCCTTATTAACTATTATGACAATTTTATTAAACACTTGTTGTTTGAAAAGCACTTCTTATCTCATAAATTCCTACGAATCCTTTCGGCCTTTTCTCGTGATGAAATCGTTTCAAATCCATTTTAATGAGTAAATATGATGCTTGTCACACACCATATTCCATACTAATTCGTGCACAAACGTTTTGGAATAAAAACATAAAGAAAATCCTTTCGGCCTTTGATGCGTGGTTTTGCGACCTTACAACAGGTTTTACCTCTCGAGGGATCTCAAGAGGCTTGCAATCCCCACCAGGCAGTGTACCTGACCGATGTAGTATAGTGTAGTGGCAAGTACCGGGGGATTGATCGTTCTCTAGGGGAATGGTGTCGTTAGGATTGAAAAACTACTCTAATAGGTCTAAGGGTGAGGGAAGATTCTTTTTGTATTTTTTTATATTTTTATAAAAGCAAGTAAAATCTCGGGTTTGAAGGAGTGGGCGGAATTAGTTGCTAGTCAACTAACGTAAATAACTACAATTGCAAATAAAATAAAATAACTGAAAATAAAAAGGTTGTGGAACTTATATGGAGAGAAACGTGTTTACTTAGATTTCCTTACTCCCTAACTATCTTTTACCGGTTGATTAGTGTGTATTAATTGCGTGGATGACGGGTGTATTCCTTAATACCAATCGTGGGGTGGCGTACGTACTTCCCCAACTCTATAAGCTCCTACTTCACTCCTATGTCGAGCCGGCTAAGAAGCTCCTAACATGGGATCACTAGAATTCGCTCATGCATTAAATACAACCATAAAAACCTTAGTACGCATTGGTTCATGTTTCTTAAGACGTTCAAGCAAGTTACCGTATAGGAGGTTAGCCAGTTTTCTTAAGTCTAACATCGATAAACAATCATCCAATACAATTAATAACACACCAACAACCAATAATCAATAGTTAGGTTTCATTAGATCTAAGCAAACACAAGATAAATCTAGCCTAGCATGTTAAATAAAAGACAAGAACAAGATATAATCAAACAACACATAGACATATTGAATGATTAATTAATTACTTATCTTCAATTGAACATGAGATATCCAAGGGTATAAAACCCTTAAAAGTAGCAGAAAAATCGTCTTAGGGCTTCTCCTCACAAAGTTGCACACTAATGACTAAAAAATATGAGAATATATATAGAAAATCAGATCTGACGGCGTCACGTTATAGAGCTGACGCCGTCACCTCGCCGCGGTTAGGGTTTCTTGATGGCCTTCTTGACGCCGTCCCCTTTTAATCATCCAAAATCCTCTCTGGCGCGTCAAGGGTTGACGGCGTCACAATGGTGCTTGACGCCGTCACAGGTACTTTTCCAGCCGATTTTGAGACTTTGTCGTTTTCTTCACTTTTATGCTCCAAAAACGTCCAAAATGCTTCCTTTTCCAGATTTCTTCTCCAAAGTACCTAAAATGACAAAAGGAATGATTTAGGGCAATATTTGATCAAATAAATACGATTTAGGGCTTAAATGACCCCCTAAAAGCGGTACACTTTTCGCTTCATCAAATACCCTTACACTTGAGATTTGCTTGTCCTCAAGCAAATGTGCTTTTATTCTAATCAAAATACAAGTTAGGGGTCATTTAACGCTAATATAAAAGTAATTACAACAAATAGTCGTTCCACTTTAATCATAATAAGCACGGAGATTACAGACTAGTACCTCACAAGTAGTGTTTAGATACTCACATCTCTCAGGTGTCATAAAAGTATATCTCATAAATGAAAATGAATAATATCTCTCACTACCTGTCATAGCAAATAGATTACCATAGGCTTGGGAAAGGATCAAAAACCTCCTCCACTAGGCGTAAGCACCTAAGATAAACTATCAAAGAGGGCTT